>JAJQWJ010000006.1:23276505-23676505 GCA_023637945.1 Phaethornis superciliosus
CATAAACTGCATAGAGTCACCAAAGTGGAAAGATAAAAAGCAGTCTGTAAAATTATCTGATTGTAAAAAAGTCAGATTGTAAGGACTGAAATGGGGTCTAATTAAACTTGTCATGGACAGTTTATTTCATATTTCCAGCTTTGATAAAGCAGTCAAGTTAATCAGAAATGGTGTTTAGTGAATGGCCATTCACTAAGGGTCATCATCTTCTGAAGTCTTTTTTTTCACTTTCTGCCATATGTGAGAGATCTCTTGGCCCAGTGGGCCTTCTTGTTTGGAAATTGGATATGAAGTTCTTCAGAGTGTAGGTTGTTTGCATTAATCCACTTCTGTGACCAAATGTTGCTGCATGGCAGCCTGTCAGTGATCTACATGAAAGAAGAGGCTTGGGTCAGAGCCAGAACAAGTAAGCTGGTATCGGTACCACAGCAACCATTAAAAATATGATTTAGCAGAAAACCCCACTGACAGCTTAATGACAATCAAAAAGGACAATCTCTACTTCACTCCTTAAACTTTTTATAAACAAAGTGCTGATTGAAATGAAAAGTTGCAGAGCAATTGCCAACCTTGTGTTTCTTTTTGGTAAGAGGGGTTACTACTTACTTATATTTAGTTGGATATATCCAGTAGGCAATGGTTAGATATAAGCTTAGATTATCATGGGTGTACTGTCAAATCTACAGCTGTTATAACAGCCTCTGAAACCTTCAGGTACTTACATCTGTGACTGAAGATGCATTAAATTTGTACCAATGATTTGGGAGCACTGCAAAGAGAGCAATACCGTCTGCTGTTGAATCAAGGCTGGCTTGAGTGAGGTGCTTTAGTAAGACAGATCTTTGTAATACTGATGCTTGGATACATGACAAGGAAGGACGTTGTCTGTTTCAAGGGTTATATTTTTTTTCAGAGCAGTGAAGGATGAATGTGTCATTGTATCAGCAAGAGGACTATGTGAAAATTTCTCAAACTGTATTCAATGCTGTAAAGATGAATTTCTTTTCCGTATGGTAAAATGACTGCCAGTGTTCAGACAAGGTGACTGTTGCCCTTAGCATTAATTTACATGGCAGCTTTTGTTGACTTCCCTGTTTAGAATAATGAACAAACTTTCTTCCTAATCGTAAAACACTACTGAGAGTGGTCAAAGGAGACTGATAGTAAATAATACTAAATTGGATTGCTAGAATGTAAAAATGAAAGTGGAAATTCATTAGAGGATTCTGAACAAATTTTATTCTGTTTTTGAAAGTGAATGAGAATTCTCATTTTGAATGAGACCTTAAGAATGACTCATACTTCTGGGTCCTAACACACGGAAAAATGTATGGAAACTTCTTGTGTAATAGTTGTTCCTCTTGAGGCATTTCTAGTCTTATAGAAAATTTAAGAAATTCAGAGCTCACATTGGTGCCTAAACCTTCAGCTGTTTTATCCCATCCTAAATATGGAATTTTACTGAGAACTTCCCTTCATAAAATTTGGGATTGCTCCCAAATCCACCAGCAGATAAATACACAAATATCTTGTCCTGTACTGAATGCAAACAATTCTGTGTTGGGTTAAGGAATATCCATAGTTCCTGGAAAGAAAGGAAAAATGATTTTTTTTCTAATATTTTTCCATTAGGAGAAGAAAGGCATTGTTATTGCACATATTTTTGAAGTAACAAAGCAACACTAGGCTACCTAAAGAAAAGATCTGTCAGCTTTACCAGTATACTTGGAGAAACCATGGAAAGAGGTTCTGCAAAAATTATCCAAGTGGTTTAGTATTACAAGCTGCAGTGTCATGTCAGTGCCTAGCTAACCACAGGCTTTTTGCTGCATTTTTGTTCTTTCTTTCTTGTTATTTCAAGAATACACTGAAAATAGAAAGTCCAGTGGATGAAAACATATAATATGAATCGCATGCATTTAGATTACAACATTTAATCGGTGACAGTGCAACAACAACAACAAAAAAAAGAATAAAAGGAGCCTGGAGAGGCAAAGACAACCTCTGCAGTGTTTCAGCTCTAGTACAGCATTCCTGTCTTGCTTATCAAAGCCTCCTTGTACATGAATGCTAAAAATATACTTTGTCTCTCCTAATTTGTTCTTAAATGCTGGAATCATTCATTAGAGCTCAGGTGAAAACTATTTCTTAGGAAGTCAGTTTTGCATTCTGAGTACATCAGATCCTCTGGACTTTTCTGCTGCTGTTCGTTCCTTTAAGGCACACTCTGATCTCACTGAAGTCAGGGTTAGAGGCAATTTACGGGCTGGATTTTAATGGGAATGGACAAAAGGAAGCAGTGTAGTAAGACAGCTTCCCTACTGTTGACCTCATATGACCATGCTTGGTACAAAATGTACCTCATTTTCTATGACCTGCTTTTACTGCCCTGCCTTCTATTGTCTCATGCCAGTTACAAGTGCTATATTTCTTCCTTAAAAGATGGTGAAGCTAGGGTTTACAGTGATGCTCTGCCTGGGATGTTAAACTATTTGGGGTTTTTATTTTTATATAGCATGGTTTAATTACTGAAATTCAATCACTGCCAGAACTTGTCAGTGTGATATTAACCTCTGTCAGCCCCTTGTCTCCTAATGTATGCAACAACCATTATTAGTATTGTAATGCCTTTGGTTCCTATCTCAAGTGCAAGGGAATTGCCTGACAAATGCTTGTTGGGGGTGCAGAATGCCTTGGTATGTTCTCTAGCTGCTGCCTTCATTACATTGAAAGTCTTTTCTGGTTGTTCACAAATGATCAGTTCTCTTTTGTGTTACCATTTCCCCCTGGCGTTGGGTTATCACAAATCTCTCTTCCCTTTCTTCATTCATAAGGTAATACTTCCACAGTTCCTTCATTTAATTTATCGTTCTTTTCTCCACTCCCATCCTGCAGGGCATGCTAAATGAATATACTTTAGACCCCTCAATGCTTCTTGGAAAGGTCTGAGCAGCTCAACATTTTATTTCTCATCCTTACTTTTGCTATGGTTTCACTTCTGTTTAGAATCTAGTTAATGCAACTTCATCTGCCAAAGTTCTTTGTAACATTTTAAAAGCTTTCTTTTGTGTTTTTGTTATTTTTTACCTGTTTAAACCTTACTGCTATGCAAGATCATTTAGAATATTTACTAGGACTGAATATTCCTTGTATTTTTTTTCTTTTCACAGTTTCAGAAGCACCTGCTGTGTATAGCTATCTAGACCTGCAGGATACCACTGTTTCTTCGAAAAAAATTGTGCTGAGCATCTATGCCTATTGCATAAACCCCTTTTCTCTGCTAGTAATCCAGATCAATAGTAAAACTTATAAGGATGAAATCCAGAGTCACTGAAGTTTTTGCTAGTTGTGAGGTCCTCTTTGGCAATTTGTATCTCTGTGTACGTGTTGCTGAAAAAAGTAATTCCAGGTCACTGATGCAAACTACTCTCAGACATCATTCTCACTGCGATAGTCCAACAGACCTCTGAATGGGAAATAGCACTTTGTCCTGAGGCCACAGGGGCCCAGGGAATGCGGATTTGGAGACCCATTTTGGGTTAATATAATTTGTGCTATATTCTGCCTCATATACTGGTCATCCTCATGTGTTTTAAAGGATTGTATACAACTCACCCTATTATTTTCAGAATAATCAGCCCCTTTGCCATTAACAGAAAAAAACTAGCACGGTCCACTTAAAAAAAAAAAAAATTTCCCAACAGAAGACATAAAAATCAAGGAAAACTCACAATACCTGCAGGCCACTCTCAGAGAAGAAAACACCCTGCATGCACACAGAAGGCATTTGGGAGCAGCAGCACCTTCCTTGCTCCCTTAAACCTAGTTATAGCTCTTGCCTAATCCTTCTGGTTAAGGAAGCTAGGACAAACTGTTGCAGAGGGATAAACTTTGCCTTTGACACAGCTCTTATCACTGCTTCCTAAAAGGGACAGGGTGTTCATTGAGTGAGGTTATTGTGGAAGTCTAACAGGGCTGATTTATCATAGCACAACACATTCACAACTCTTTTTGATGCTGAGACTGAACTTGGCATTCAAGGAGGGTGAGGAGTGGGTGGGTAGTTTCTGACACAGGTAATTGCTACATGGATTTGGGAGAGGTGCTTTTAGAAGCATGAAAGCCCTTGTCATCTCTCTGCTTTCTGATATATGGCACTTGTCTGTTTCTGAGCTATTATTATACAATAAACTTCAATCATTGTCTCTCTGCCTCCTCAGACAGGACAAAATATGAACTGAAAATCAGTGCTGCTCTTCCATTTAACTGGTTTGGTATTGGGAACTGGTAAAGGTGCTGCAGAGAGAGTTTTTTCTGAAATTACCTATGCAAGTATTTGCTTTGGGGCATGACGATGGGGAGGCCACAAAAAAAAAAAAAAGAGAAGGCTGAATGCCCACTCTTAGCAATGGTGTCAGGAGTTCACCTGGAAAAGAAGAGAACTAAAAATCCAGAGGATGTGTAGTTCCGCACTGTTCTCCCAACAAATGATCATGCATTTTTGCCACCTTGAAGTTCATTTCATCACTTGTCTTTCTGCAAAATACCTTTTCTTTTTTATATTTTTTTTTTCAATTGTGAGTTGATGTTGTCTAAGCTAGCAGTGAACTGAAGGTTTGCAGTATTCTGGTGCTAGCATCACATAACTCCAACTCCTAAGAAAATCTTGTCAGTCTTCAAGCAACTTTCATGAGTATTTTGTTGGTTTGTCAAGTTGTGCCAATTTGAATTTTCTGTTGAGAGAAAGGACTAGGTGTCAACGTCATGACATAATTTAAAGAAATTAAAAGCCAAGTGAGAAGGGGAGTAAAATAAAGATTCAGAAAGGGGTATGGCAGCAAAATGATCAGGTAAAAGCTGGACAAAATAAAATGTGTTTTCTTAGGAAGAAGGAACAGCTAATGGATCAGTTGGAATAGTCAGCAGAGGGCTGGAATTTGGTGCTAAAAACACTGCACTTGGTCTTTTACAAAATGTTAACTGTTCCAGATTGTCATGGGATCTTTTAA
Source organism: Phaethornis superciliosus (assembly GCA_023637945.1). Taxonomy (NCBI): domain Eukaryota; kingdom Metazoa; phylum Chordata; class Aves; order Apodiformes; family Trochilidae; genus Phaethornis; species Phaethornis superciliosus. The sequence goes on from JAJQWJ010000006.1 coordinate 23,281,515, forward strand.
GGGTTCAAGAGGATTTCAGTCAGAGATGAGTTTTAGGTAGCCACCATTGTGGATCTTGCAATAGTTTGGCCCATAGAAGAATTCACAACCCTATGTGCCCATTAGATGCTGAGATACGTGAGGAGAAGAACTGTTAATTTAGTTTCCTCTGAAAGGAATTTAGTGTGCAAGCACCAAAGCCACTGAGAAACTGAGATCAGTGACAGGAAAATGGAGAGGAAGGTAGCAGAGATGAATTGAAGCTATGTCTCAGTTGAAGCCAAAAGCATTAATTTAGGTGTATTGTGAGAAAACATGCAGATTTTGGAGCATTTTGAAGAGAAGATTTTTTATAGAAAAGAGCTTCATAACTTACGATTGACAGGTGCTCTTTCTAGCCACTAAGTTCTTCACTATTTTTTACTGACTAATGCTGAAAAATTTTATATTACTGTCTTCCTGCTCTCTCCCACTTTCTGTGGTAGTCATTATAACTTGGTTTTATAGCACTCTAGGCTTCAAACCCCAGCCTGAGACACCTCTGTCCTGACCAAATGCAGGGGAGGGGAAGAACCAAACCTGATGTCTGATCCACAAGGTGAAAGCACAATGGTAACATCAGTCCTGCTGGCTTGTGGCATAGGCAGCTGAATTGATATGGACTTCCTCTGATTTATCACTGAAGTAGCAATGAAAATGCCAATGACAACACATACTTTGAATTTCCCTCTGAGTGTTAAGGAGGCTACTTCACCAGTAGTTATTTTCACACTAAATTAAAGTATGTGTTTCATACATTGGCAGCCTCTTAACACAAGGGATCTATGAATTTTTATCTCTATTTTAATACTTGTTTGTTTTATTTGAAGATTTCAAGGTAGTGGATTTAAGATATGGAAAAGTATAGAAACTTTTCTTAGAAAGCTTCCGGCTTTAGAGATGGCAAATCAGAGGAGAGAAAAGGAGAAAGTTGTCTTGAGAAAAATCAAATCAGTGTGTTCTGACACACTAAGTTGTCTAATTTTTTTAAAAGTTATTCAAGTTCTTAATGCAGATTCTGACACAGTGGAAACGGATATATCAAAAGAAAGAAAATATTCTCTCATATACTCTTAGCACAAGATATTGTACGTAGGTATCTCCTAGCTCTAGGCTATACTTCTGAAACATGTTCAGAACAAAGGCAAAGCCATGTCCCCATTCCCATTCCATCAGTCTCTCAAACCAGGTAAGTCTGGAACTGTTAGACTTTTAAAAGTTGTTTTCTCATGTGATCTGTCAGTTGTAAGTTGTGGGTTTTTTGAGAATGTACAATAAGACTGTGTTTATATTAGAAGCACCAGGAAAGTTTCCCAGAAACTTCATTGAGAGCCCTTGATACTTTTTGTTGATAATACACGCAATTATGTGAAACCTTCAAGAATTGGAACTTTCCTCTGGACAAGATGTACAATTTCAGTTACTATGAGCAGAATACTTTGGTTTTAGTTTGAAAAAATTCCTCTTTTCTTTTTTTAATTCTTGAATCAGATGGGGTTTTCCTTCCTGCTGAATCACAAAGTCAAAAGATTCCAGATAGAAAACCCTGGAGGCTTCTGTATTGCAATTCCTCCTAGACAAAGACACACATGCAAAAGTGAGGAGATAAAGGCAATTTAGCTGAGTCATTCAGACATAGGTCTTTAAATTAAATGAAGTGAACCATCAAACTGAGCATTAATTCTCTAAAAGACTGTCACTAATCTAGAAGACCTTGTTGAATTCTACAGGTGCTGGACTTGATTTATCTTTGATTTGTTTTTTTATTTTTGAGTGAAATCTACCACTGACCTCTTGTACAGCTCAGTTCACCCTCTTTGTTTCTATTTCCCTAAAATTTTCCCTAGAATGCATGGTCTTCCTATGGGTCCTCCTATGCACATTATCCACAGAGCAACATGCAAGTGTTCCTCGCAGATGTGTTTTTCTAAGTAAGCATCTCCAATTGCCTAACACCTCTGGCAAAGACTGTTTACTGGAGGTCCTAAAACTCTTTACCATCTATTGCCTGCTCAACTGATTCGTTCTGCCCTCCAGCTCATTATCTTGCTACTAGCAGCCTGGAATTCCTGACTGCCTCTCATAAACTCATAGGAAAAAAAAGTCTCTCCTGGCATTTTCAGGATAGGAACCTTTAAAAAACAAGCTGTGGGACCATTTGCAAATTCCTGCTCAGATGTTATTGTTTCCCATAAGGGGAGATCTAAACCTGATCAATAACTATGCAGTTTGTGTCAGGGGCTCTGTTTCAGCAAATAATTTATGAAAACATTAAGAAAGCCCAGCTAACATCTTCACTGTGCAAAATACAAACTCTAGCTTATAACTTGCTTTCTGACTTAATAATACTGTACATTTTTCTTTAAATGGATCAAACATCCCTGGTTCTTTCCCCTTAGGTTGCATTTTCTTTATTAATGCTTCCAGGTGTCAGCTGAGCCAAGTATTCAGATAGGTACAATGACACAGTGGCATAATACAGTAAATTCCCCAAGCCTGCACTCTGTACTCAGTACAGTGGATGCAGAGAACCTTGGGTTCCTCTATTTTTATGACAGCAATAAATTCACCTAGTGATGTAACGACTTATTTTACATCTCTTCCCTTTGATGATGATAGTACTGTGTAGTGCAAAGTTAGTGAAAGTAGACATGCCTAAATAATACAGAGTTTGAAAAAGGAAAAAAAAAAAAAGCCACCGTGGTTGCTCTTGAAAAAATCAAGCTACTGAGCTGTCCAAGTGCAGCACAGGAGAAAGGTGGGTTGTACCATACAACCACTCTTTGCACTCTAAATCTGCCAAAGGAGTCTACCAAAGGACACTACTCAAGCCCCACAAGCTAAAAATATATCTTGTATGAACTGCACTATGACATTAGGTTTTATTTGAACACTCTCTGTCAAGGATCGAGGTCCGTGATTAAAGAAAATGAAAAATAAGCAAAAATGTTTCCCATCCTGCTTAGCAAAACATGGCATGCAGAGATGACACTGGAGGTCAAGTTTGCTGTCAGAACTCTCTTGTTAGTTATCCATTATGGCATTTCCTTGTATTGGGTCAGATCAAATCTAAACCACTTCATCGGCTTAGAATTTCATCTTGAGCTCTCTTTTTAGCCATGTAGTTGAGCTTCAACCAACAAAATAATAAAAAATTAAAATATTAATTCTCTTTTAATTTAGGATTTTCTTTTCTGCATTAAAAATATGTATCCAATAAGAAACATTTATATGCTGATTATTAGTTGAACATATTTTTTGTCAGGTATGTCATATGACATGTATAGAATGAATTTTTGTGTGTGAGTGTCTCCACCTAATTATGGGACAGCCAGTTTGCTGCTGAAAAAATAGGATGGAAAATAGCAGAGAGATTAACTTGTTGCTATATTTAAAGCAACATGGCCAGGGCGACTCTCTCTATTTTCAAAAAAGCTAAGCAAAAGTAATGAGCTTTCAGTCAGAGGTTCTGTTACAGTTGAAATATCCTTACTCAGACCATTTCTTCAACAGAAGTAGTGATTTTAAATATTCTTACAAATTATCTAGCTTATACCTAGCAGATGACTCTGAGGTCAGTAGGAAACCATGAGTTCTAAGAAAATGGTCCTTTCTTTCCACATAATCAGAACACTATTTCTGACCTTCTGGTTGACCCAGAAGTTAGGCAGAGCCAGGAGGTTTTACTATGCTTACAAGAGAGTTGTAAGTAGGAGCTGTGCTCTGTCCCTTCACAGTGAGGCAGCATTCAGCCTTGCAAGAGTCCCTGGCTCCTGCTTGTTTGCCGTGGGTACTCGGAAGCTGCTTGTTTCTTGCTGCTTTGCTGCGTGGCAGTTCATGGCCTTGCTTCCAACCAAGGAAAGTTATGCTGTGGCATCCTGCTCCTCAGCAAATGGCATCTACTGCACCATCCTCTGGGAACACTTCTGGTTACAAAGCAAAAGGATTTGCCTTAGGTATCACAGAAAAACAGTGAAAATACAGTACCATTTTGGCAGCTCTTGAGAGGTGGAAGTAAATTTTAATTCATAGCGTTGATGTTAGCAATGTGTTGTTTGCTGTCAGGAATGTCATTAAATACTGCCCACTTTGATGAATCTCAGTGAAAGAGGGTAAGGACTGAAAAGTGTAAGAGGAATAACATTTTCTTATGTCTTTAGTAAATTCTGCCTTTGGGGCACTGGACACTAGATTGCAAAAGGTTTACAGTATTTTGCCCACTCTTGTTCCAGATCTATGGATGTTCAGTACCAGAACGGCACTTTAGACTCCAGGACCTTTTGTATCACTAAGTGCATTTAAAATATTTACTGAAAGAACAGATGAGGTTTGGGAAAGGCAAGTAGCTCAGAGTACTAGAATCTATTGTGTCCTAAGCCTATTTCTCCCTAGTGTTGACTTTGAAGTTAGAAAAGATACTTGATTCTTTTGTCCTTTACTTTCTGTCTCCAGTCAGCTTTATTTTATGTAGTGAACACATGACACAATACAAAAGTGTTATTGATATTTATAACTAAAGTATTGCTCTCAAAACTGGAGGTTCTGCTCTTTCAAGTCTGCACAGAATGAACATAATTACATGTGTAAATAAGGCATTTTTAGAGGTTTTAATTCAGAGCACATGTGTAAGCAAGGTAGCAGGACACTGTCTTGTAACATAGACTTCCAAGATGTTAAGTGTTACATGTTAACTGCTTTTAAAGGATTAATTCCCTGCTTTAGACAGTGTGAAAGAGAAATCTTTACCACAAGATTCAAAGGCTAGAAAATTCATTACAGAAAGATCTTGAAAATCTATGTCTGTTTAGCCTACCCAAAAATAGATTGAGAAGAGACTTGATTACAAGACATCCGTACTTTCAAAAGTCAAGACTACTAAATAATAAAACCTCTTTAATCTAGCAGGGAAAGGTGTGATGAAAACTTATAACTGAATGTTTCATCCAGACAAATTCAAATTAAGAATTGGTGCCTCATTCCTAGGAGTGAGATTGATTAACCTCTTGAATAACTAGTAAGGGACATAGAATCCTTATTTCTTGAAGCCTCCAAATAAAGACAGGATAATGAAAAGCATACATCTTTTTAGAAGATGCATTTTAATTTTTTTTAAAATAGAAGCTTAATACACTGTGATGATAAAATTTAAGGGCATGTGGTACACAGAATTTCAGACAAGTGCATCGGGTAGTCCTTTCTGGTCTTAAACATCTGAGTGGAAGCAGACCAATGGAGACAGTTTATTCTCAGTGTTTTTAAATGCTGAATAAATTGTCCATATTTATCACCCTGCTTGTGATTTCAGCATTGTGCTTGTGAAGTGCAGCACAGAAATATGGGAACCCACAACATTCAAACTGCAGTTGCATTATATAGATGTTAGACAAAGCACTCAATGTCCAGCACTAGGCTGCTGTTGGAGCCTGGAAAAAGCATGTCTCCTCTGGCAAACACCTACTTTCTTCTGCTTTATGCAGAAAGAACAAGAAGGAAGAAAATATATACTCATAGCAGCACTTCCTATCTGACAAGAAATATGTTTGTGTCTTACTCAAAGAAACAGAACTTCCTACATATTCATTGGGCAGGTACATTCAGGACCCTATAGACATAGAATTTATTGATTAAAATGCAGTTTGTGCATCACTCAGTGGAAGCTGACATTCCCTACAAATTACATGTGGTAAACTATTATCAGAAGACCCTGCACTTTCATACGCATTATTGAACAAATGAGAGAATTGGGAAGGTGGACAAGTCAGGTAGGGAAAAGGATTGTTCAGAGTTGTCCCAGGGTATGTAAGGAAGAGGAATGACATGGCATTTATGCCATTGGGTAATGAAAAGTAAATCAAAGTGGAAGTTCTAGCAAGTTGTAACCTTGCAGAGGGTACATATTGGATGAGAAAATAGCAGCAAGCTAGCTGATGGATCAGTTATAACTGAGCTAGACTGGCAAAGTTCAGCACACCATTGCAGGCTGAACTCCTTAAAATATATATAAGCATATACTGAATGCAATTTTTACAATATGGTACTGGTGGGTTTGTAGTAATGAATCACATAAAAAGCTGATGTAAGAAAATGAAGAATGTGGAGGTTGGCAGAAGTGAGGCACCGGTTAATATCAGCACTGAATTTCTAGGCATAAGTCAAACACATTTTTGTATGAGCTGATGTTTCTATGTAATACCTGGAAATCTGCATATAAATATATGCTTAGCAAATAAGTACAAGCTTATGCATGTGCTTTAGATACTCAGAAATTCCTTAGTCTGATGCCAAAAAGATTTAAGCACTGGACTTGGTTTGATGGTGAGACTTGGTTGTGTTTCCTTTATAAAGCAAACCTTAAATGAAACTTGAGCCCCTTCACTGGTTCAAATAATACCAGTTACGTTGCTTGTGCTTCTTTGGTTTCAGTATTTTCCATGAGAATGTAGAGAGTTTTGTCAATTTGATGACCCATGAGGGATATCAATGTTTTTAGTGGAGGCTGGTCACTTGCACAGCATTATACTTTTTCAGTGATTCACATTCTTCTTAACTTTCACCTCTCTGTGTGAATGGTTCAGTTTCAAGAACTGAGATTAAAATTGCTCTGTTTTCTATTTATTTTTTGCCAAAGTGCCATTTTACAAAACTCTTGGATGATGTGAGAGGCTCTATAAGCTTGTAGAAGACAAGAATGTATGTCTTTTTTTTTTTTTTTTTTGCAAATGTTTTGCTCAGGATGATATTGCCCTACTACTAGTTTTAATTTAATGAATCTCTGTTTATTTATATCAAAATTTTTCTGGCCCCAAAGAAAGAACTATATCAAATACACTGGTTCAAAATACATGTCTTCTCATGGCCTAATCCAAAGCCTATTGGAAAGAGAATGACAACAGCAGGTAGCAATGTTTCTATTAAAATTTCCATGTTAGGTTAGAGGGAGAGTTTAAATTTCTATTGAAGTCTACAGGAATTGCTATAAGGACATTCTATAAGGACTCCATATACTTCATCTGTGAGCAGCACAAGAGGGCTATAGGGAACCTAGCAGAAAGCTGGAGTCATCCAAGAATTTCAGGTGTATTTCTAGAAGCAAGTAAAAGTGCAACAAAGGGAAATGTGCCCCACTGTTAGAAATGTGAACAAAATGTGACAGAGATCCCCACCCAAGGCAAGTAGGAGACCTTAGAGCACAAGTGGGAGGCGACCATTCAGCCCGACTGAACAATCAGTTTAGTAGAGGCAAGATATAGAAAACCAAAAAATTAACAGCTAGCTAATTGGAGACTTACCCAGCATGCAGCAACACAGCAGAAAGGAATTTAATTCCCTGCATTTACAGAGGGCCCACAATACTGGTCTTAAATTGTTAAGAACAGATTATTGGTTTATGGCAGGGCAAAATGTATAGCTCTCGGAGCTGAATATTTCAGTCATGTGCACAGGGTAAAATATCTTTAGCCTCCTGTGGCCAAAAGAGAACAGAAGTTAGAAAGATTGTTCCTTTTCTCTATCACCCTCGCTCCTGTATTCTTCTACTAAACTAAGAGCACATAGGAATACGAATTGTTTAAATAGTGCATTGTTTTCTCTCTTGTCTCAAGCTTCAATTTTATGTATTCGTGCAGCATGACTGTCAGCAAGTGCAACTAGATGTTTTTTCCCCCAAGATTTTGACTATGTTAAAAGGCATTATATTCGTATATACACTGTAACCTTTTGCTCAGCTGCAAAAGCAATAGGTACCATGCCTATGGAGGAGGAGATCAGGTTATATAGTATTGGAGCTGTGGTATGGGCCTATATTAATTTTCTTATTTTGTTTTTCTGAATAATTAATGCTTTCATATTTATATATTCACATTAGAAAATTAGAATTTCTTTGCTTTTCAATCTAATAATTTCCAGCAAACACCAATATTCTGCTGAGACTTGTATAGTGATAATTTCCTGCTTGATATAAATATTTAGAAACTGTGTAGGTGGAGCTCTATATGCTTAAAAAGTCACCAAAATTTCTCAGTGCAATTCTTTTCCAGTAATTCCTTGAATCATTTATTAGCTGTGTCAACTGGCTAGCTCTGAGGCGCATATACCTATAGTTTTGTTTCTTTAAGACAATCCCAGTGGTATCTTGACTAAAAAAATAGCAAAACCTATTTCTTAAAACAGCAGTCTTTGTTAGATGGTACTGATAACTCTACAGCTTGTATCTGATACTAGTGCTGGCAAATTTCATTTGAACATATCAAAGCACTTAAGAAATGCTATCTGATTCAGGGTATCCACTTTCTCAATAATGTATCTTTTTTTTTTTTCTATTAAAGTCAATTCTCCTCTCAATTTTTTAGCTAAATTTTTGCATTTGAAGCATGGGAATCAAGAGTTTTTGCCTAGGGAGCAGAACCTCAGAATACAATACAAGGATTCTCAATTTGATGCAGGGAACAGAAGGTCTTTAGTGACTTCTGATGTGAAATACTCTTGCAGTACAGAACAGGAGTATAGATGGTCAGAGGAAGTCAGATTTTCTGGCATGAACGAGAAAACACTTTCATTTCACAGGTTTCTTAAAACCAAAGAAAGAGTCCAATTAAAAACTTAGCTGTAACAGAATAGTACTTTTCCTTTGCTGTAGAAGGTACTTTAACATTTCTAGAAGCTCTGAAGTTTGACAGCATTTTGAGAATTACTTCTAGTTTTAAAAATGTTTTGTTCATCGTTCGTTCAGTGTTAATGCTGTACAATCAACTCCTGTCTGTGTGCTTGTGTTTTATCCAGGCTAGGTTGCAATTTCACAATGGAAATGGGCATGCAAATAAACCTGTATTAATAGAATAATTGGGTGACATTTAAGGCAGTGGCATTCAAAAGGTGTTTAATGATTTACCAGGATTCATTTTGTTTGTGCTTGGAGTAGGAATTACAGATCAGGATCCCTGAGTTCTTTCTTGGCTTAGGCACTGCTGCCAGTCAGCTTGTGACTGCCTACTGGACAGTACAACTATGCATATATGCACATATATATATAATCCATGTGGGATGAATTGCTGTTACTTGTTAAATGGCTGCAGTGTATGTAGTATATATTTGTATGTAGTCTTTTTAACATAGAAAACAAAACCTTAGCAAAATTCTAGATTAAAACCCAGTCATTTTAGCTTACCTAAAATTTTATAATTGTATAAATAACTTACTGATAATTATAGATTTTGAGGGGAGGTTTTCATCTAATCACATGTCACTGAAAAGAAAGTTTGTTCCTGTTGAAGCTGATAACAAAAATACTCATTAAATTGGAGCAAACTCATATCAGTATTGGATGACATACACGCAGTGGTAATAGACAGTTCCAAGTCACTTTTTACTTTGACTTTTTCCAAGTATGCTTGACCTGATTACTCTGAAATTTCTCTGATTACCACATGATCACCTTTGAATTCTCATTTACTTCAAAACAAAGGAATGAAGACAGTGAGATGCTCTATGACTCCATATTTATGCGATCATACCTTTTGACTTAGCAGCAATGACTGAAATTTCATCTTAGTTTTTTCTTCATGGGCTTTGTCTTTTTCTGAAAAGATTGCACTGTCTTAAGAATATTGTTAAGTGAAAAAGCAGTATCGAACGCATCATGATTTTTGTAAAAATTCCTAATACTCCTTAAAGTTTTCTGTAGTCCTAGAATATATCTACAGGTGCCTGGTGAATAGTTAATGACTACAGACAATTGCTCTGCACGAAACATTTATTTAAGTCAATATATACTGCATAACAAAAATATTATGTGTTTAAACCTCTTATTCTTCAGTGAATAGAACTGCAACCTGCCATTGTGGTGCTCCTTAGTTTATGACCTAATTTTATGTGCTCTAATATCCTTTGTACTTCTAAGTTTGTTTACTGCATGGAATAATAAAAAAAAAACCAAACCTGATCTTTACAACAGATTGCAGAACAGAAAGCTCAATAATGGAAATTTTGTATATCTATTATCTGAAGTCATTCTCATAAGGCTGAAGAAAGCTATGTAACTTGTACAAATTCTGGTATATTTTGTATAGACATTTATCAAAAAGTACCATGTAGTTTTTCTGTAAGGATGTGGAATCATCCTCTGGTGGGTAGTCTAGTACGTCTCTGCCAGTCCAGAGTCATGTAAGTTATAGTGACTGAACAGTAAGCATATTGGGGAGTTTTCAGATACCCACTGGGGCAGAAAAAAAATTACCAGGAATGGCAGAAGAGGACATCTAAGCATGGACAGATACACACGAAGCTTGGGCAAGGTTACTCAGGGTTTTTTCCAATCTGCTCTTGAAAACTCCCATTAATAGACACTGAAGAACATTTCTGGGCAATCTGTTGCATCATTATACTTCCTTCTTGGTGAAAAATGACATTTTTAAGACCACTGAATGCAACTACATTACATGAAACAAAAAAAAAGAAAAAAGTCAATGAAAAATTTTTTTCTATACCAGCAAAGATTTTTGTTTTGTTTTGATTTGCTTTGTTTTGTTTTGTTTTCTTTTTTTAATCTCTTGAAATGTCTGAGCCTCACATGCTTCAGCAATCCGTCCACATACCCTGACATGCAAGTCTGTGATTTCAAAACACCCATCCTTCTGGAAGAGGTGCCCCTAAATACTATATAATGCCTGGGGATTAGCATCTTTCTAGGAGATCTAGATAGTTTCCCAGACTTGAGACCTGACTATAGGCAACCCACTGATCCCATTCAGACTCAAGTTCCAGGGGTACTAGCCCACTTCAGTTAGATGGGTACATTAATGAATACAGAAAAAAAAAAGAAAAAAAAAAGCTCAACAAAATTAGACTTGGTTAGTTTGAACAGTGCCAACAGTGTAGACTCTGTGTGGGCTATCAAATTTGTATTAATTTGAAATATAATCTAAGCCTTTGAAGTATCTGGCCTCTCCTAGTGAGATATCTGGCCTTTCCTAGTGAGAAAGTGCATAATGACTTTACATTGTTTCCTCTAAACTCTAATTCTAGCCTTTTCTATTAGCCTTTTTCATTTTATGATGTTAAGTGACTGCTGCTAGCTACTGGGTGGAATCAATCTGCCCGTGACATGAGTTGCTGGGGTTTCCTAAAAATGAAATAAATACATTGGTGCAAGTTCACACAAAATAATCCAGACAGTGTCATATCTTGAATGATACGAGCTCATACCCTTTATCAGCTCAAGATCAGAGCCAGCATATTTTCTCAGGCCACATCTCACGTACTGGTATTCACCCTGAAGGCTAGGTCAATACACATGCTCTACCCAACAGAACTCTATATCCAACAAAATCCTACTAAGGGAAGCTATCTCAGAAACAGAACCCCAAGACTTATCCATTCTTCCTTATCTGCTCTTAAGAAGAGAACTGACACTGGCTCTAGTTTCCTCCTAAATATCCTAATCTTCTGGGTATTGTCAGATGGCATTTGTTTACACTTCCCTGTTAAAAATTTTCAGGCTCAATGAATACATTTATATATATATACTCGCATGTACATATATTAAAACTAGTATATGGATATAACTCATAACTTTACAGAACTGTCAGAAATGTAGACTACATGGTTTGTGTGCACATCTATGCATGCAAAACTTTTTCTCATGCCCATTCACCAGTTTCTGCATCTTAGGCCTTGACAGTCCTCTAGAGAGACATTAAAACACTGCCACTCTTTAAGCTTCTCTTCTTTAACATCTTGTGTTTTATCAACAAGAATTTGAATTTGTTTGCTGCTTCTTTGTATAGGTTCATCTTGAATGCATAATTTAGAGCTAAATGGTGGCTCTTGGGAGTTAGATAGGCTAACTCCATAAAAATGTGGCTTTGATATTTACATTTATTCAGATTGATTGCAGGGTCTTTCCTGAGACACCTTTTGTGGATTTGATTGGAAAAAAATTACTAAAACTGCAAAGACACAGATGTACATTTTAAGAGAAAGTTATTGACAGCTGCTAAATGTCTGTATTTTTTTGACAACTGCTAAAATGTCTGTATTTTACTATGTAGTAGTATCACTATGTAAGTAATTTTCAAGTATACCATGAGCAAACATGTGTGATATATCCAGAAGAAAACTCAATTAATTTTTTAATTGTTTATGTCCTCATCTCTTCCCATCAATGCAAGCAGCTCAAAGAAAAGCAAGTCTTGAGCTACATCCTGCTTTCTGTGCACGAGTGCTCTGCATATTTGATATGAGACCTCAGCAGGGCATTTGTAGGGTTGGGTAATGACAAGAGAGGGGCTTGGGGTGAGCATGAAAGCCCATTGTTTTTTACAAATGATTTATTAGGCATTCGTGACTACTAAACTCATTGTAAGCCCATAAATCTGCATACAGTTTTTACTGATGTGACCCAATTACTGAATGAAATGAATTTCATTAAAATGTGTATGGTGGCATTCCTTCCAATAAAATGCTTATTGTTGGCTGCCTTTGTACCTTACTGAGGGAGAAGCTTGTTTCAGTGAAGTATGTAAGCTAAAGTATTTTATGTTTAGACTCAAATCTTGCCTTTCAACTCTGTCAATGCTTTTTTTCCTCTTTATAGTCTGCCTAGTTGTATCACTTTCAAGTGCTAAGGGTAATCCCTGTAGCTTTCACAGGCAGTGTCAGATGCTTTGATGCATGATCATGCAAGTGGGTGCTCATTCCAGTGTGAGAAGTTCCATAGGAGATGCCTTGTTCTTTATCTTCAAGGTGATGCTTGGGGATGCACTATCTTTCAGCATCTCTGCATTTTTCCCAAATCTGCGGGATATAGTCCTCTCTTTTTAATACCAAATATGTACCTTTTTGTGGTGATGTGTTTGAAATTAGCATTCAAATGTTGAATTTAATGCCTGGGGGATATAAGTTCTTTATTCCCAAACAAGGAACAGCTGGAACAGTATACAAGTTCCACAAGCTCCTTCTCATAGAGCAAATTCACCCCATGTGCAAAGTAACTACTTAAGTCTTAAACTTAAGACTAGCTTTAAAAATAACTTGATCATGTGACCTAAATAACCCATCCTTGTTAATATCTATCCCATTAGGGGGGAGAGGTGGTGGACAGAAGATGAAACACAGAGTACTAGGTTTTTCTTTTGTCATATGTCTTGAGTAATATGTCTTGGTATATTTTAGGGAAAGTTTATTACCCCAGTTACATTAAGGTGCAACTTAAAACAACCTTTTCCATCTTTATTTCTGCATACTAGAAGCATCATTACTTCCATACCCACTAGCCTCAAAAGACAGAAAATTGTGTCTACTGATACTCTCTGTTGATAGTTTTTCTCTCTGCAGAGATTACCACTGAATGGGACATCCCATAAGAGATCCTTGATATTTCTAAGCTTTCATGTTCTTTTCATGTTCTTGACATGCAGCGACCTGTCTGCAATCATGAAAGGCACATACCTGTCCTACAGTCTCGTTATCAAGTGCTTTCAGTTATAAATCTTTTCATGTCAATGAGGGGAACCCTAAATAGAAGAGTCATCTGTTTATAATTAGAGTAGATTCATTAGAGAAAGTAGCATTGCAAGTTGTTTCTGTACGCTCTGTATCTGTTGTTCATATCTAGGCCTTAGCAGGAGACTGTATTTAGGGAGTTCACTATTCATCCCTGCTCATTATTCCATCTTTTTTACTAGAAGTGCCAGCAAGGAAGCCAATTAGTGCTGGCTGTGGTCTGTTTTTCTATGGAGGCACCTGTTCAGCCCTCAGAAAGGCTAAGACCTACCTGTTCATTTCACACTGGCAGCACTGGGCTACTAAGAGATAATGGTGGTAAATGATGATTAGCCTCCATTGTCTTGTTCTGTACTTGCAGTCAGAATGAAAGGCAAAATATTCATTACCATGACTACACAGCCTTCAGAATTTATTGCTGGTACAAAAAGTGTCCCTCGGGGCTATGAATATTTCATTTATTAACTCTGAAAGAAAGATGGCATGAGGAAAGATCATTTTACCACCACCCATGTAATCAATAAGCCTTAATCCTGCATTGAGGGTTGAACATGAGAATGCTTTGGTTGGTGGTCTTTCATTTTCTGGTGCCTTTATTTCAGCACTTTCTGAGACTATTAGAAAGAGCTAACTAGCAGTCACAGTCATGGCATTTCCATGCTGATGGACACCTGTCCAAAGAAAATGATTCATTATCATGGAGCTGCTTTTGCATGGTCCACTGAAATTAGCCATGATTTTAATGTGTTTCAAGTATTTTTTTTACAAATGGCCTAGACAGATTAATTTGTGACAACTAAATCTGAGAGGAATCTGGAGTACTGTCCAGTTCTGTAGCCCCCAGCACAAGAAGGACATGGATGCTTCTCCTCTCCTCTCCTCTTCTCTCCTCTCCTCTTCTATTTTGCTGTTGGTAAGGTTTTTTCAGACAACCCACAAGGATGACTATGGTATTTGTAGCTCCATTCATCCTGTGCACTTTGTGCCAAAACCAGATCCTCACTGGAAATAAAGCAACTCAGTGAAATCCTCTTCTCTGCCTCCTGGCGTTAAACCTCTGCACAGCCATTGCAGTGCTGAGTTTCGGGGGACATAATGTGTTTACAGCAAAGCAGGCTTTGGTGCACAGAGCTTGTCTCAGAGGTGGTTTCAGACTGCATGTTTGCTGGCTGTACTCTGACATGTCAAACTTCACAACAAATGAAGTAATTTAGACTCTTGCCAAGCAGAAAGGCTTTCCAGATAGGATTCTTTCTGCCCCCAGAGAGGGTTTGTGGTTACTTGCTATGCTCTCAATGCTCCCACCCCTTATTTTTTTTTTTTTTTTTTTGTGTATGTGTGTGTATGTTTTTTAGTTGGTCGGTTGGTTTGGTTTGGTTTGGTTTTTTTTTTACTTTTGTTTGGCTGTGTAGACAGAGAGAAGTATCAATGCTTCAGCTTCACTTTCAGGCCCAGGGGTATGCAATTCAGCTGTTATCTAATTGTTGCAGAGTTGTAATTAAATAATGAAGTGACCGGCCTAATATATCTAGGACAAACTATTGTTTAGCCTTTAAGTTGCTGGCTAGCAGAAAATGATGGCTGGATCAAGGCTTGTATTGCAGAGCTTTCCTGGGAGAATGTAGTGTCAAAGATTATGACTGAGCTTTCCTCTGTCTGAAACAGCAAAGAGAGTCTATTAAGATGGCCTCACATTCCCCACCATGAATTGCAATCAATTGAAATAGGGTGACATGTGTTAACCCCACTCTTTCTTTTGCTCCTCTCTAACATAGGTATTATTTTTTCATGATATATTAAACTAAATAAGGCATAAGAACTTTCCTGCCATAAAAGGAGAGAAAAGCAGAAAGCAGAAAAGAAAAAGTCCCTGAGCAAAAACTCAGAGTATTTATTTTTTCGTTAAATCTTGGCAGCTACTTTAAGAATTAAAATATTACTGGTTTTCAAATTTTGCAACTGACTAGCTTGTGAATTTAAAAGCGTTTGGGGAGGGGTGAATAGTTCATTAACTTGTTCCCTCAATGACACTTTCAAATGCTTTCCTTATGGTGACCTCTATTTTAAATTTATGGGAATCACTTAGGTGTCAAACAAGCTAAGTGGTGCATTTCATTAATGAAAAATTAATGGAGAAGACCTTGGGCTAATTTGCAGTACTTGTTTACAATACATATAATTCATTATAAGAACATCAGTCAAGCAAGGACCCTGTGTGGCTGCAGTGATGTTACAAATGGGACTTCATTCTCTTTTTCCAGTTAATGAAAGTATGAGGCAGAAAAAAAATACACATAAAAGAGATTTAATGAGTCTTTGGAAAAGTGTTAAAATAGGGTACACAAGCCATAAATTTCAATTAGTAACTCTACTCCAACCATGCTTATTAGTGTAGGTACGAGATATCAGTCCATAAACGGATGAAAGTATTTGTGACAGACAGGAACCAACTGACTTGCAGAAATTTGTGACTGGTCCACTGGTTAGAATACAGGACTGGGGAGAAAGTCTTAATTCTCCCATGTTATCTCTGACACTGAGGTGGCACTTGACCTTAAACCAAGTAGCTGATCTCCAAAAATGGTGTTGGTTCTCAAAAATTCACTCTCTTCAGAAGCACCTTAGGATCAGACTTTGGAAAGAATCTCATTCTGTCCTTCTACACAGTGGACAGCATGGGTGAGTCAAAGTCTCATTTTTGTGATATGTGAGCCACATAATTTACTATATCAAATGGAAAGCTGTGCAAAATCATACAGTTCGAATATATTCTACAGCTTGAATCAAGCTATAACTACCCATAGTTTTTTCTTTAAAACTCTTCTCATCATACAATGGGTGAGGAGTCTTTCAAAGACACTTCCTTCCAAGCACACTACTACAGCAAGCTTTAAGTCTATTTTTATGATACAATTCTCCCCATTGTACTAAAGGGTCTAGGAAGAGTGGCCACTGCCAACTGAATGCATCCAACAGGCCACTTGAAACTTCTGTACTGCCAGCTCTCTGCTGGGACAAATGCTTGCAGAGCGGCTGGTGTTGCTCATTCAGCACTGTGAACATGAAGCTTGGGGAGCAGATAGCTCTGCATGCAGTGCTCTGACTTTTCTAAGGAAACCATGTATATATAGGGAAGTGTACAAGTCACAGTTTGTTACACAAAAGATCAGTACTGAGATTAAGGCAACTCAATCAAATGAAAGAAACAAAACATTAGCAAAGACATAGGGGTAACTCAGTCAAACATATTATGAAGAATTTATTTCAGGTCACAGTCCTAACCATCACTTTTACAAACTGTGTTTTGATTATTTTCTTTTAGAAAATGTTTTCTAACATTTTATATCTGCATTCATTTAACATGACTTTAAAAAAAATTACATGTTTCATAAGTGCATTTTTTATCATCACTCTGAAAAATTGTGGTTTGATGTTTTTCACCTGCATTTTTTTTTTACAATTACTTCTAGAAAATATTTCATTACTTCTAGAAAATATTTCATGTTTAATTGAGTTGCCTTTTTCTTGTCATTAATTTTTCAGGTTACAAATTGTTCAACTCATACATTTGAATTCCCACAGTTCCCTGGCAAAATTCAAGGCACTGTGAGAGGAGCCACCTGCTCCCTAAGGTTCTGTTCCTGGTCCTGAATGAGTTCCACCTGCTGATCAGTGGACAGTTGTCAGGAGTGGCTGGCAGCCAGCTGGTGACATTCTGTTGATGATGTGCAGTTGGGGATGGGCAGTTGTCCCGTTCCCATGCTATAGCTCTGTTTGTTAGGCAAGTGATCAAAGCTGCACTTGACAGTGCTATGCTATACTTGATGGTATAATATAGAACAATTCAGGCATAGTAATTCATAAATGTGAAGCATGCCAGGGCACCAAAGAGCTTCTAGGATGTCCCCATGGTCTTCTTTCTTCTGCTCCCTGTTTTAAAGGAGCACAAGAAAGTATACTGTTTGGGACAAGTTATATGGTAGTGATAAAATTTCTTTGTAATAATGTTCTGGTATCAACTCCACATATCACTGTGCTGGACAAAGAGCTTTGTTTTGTGTGCATAGAAAGCTGTTGTTATAGTTCAGACTTGCTGCAAAATATTAGACCAAGAGTGCAAGAAACTGTACTTCAGTTTTCCTACCTGTAAAATGAGAATAATTATATCTGTAAAATTTTTGTATACCTTGTTATTTATGCTTGGTGCCACCTACATCCAACCACTGAACCATCATCCCAGTTCTTATTGCAGAATTATAAATGTCTTCTCTTTTTAGGAGAATGCCCTCAAATTCTCTGAGCAGCTGACTGTCTCCAGAGTTATTCCCCATCCCAGGCCTGCTGGGACTCGTTGCCTTTCTGTTCCCAAGAACAGCATTCAGATCAGTCTGCATGAGGAAATAAATGAGGAAAGACTGACGACTTTTCTGGCTTTCCATTGTAGTTGATTGAAAATATAAAGTACTCTGCAAGACAAGTTATTTGTTTTTGCTGAGATTAAATGGAATCACTTGCAAAACTATGTGGGTTTATTACTATAATAACTTTTATGCAGTGTTAACAAATATGAGCACCATAATATCATCCAGAGCCTTTCTTAATGTTCACAAGTGCTATTTAATGTTCTTAAATCAGTTTTGGAATACTGGCTCTGAGGATTATTTTATTTAATAAAACTAATAAAAGCAAAAAGGAAATATCCAGATACTGATTATATTATCGTAGAGAGGGGAGAAGAGGCTGTAATTATACAGTACATTGAGGCAGAACTGAACTGATATTTACAAGTTTTCTTCCAACACAAACCAAATGACTTAAAAAACCTTTGAAAGAAGCTTTTTCTTCTCTTTTATGCAGCTTCAAAAGTTTGTTCAGAATGAAAGACTACGTGAAAGACTACTGAATGTCCTCTTCATAAAAAAGGGATAGAAAAGGTAAAAAATTACCAGTAATCATGATACCATCATCCTTCTAGAGAAAATCTATGATTCTCTAATTTCTCATAGTCTAGGTGTAGGACATACAAGACCCTTTAGTTGACAGAAAAACTGATGGTAAAATAGGTCATATTTTTCCTTTTGAGATTTTTTTTACAAGATTATTGAATGTAACTGGACTTTTCTTTTTCATGACATATATTTTCCACATTATAGGATAAAAGAAATCTATTCACAGACTGTATTTCTTATGATTGTTTTCTCTTGTAAGGCTCTTTTTCATCTTGAAAAGTTGAGACTGTGATTCATTATGAAAAATCTCCAGACTTAGGAACTTTGAGTATGAACACAAGTAGTAGTTTATGGGACATTACAGTGGCATTTTCAATCTATTCTGGGTATTTTTAATTGCATGGTTTGTGGCTCTTTTTAACGCTGTTTTCTCAGGGTTGTGTTTTGGATTTGGTTTTTAGTTTATCAACAAGAGAACTTAATTAGAAAGCTTGATATCTTTGCTTTACAAATCACCTGTATGAGGACAATTGGCATTCCTGGTTAGTTTTCAGTATTTTCTTCTTCTGTCAGGCTAGTGGATTAAAACACAAGGTGCAGCTTCTCTTGTAGTGCATGAGGGCTTGCAGGCTCCCTGCAAAATGTTTCAGTAGTAGTGCTCAGTACTCATTTCACTTGTACCAAAGGCCAGTCCCGAGTGCTTGAATATGAAACAAGAATCGAGGTAGATCTAAAGTGATCACCTTTGACCCCAAGTGGGAAATGCATCTCTGTGACATCCAAGCCTGCAATACTAGTCCATGGCCTACGTATGTAAATAATCACTAAAAAATTTCTTCTGTTTCCAGCATCTTGAACATCAGAAATGTACTTTCATCCAAGGCTCTTAGTAGGTAGATTTGATGATGATGATGATTCCCATCTATTTTTTTCCCATCCAGTGCACCTTCTTTCAGTGTTTTCATTTCATTCATGAAGACATTGGCTTGAACACGGTTTCATTGAATAAGAAAGCTCATAATCAACAATCTAAACTTCTAGGTTTCTCTAAACTTGTACGTTACTGTGGTAGGTTAACCCAGGTTTAACACAAGGTGCCTCTCACAGCTTCTTTGTTACTCCCCTCCTCAGCTGGACAGGGGAAAGACAATACAACAAAACTTGGATTGTTCAGATTGGAGAAAAGGAGGCTGAGAGCTGACCTCATTGCAGTATAGAGCTTCCTCACAAAGGGAGGAGATGGGGCTGGTACTGATTTCTTCACTCCTGCGGCCGAAAGCAGGACATGGGGAGGTGGTAGAAAGCTGAATCAGGGAGGTTTAGGTCGTCTAAGAAAGACACCATTTTTCACCTATAGAGCAGTCGACCACTGGAACAAGCCATCAGGGAAGTGGTCACAGCACCAAGCCTGCCTGAGTTCAAGAAGTGTTTGGATGATGGTCTCAGGCACACAGTGTTATTCTTGGGGTGCCCTACACGGGGACAGGAGTTGGACTTGATGACCCAACTCAGCATCTGTGATTCTAAGACTTGAGATATGGCTGCATCTTTTGATATTATCAAGTACTGAGGAGAAACAGTACTGGCTGAGTTTTTAAAAACAGTACTTGAAAGAGATTATTTAACTGACCTCGAGCTGACTGACTAGTTCACTAATAGGTTATGTGTCATCCTTTTTCAAGGCTGATTTTTGGCAGCATCTCAAAGTCAATTTAGAATCATCTCATTAATCTCTTAAATCAACATATGAAGAAGAATAAAATAGTTCATGACATTATTGTTATTTATATTGATCAAAGACAGATAGGCACCTCCTGTGTCAAAGACATATTAATCTGTTAAAACAAAGTAATCTCTAAAATTTACATCCTTTGATAATTAAAGAACATTTCATGGACACTGGGAGTTCACTGTTCAACACCAAAATAAGAAGTTATGATATGGTTGCACTGTTAAACTTCAGAAGAACATAATAAAATGAAAGAATAAGATATTTTGCAATGCCATAGAATCAGGATTTTTGATTTTCAAGTAGAAAGGTAAACTTCTGGTAAACATCATTTTTCACTCACTAAGGGTTTAAGAATCTGGCACAAAAAGTCTGGAAGATGATTCCAGAATGGACATAATTTCATTAAAATGTGGAGACCTTCTCTCTTACTGCATTCTGGAGTACTGGAAAATATTTTGTGTTTGTTTTTATTTTTTTCCCCTAAAACTTTCATTAGCTTCAGAAAATACACAAGAAAAAAATGGATAGTACACCACAGACAACTGCAGGTGGCCTGCATTTTGTTCTTTATTACTGTGTTTTGTACTGATTTGTGGAATAATATTCTTCTTAAGTGGAAAGCATTTATTAAAGAAATCAACAACTATAAATGCTGATATTCTACACAGGATTCATTCTAAAGTGGTTCTCTTTGTTAAGCAGAAATCATGCTCTATGCTGACTGAAAAACATCTGATAGCAGATAATTGTGCTAGAGGTGAACACAGAAGAATGAGACTGGAAGGTACATTGTGAGTGGTGGACACTTACTGCAATCCACTGCCATTTCAAGTATTTATTTACTGCTTCCTAGAAGCAGGCTTTTTTTGTTTTTTTATGGTACTTGTGTCTTTAACATTTTTCCAGAACTTCAGTGTTTCTTCTGCTGATTCATATCCCTTTGTTATCCCACACATTTATTCAACTCAGAGAGACAGTTGATGGGTCAAGGACAATTTGTGAAAATCATAAAGGTCAGATTTGATGTTTTCCTCAAATAATGGCCCCGCTTCATTCCAGCTATTTAGCTGTGTGGGCAAGTTTTCTTTGTAGCATTTAGCCAGGGAAGTGACTATAGCTATTTTTGTTCATTGTGTCTCACATATAGTCTTCAATATAAAATTTAGAAATGCACAGAAGGAAATTTTTATAGCTCTTAGATAAAAAACCATTCATTGTTCCTTTTAATACCTTCCTCTGGTCTCCTGAGATTAGAAACAAGTCTTATTCTTATTTTAACATGCTTTGATTGGTCACGTTTGAGAGCATTAAGCTTCACTTGTAGAAGGTTTCTCCTTGTGGTCTCACTTTCCTCCTTGTGATCTATTAGGGAATATGTGAAATAGTTCAAAATTGACATGATAGTTTTCTTCGGAAATTGTCATGTTTTCTTCGGAGTTGTCATGTTGTTATTTTCTATCTGCTGGAGATAAATTCCCAACATTATTCACTGTATATAAACAGTAAAACATCTTATGTATCTCATTGTCCTCTTGCAGAGTCTTTTATCACTGTGTTTATTAAACTAAACGTTAGGAATGAAAGAAAAAATATAATACAAAGTTTCTGCTCCTTCTACTTGATTCCTGTTTATCTTCAATGTCTTACACAGTGTGGCTCACCTGTGTGGTAGTGCAAATATCCTAAAACCAGCAGAAACTAAAGTGATTTCATGATCTCCATTTTGCATTCAGATATGAGGGACACAAATGACAATTCAGTGTAAACAATAGGTCTGGCTTGGCAGCTCTGCCTTCTGTCAGTGAATGACAAGTCTGTATGACCTAATCAAAAGGACAATATTGTTTGAATATACTGAATGCTCTGGCTCCATTCCCTCTCTAAAGGGATGCGTTTCAATTTCCCTTTGCCTGGTTTTTCAATATAATCTGCTTGATATGGTCCATTATGTGTGTATGGTTTATATCTCTATCTGAGTGATTACTGAGAAAAGCTTATGCTGTTAGACAAGACCCTTCCACAGCTGAATCACCTTCTATTGCTCTGAAGGATTTCCACAATACTTCTCCATTAGTTCCAGATGGTCAATAAGGCCAATTTTAATGCTATTTGCAGAAGCATCCAAAGTTGGCAGTAGGACACAGACTAGAGCAGTTCAGCCACTTTAGCTAATTCTCCAATAATAAAAATTGAGATGCTAAAGTCTGTGAGAATGTATGTAACATTTGTCTGTGTTCTTATGGGAGGTAGTGCACTGATAACCTGTCCTTCTGTGCTGTGGATAGGAGCTATAAGATGGAAAGTTCTTGTTGACCAGAGTACAAAGATGATATGGAAGTTTTGAGGTATAAAGTCACACATCAGTGATACTTTCACATATCTACTGGTTTTGCACACTTTTATCTATTTTTTTTTTGCTCATGTTCTCACATCAAGTGATGCTCACTGTAGTGCATGTTCATCAGGAACAAAGAGCCGTCAGATGGAAGAGACTTTCAGAATTAGTGAACTAGAAGAAAAAGTAAAATAGCAAAATTTTTATGCATGGACCAGATTTATCCCATAATTTACACACAACAAGCCCGTTTTTGGGTTTTTTTTTCCTTTTTTTTCTTTTTTGTTTTCCCTGAAACATATTGTGTTCACTTTCCATTTCATGAAGGCTAGAAAAGCACATGATAACCACTCATTTTGACTTGTGGCATAGAAAAAAAAACGTACTTCTGCTTTCTTTTTTTTTCTCTGATGTGTGTTTTGGATGACTTTATAAACCTGCTTTTCAGACAAGTGAATTTTTCTCTTTTTAAGAGAGACCTTTTCCTACAGACAGAAAAACTGAAACTTTTCCCCAGGTGAGCGGTGTTACCAATATTACTTAGTACAGGATGGTGTAAGATTGCACAGCTACAGAAGGAAGAAATTGCTCTAGCAGACATTTTACAACAGGAGGGTTTGAGAATGACAGCAAATCACAAAGACATGAATAATACAGAGGAAGTGTACTTACCTCTAGTCTCTTTTCCAATTTGAACAATGGGAATTTTGAGGTGACCCCTGCCTGAACTAGCAAATTATGTAGTGTGCATTCCATTACATAAGATAAGGAAGACATTTTTCTATTATTGGCAGGAAACATGGAAAATATCTCTGAAAAATGAGCAGCTTGGGTACAGAATTTCAGAGAATGTGATTTCATGCAGAGGAGTAATAAACATACAAAAAAAAATTAAGAAGGGAGGTAACGGGAGCTAGAATCAGCGATATATTAAAAATAGAGGAAAAGAAGCAATAGAAAATAAAAACGTGAAAATGAGGGTTATAGAAAAGAAAAAAAAAGGAAAGGCCTGAAGGCCTGCACTCCTGGATTGCCACTGGTAGGTTTCTCTCTATCATATAATTATCATATTATTCTGCTGTAAAGACAGGAATTTACATTGAAAGAGGTTGCACCAATTTAAACTAACAAATCTTTCCAAGATTAGAAATGGGAAGCAAGTTCAATAGATTTGTATAGATTTATATTAAGACTCAAAGAATGCAGAGAGAAGGGAGGGAGGGCAATGGCAGTAGGGGTCTTTGAGAATGGAACTTAGGAACAATGACTGTGAAGTAACTGTGTAGCATTTATTGACTACCTATTCTGTTCAACTTTGCTCTTACCATTTACCCTTTCACATTTCCCTTAGTGGCAGAAGCCACGGTATGTGTGTTTAATCAAGAAACAAAGTATGGCAGGAGTAGGAATTGCTTGGTTAGTCTCCTAGCTTAGCTACTGACTGACTATGTCTTCCTTTCACTTACCATCCCATCACTGTCCATTACTTTCCCTGTCTGGAAACTGAAGTTGATGATACTTACCTGCTTCACAGGATTGCACTGAACACAAACACTTGCTTGGAGATATCCTTTCAGAGAGACACGGTCAAGTGCAAAATATCATTAAGGATAATTGTCTTCTCTAGCTGATGCCAGTACTGGTCTGGAAATAGATACATTTGGGCTCGATCGTCCTGCTGGGAAAATGTAATTGCATCATTTCTACAAGAGGGTTCTCTTTCTGGTGCCTTTGAATAATACAGGCAAGTCCACAAGATTCCAGCTGAATTGGATGATCTTGCTGGAAGATCTTACATTAGTAAAAGATGTTTATTTAAATGTTTCATTTTTAGTAACTTACCCAGTCCATCAGCAGATATTTTAAGCTTCCTTGTCATGACAACCACATCTAATCCAAGATGAAAAAAAATTATACAAAGAGGATTTTTAGGGAAAGACTTTTTTCTAATGATCTCTGACAACTGTGATTGCTGTGACTGTTTTTCAGAAATTGGCCATTATGAACTCGTCCTTATAAGCTCAGAGATACCTACCATGATTTCTTCCAGCAGCTGATTTAAGCAAAATCAGCAGGTAGTACTGGATTAATTCTTTATGCTAGTACAGTCTTTTTAGGTTCAACTGCCAGCTAGAACTTTGCAAACCTTGATTTCTCCTTCCCCTTATTTTCTGTCACTGGTACAGAATTCCTGCCTATCACTTGCTAACATGAGCAAACCTTGACTAAATGTGAAATCCCATTGGCCTTCCATAGTTAGAAGTCCTAAAAGACTGAAAAATAAATTTCAGTTATGTAGAAGGAAAACAGGACTCAGATTTTTAATAGGAATTGTTGACAACTAAAACTACTTACTCATATTGGAAGGAGTTATGCATCATATGGTTTAATATCCTTTAAGTTTTGCTTAGCTTTAGGTCTTCTTTTTTTTTTCCCCCAACTAATATTATGCAATATAGCCCATGAAATTCCTGATTTTCTCACTATTGGATTGAGACTGATTAATGAGGTACCCATTCTTTTTCATAGCTGTAAAGCAAAGTCAAAGGTACTGCAGCAGGTAGTATATATAGCAGGTATTATAAACAAACATAGCAGCTAACATGTCCGATAAAGAACTCAGAAAAAAAAAAGTGAAATACAACTAACTTGTAGATTTCTACAAGACACAAACTATTCTTTAACTCACCTTCTGTCAACTGAATCTTTCAATTCCTCCAGACACTGTTTTCCTGATTATATATTCCAGGCAGAAGAAAGCCCAGCTGGTTGATCTCCTACCCCTGCCTATTTCAAGTCGTGTAATATTAGGGAAAGTAAAAAAAAAAAAAAAAAAAAAGAAAAAGAATAGCATCTTTTTCCATCCTTGTCCTCAGTGGAGTCCAGCAGTTTTTCTGATAAAAGGACTGGGACTACATATAGGTGAGGAAGTGAGTGACAAAATGCTAGTGGACATTTAGAAATTTAGAACTGTCTCTATTCTGAATTTATTCTGTATTTCTTGATTTATTATAAGCTTTCCTCAAGCTATCATCTTTCCAGTAGGTGGTTGAACCCCCAGTGGCACCAAAGGCTTTTGATTATGATGTTTCTAATTCATGGAGGTTACACAGGCTGCTTCCTATGAATATTTGTAAATGCAGATTCAGGTGCAAATTAACTTCTTTACATTTTTTGCAGAAATCTCCAGCCTTCTTTATATATATATAAGTCTATTCAGAAAAAAGGCTCAGACTCTAGGAGTTTCGAACATGTTGCAGAAGAAGAGAGGGGAGGAGAAGGGCAAAAAACTTGCATCTCTTTGACACCTTGATTCTCCTTTTATTTACCTACACTGAGGTGTGGTAGCTGTAGCTTTTGTACCCCTTGAAAGGTCTTTGCTTTTTCTGTAACCGTGGCTCTCTGTGTCTCTCAGTGTGGCAGGTTTCATAACTGCCAAATGGCTTGGTTGTTTATTAATTTGTCTTTGACTCCTTCCCTCTCCCCTGTAGCTCCCCACTGAGGACAGGGCTGTTGTGTAAGGAGCTGGTGCAGCTGCAATGCTGTCTTTCATGGTACGTGTCATTCTGTCCACTAGCAGCAGATGAACTCTGCAATGGGTGCAGCTATGGTTCCACAATATGGCGTAGCAAAAAGGAAGAGGAGAGGGGCTGACTTTTGAACAGTAGATGGCTTTATAAGGGGTATCATAACACTTCAGTGCCAAGGTCAAGAGGTAACCTTTACCACAGCTGTAACAGGATAGCAGAAGCATGTGCTAGGGTTATTTAGCAGTGCAGAGCAAAACTAGATTATCACAAAACTAGACTATCACAAAATTCCTTGGCACCTTGGTGTTGCTTCTTTAGTTAGCACTATTAGATTTGTTGTTAAACCATCCCTGTTGATTTATGTACTGTCTGCTCTTCTTTTTTTAAGTTTACAAAAAGTATTTAGCGTGTGTAATTAATAGAGCACTTAATCCTCTCTATTTTAAAAGCGTTAGCCTGTAAATAGGAGAGATAAAGTATGCAACTGTTGTTTCAGAGCTGAAAGTCTTACATTTAACACTTCCCTTTTAATTTTCTGTATATCAGTTACCATATCTCTCTGAGGAAAGTGAAAGTTAAAAAGCCTGTATTTACCACCCCACTCCAAATATGGCTCTTACACGTGAATATCAAGACTACGTACATAAAAAATGTCATATATTCTCAATTGACTAGCTGACAATGACAATCTGGGCCCTTCAGAAGAAGAGATATGATAACATTGTATTTTCTTATACGTTTTTTTCTGCAGTTGAGCCTGATATCATTTGAATTGTTTGAATGATGTGCTAATGATAAAGTACGAATTGAGAGGTGAAGAGTGATTCTGCATACCTGGGATGTAATTGCACAGCCACAGTTGTAGTCACAGAATTGCAGATAGTGTGAAAGCAACACTAAAATACAAAAAAAAAGTCTAGCACTTCAGAGCATTTAAAATTTTCAAATACAACACATTAATAGATTAATCTTTGCCACACACCATGAGGTATTTTCTTTGCATTTCTGATACAGGTAAACAGAAAATTGACACAGAGGACACAGACTGTAATTTAGTTTGTTGTTATAACAGCTCTTGATCTCATTGACTACTGCTCTATGACAGGAATAACAGCTTTCTAGTGATTTTAATTTATACCTGAATTGAGCCATCTCTGGGAGCCTTCAATTACCTCATAGGCAGGTTGGATAAAGAAAGAAATGTAAAGAAGTTGGCACTGTCATGGAATAACTCTTTTCCTAGCCTCTTTCCTCTTTCTTTCTTACATTGCTCTCCAGTCAGAGAAATACATTCAACATGGGCCAGATAAATAATTTTAGCTCCTAGTGCATTGTCCACAGACTTTACAAGTTACCTTCATCTTCTTCCTTTTATTACCTTTTGTAAGGACAAACAGGTTGTGAACAGGAAATCATCTGTGATGGCTGAGGCAGCCAGGTCTTTTACAAGGAACAAAATAAGGGTATGTTGTGTTGCTTAGGTACAAGATTTTTTTTTTTTTTTTTTTTTTTTTTTTTTTTTTTTTTTCTGTGGATAGTGTCTTAGGGGAGGGAAATCCAACAGAAAACAAGGCATTGTACAGTAGATGGAGGTGGCTTGCATACGTACACACGGTGGACTGTAAAGTGTGTTTTTATTACATCATTCATCTCTAATAAGTAATTGGGGTTCAGCAACTTCTGACAGGAAATAACATGCAGACCAGCCTTGTTTTAGGCTGAAGCAGAAGCATCTATCACTTAAATTAACTCTGAGTTGTGCCAGCAGGATGCAAACATTGAAGAGATAATGGGAGGATGATATATTTAGTTATCCTAGGACTTATTTATCTACTTCAGCTTTATGCCTTTTTAAAAAAATATTATTATTTTATATTTTAAACAAGCAGCTATAATGATAATTGCCAAATGTCTATACAATAGAAGAACATGATTATCTAAAGGGACATCTAACACTGTAATCAGTAACTGGAAGATTAGGTGAGGGGACAGTCTGAGCCTGCTTATACATCTGTTTTCTTCCCCATTTCTACTCAACTTTATTCTCCTTTTTCTCCATAAAAAGCCATGGGTGTTAGAGACTGAATTAAAACTGTTAAGATTTCTCTGTGTTCTTTAAATGTTATTTTCCAATTTAAATACTCAGGAGCTGGTGGCCTAGAGGACATATCTGTATGATAACTGAAAAATTGGCACAGCTGGTATAGAAGCAGTTTATCAGCACTGTCAAAACCTCATGGAAGGGGAAGTTGATGCTTATTTTCAGAAACTTGAAATAAGGTGTTTTAACCCCTTCACACTCTCACACCTACATACTCACAAATGTGTGTGCTCAAGATCATTTTTTGCCTCACAGGGGTTGAGCTGTGCCAGCTATTGGATACTCGTAACGTTCTGGAGTTCATGTTAGATGACACTGAATTAATCTGGGGGTTGATCTTTTATAATGGTTAGGAATGAACAGTTATTAAGGGGTTGTGTTCTGATTCAGAATCTTGCATGTCTGCATAAATCTTAGACTCATCGCAGTATTGTTGTGTGTGTAATCTATGCTTGGAATATGTCCACATATGTCTATGTATAGCCTGTTTTCCTTTTGGGATATGAGGAAACTGAATGGCATATGTTATGTGCAGTGATCTTGATACCATTTTCTTGTGTCACAGGTAGGATCTCCCCTCATGGCTCATCTATATTGTGGTTTTAGCAGAGTGTAGGTTTTTTTGACATGAACAGCACATTTCAAATTTCTCTTTTTAGGCATAGTATCCTTTATTATTAATACAGACCATTGTTTTAAAATGTCTTCTACTCTTTTCTCTGGTGCTTGTACACATTCACATTCATACTTGTATCTGTATTAATATTTCTTTTATAAGTTGCTATATATCCATCAGGGCATCTTAGATTTAGAGTAAGTAAACCTGGGCAGAATACCAAGTAGCGTGGCCATGGGCAGACATATCTGTGTACTGTTTGAGAGGAAAGCTAGGTTTTAAGTCCTGACTCAATTGGAACTGTTAAATGTTCCAAGTCCAAACCATTAATTTTTCTGGTTCGGGTTTCAAAACTGTTGTGCTTACAAGGCCATCAGCAAGAGACTGGCCCGGGCTTACTGGGTCATGATACAGTCACAGTGAATGAACTTGGACAACTGCCTTTCTTTGCAGCCTGCTAATTTTTCTGTAATTTTTCCCTGCTGTGCATATATCCTCTAGATAGTGCCCAGTTTGTGACCTCACAGGGTGCTCATCATCATATCTGCAAGTTCTCAAATGGCAAATTAGCAATGAGGGCAAGTTACCTTGGTAGCTCAGCCAGCATCACAGCTCACTGAATTGATGTTCAGCATTACTGGCTGTACAGCCACTTTCTGAACCAAGTAAATATGGCAGCTAGTTAAAGATCATCCATCACAAATATCAGTTGCTTTGTAGCTGTATAGACCTCATGTTTTGCAGGTCCTATCAATGGCTAGCAAACACAATACTGTGTGAAACTATAATCTACAAAGGCAACTGAAACTATAGAAGCAGCTTTTGGCACATAATGGTTGCAACTGTGGTAACACAGTGTTAGCACAGAGTTACTTCTTAAATCCAATAATGTAGGCATGTACAGTAGAATACTGCATCTTGGTGAATTATGCAACATCAAGTATACCCTCCATATCTGTTCTCTTAAGTGGTACACTGTTGGATGTTAAAAAAGTCTGTTTCAAATCCACAGCTTACTCGTGAAGTAGTTCAGAAACAAGACAAATCACAAAGCCAAGCAAGAAATATTGCTGTCTACATTAGAAAGGAGTAAAAGTCATTGCTTTGAAATGTAAAGAGAGTGAGAGAAGACAGCTGGAATTATTAACAGTTTCATTGACTCATTCATAAATTACTTGAAAGAATGTCCAGTGAGACTTTAATTTTAAAATGTGGCCAAAATGACCACAGGATCTATTACCAGCTCTTTAAAATGACTAAATCTGTATTAAGTGAGTTAATAGCATCATAAGCTTGAGATCCCAAGGCTGCTATTATGTTCAAGAAAAAAAGCAAATCAAAGTTAGTCTGGTATTAAATTAAGAGTGATTTCCAGTACTCAGTCAACCTGCCCTGTGTCAGAGCTATCTATTTCAAGTTTATGTACAGTGCCTGCAAATGGTATCCTTTATATGGTTACTGCTAACTATGCTTGTTTCAATGGTATTTCATAGGTGTGATGTAATTGCATGTGGTAAATCACATAGAAAGATTCAAACTAACCAGTACAATCTGACTCAGCAAGAAAAGTAATGTATTACTCATGTAGGTCCCTGTATTTACTGATAAGACGTAGAAACATGGTATGGAGATATTCAATACTGTGAATTGGGAATTCAGAATTGGACTTGAGCAACCAATTAATTTCTGTGTCCAGATTCTGCTTTATGTTAATTTTGGGGTTAGGAAATACGCCTTTTCTTTGCAAAAAATAAATTTGTTATTATGGTAAATGACTGAAAGGAACTTGGTATTTAAAACCAGTATCTTTAAATGTTTACTGAAAGCATTAATTTAAAAAAAAATTATTATGTGCTGATTTATTATTATTGTTATTCCTTGTTATTTCATGGATTAGCTAGCAAGTTCAGAAAAAGAGTTTCAAGTTTTATTACAAACTATAGCCCATCAGCAGCATCTATGAAGTGGAAGAGGATCTGACTCTATAAACTGAAGTACATGTGTACACATAGAGATTAATTTACTATGGAGTGTAGCTTCTTGTTACTATATAGATATATATAAACAACAGCTGTTAAACTGCACACAAATTTATTATTCAGCAATATTAGAAAAGTGGGAAAAAATATTACCCAGTTATAAGGCATGAGGATACAGAGGTACAGGTATGGTTAGTTAGGTTGTAACGGAATATAATTTTTGATAGTTCTAATTAAAAAAAAAACAAAAAACAAACCAAACCAAAAAAACCACTGATGAGCCACCTTTTCCTTTGGGCCTTGACTCTGCAAGAACACAGCAACTCTTCCAGCCTCGAGCTCCTTTCATTGCTCTGAGGCAATGATTAGTACAGAGAGGAGTAGAGGTGTTTGCTGAATCATCACAGCTGCCTTCTGGTGCTTGAGAGAGGAGCTGAAACTGCCCCAGACTGGTGGGTGCTGGGCAGATCTATCCTAGAACGAGGGACTCTTCAGCTGCTATAGGGTCATGGTAGGAGGAGAAGCAGGTGACTTTCTTCTGTTCTTTGGCAGTCACCATGCTGTTCATGGAACACCACAAAACCAGCTCAGCTTGTACTGTCCCTTTTGTACTCGTCTGTTTCCTCCTTCATCTTTGCCTTCTCTATTGTGTAGTTCCAACTTTTCCCTCTGTCCAGTGCTTTCCTTAAATTAATCCAATTTTCTAACACTTTTCTGTAAGATAGTTGTCTTTCAGTCTTGAAAACTGAATCATTTTGTTGGCAGTCCAATGAGCACTGCTTTATGTTGTATACAGGTAGTCAGAAGGAAGGAGAAAGAGAGGGAGTCTTCCTTTTCAGCTTGGGTGGAGAAGGGGGTGGTCCTGTTATACCATCTCAAGAAACTGTTCTTTGAAGTGCTAGGACTTCTGTGAGAGGTTCAGACTGCACAGCAGCCATTGTGTAATCTGCCTGATCTTCTAGAAGATGATGCAGAAATAAGTGAGACAGGCTTCTAGAACTTTGCAGATCAACTGACCAGCAAAGGTCCTGCCCCAGGGTTTCTCACACAGTCGTTGTTACTCTCTGACCTGAAAATATCTTCCAGATTTCTCAGAATGGCTCAGCAAGATCTGACACTTTCTTTGCCTCTTCCAGGACATGTTCTCTACCCAGAGATAAAAGCTGAGACACAGTAATCCACAAGGTGCCTTAGAGATGACAGTCAAGAGCTAGTGAACTAGAATGAGAAAGGAGTGAGAAAATGTGCTATTTGGTTCATCATGGTATAATAATATACCAAAAAGGTATGTAAATGTTTGTGAGCTGAAGTGCTTAGAGATCCCCAGTGAGGTCTTTCTCCACATACACTTTGAATTTTAAGGTATTATGCATTACAAATAAATGCAGCATAAAGTGATTGAAAGCCTTTAGTAAGAAAATGCAGCCAAAACTGCTTCCCATTTGAAATCTTGTTTCTACTGTTCCTCATTGCTCATTAAGAGTACAGATTCAGCATTTTATTTCAATCCACATTCTTAAGCAGCAACTGTTGCACATTTCACTTTATGGAGAAAAGATCTGCTTAAGCAAATACAACTTTTCTTTTTTTTTTTTTTTTTACAAGTTTGGCTGATAAGAGGAGATGTGCTGACATCTGCCTTCATTTCTCAAAAGCATTTGCCTTCATACCACGTGACATTCCAATTAAAAATTAGAACTCTGCAAAGTTAACGAAGCACTTAATAAATAGATTATAATTGGGTGATGAATTTCAAAAAAAAGAATTGCAAATGAAGAATCATAATCCAGAGAGGACATTTCCAGCAGGGTTCCATGGGGGTCATTTTCAGAATAATACAATTCAGTGGTTTTATTATGATTCAGCAGTGAGGATATCAGTGCCTCTAAAATTTGCAGAGGATATAGTATTAGTAAGAGTAAACAGTGGTGTAGTTAGATCAGCCTGACAGATCAATCTAGCTCCTTGGAGAAGCAGGTCTTGTTTAACCAGCACAAATGGTAATGTAGCCAAATGCAAGCTCATGTGTTTGGGAGCAAAGACCATAGGCTGCACACTTGAAGCAGGTGCTTGCTTCCAGGGAAATGATGACCCTGAATGGAATTAGAAGTCAGGGTGGATAATTGGCTGAACAAGAGCTCTCGGTGTGATGCTGGGGCTGAAACTGAATGTGACCTCAGATGAATAAGAAGAAAATTATTAAGTAGGAGCAGGAAAGCAGACAGTATGATTCTATGCAGTTGTGTGCTTTTATGGAGTGTTGAATTGGACCATTAAATACATCCCTGATTTGAGCTGCTGAGCTTATATTGTAGGAGGTGAAACTGATGCCCAGCACAGCCCTCTGAATATGATATGCTGAAGTGAAGACACTGGAGGGAGTTCTCTGTTACTGGAGACCTGACTGAGTTGCAGCCTTTCCTGACGTGATATAATCACTGTTGAAATGCTACCAGCCAAGTCACTTGGCATTTTTTCTTTCAAGTGCCAGTTCCAGCTAGGGAAGAATAAACAGGACTGTCCAACATTGAATATAATGTTGTTGTACAATGAAAGTGGTGAAATCTTTACTCTTGATTTGATTAATATTTTAGAAACCTCAATCAAAAGGCCTGTTCAAACATAAAAATATGCATGGGAAAGAAAACCATGCATCAACTAAGTAATTCATCCCATGTCATTGCTAATTGGCCACCTAATGGGATAATAAATGTATTGTGAGCCTTTTTCTGGCCATCACTGATTTCTGTGGTTAATACTTTGATTCAGATGCTAGCACTTCTATTGAATTTACAATATAGATTAGCAAGAAAACACTACAGTTAGTGAGAGAGCTTCAGTATTCTTCTGGACTTGATGAGATCTGTATCTCACTCAGTTTTTGGGAACTATATTCTCAAAACTGGGAAAGGGGCACTTCCTTCCTTGCTTCCTTGCTTCCTTCCTTCCCTCCCTTGTAGGGTGGTGCTGCTGAAGCCTTACCCCCATAGAGAGAGCTTGGCACTCAGATGGCTCTGTTACTATGGATTGCAGAGACATGAAGAACTGAATAACCATAGCAACAGTAAAACCTGCTGTGAATCTTACAGCAGAAAGTGTTGCAGGTATCTACTTCTGGGAATAAAGGAGTTAGTCAAGAGTACCTCTTCTGTGTGGTGGTGTTCCCCTCCATACCATACCGTTCCAGTTAATGATGGAGAGATCAACATAAAAACAAGTGAATAGTTTCTGACAAATATCTTACACTGCAATTTTCTTCTGTTCTTGTTTTCTCAGATGCATTGGCTATGGATTTTTTAATTTTTTACTTATTTAGATGAAATCAGTATGAAATATTTCATTTCAAGCCACACAGGTGCTTGAAATGGGGAGTAAAAATGGACATCCAGCTCATAAGAAACATTTTACCTGGCTTAATTAGATACTCTTCAGGGAGTTCAGTGGGAACAAGACTGAGACCAAAAAAAAAAAAAAAAAAAAAAATCACATACATACTCTGGTTACCAAAAATCTTCTGCGCTATGTACTCTTCTAGCCTACAGCAAAGACAAAATCTTCTGGTGCATCTTAAATCCTTTTGACTGTGAGGTAAATTGAGCTCTCTTACATGTGCCTTGAGCTGAGACCATCTTGGGTGCTTGTGTATCAGCTTAAGTCTGGACTGACCCTTTGTCTAAGTCTCTAGTTTCATTGCTTAGGGCTTTTAAAATGGGAACCGAACTGGGTACTGTAGTTGGAAAGTAACCTCAAATTACTACTGCGATTATTAATTACTATTATTTTATTATTACTGTATTTTTTATATTTATACTACTTCTTTTAGCACTCCAGACAGCTTGTTTAAGACTCACTTTCACAGGTGAAAAGTTCTGCATTGAGTTACATGTTTGTGAATGTATGATGTCTATTGCTTCCTCAGCTTCAGCTGAGTTTTTCTTGTGTAAAATCAATGTGGCTGAATTCAACAGTGTGAGTTTGTTGTGTCCTAACAGAATTTTTTTAATTTTTAAATGTCTAATTCTATAGGCTGTATAGACTGAGGTCTTGGGACAGGTGCTGCCTGCCTTCCTGCCCTCCAAACAAGCAATATCACATCTTCACATTGCTGGGGCAGTATCCTACTTGCTGATATTTAGTGTTGTGTTGAGCATACAAATGCAGTGATGCTTATGGCTCAGCTTGCCTTTGCTTGATTCAGTGCAAGTTCAGGTCTGCCATCAAAGCCCCAGAAGAGGTGCCAGAGTGGACACTGAGAAATGAAAATTCTTACTTAAAATTATGAACATATTAGCAATTGTCCCATATTATAGCAAGGAAGGCTTGCCTACAGCTGTTGAAAAGTGTTTTTTTTTTTTCTGTCTCCCATATAAATTAAGCAAAATATATTATCACCCTGATGATGGATAGATATTCCCTCTAATGTCCTGTTGGTCAATTGCTTCTGTTCCAGCAGTGGGAAATCCTCTGAAGCATCCCAGTGGCTAATACAGATAGATTTGGATGTAGAAAAGGCTTGTGAACTATGAAATATTGGTATATGTGCGCAACGTGGAAGGACATGCACTGTAGGACAAGAGGCAATGAGCACAAACTGAAACACAGGAGGTTCTGTTTGAGCATCAAGGAATACTTTTTTACTGTGATGGTGACCAGCCACTGGGACAGGCTGCACAAAGAAGTTGTAGAGAAGCTGAAAATCATTATGCAGCTGGAAAACTATGATAAATCCATCACAGAAACATGGTGGAATGACTCACGCAACTGGAGTGCTGCAATGGATGGCTATAAACTCTTCAGAAGGGACAAACAAAGGGTGGTGGACTTATTCTGTATTTTAAGCAGTGTTTTGGCTGTCTAAAGCTTGATGATGTCAATGAAAGGATAAAATGTTTATGGGGAAGAGACAGGTATCTGCCTTGTCCAACAAGGCAGATATCATGGGGAGAGTTGTTACAGACTATGCAACAAAGATGAAGAGACAGATCTCACAATTGTGAGCCCTTTTCTCATGGGGGACTTTAACTTAACAGAAGTATGCTGGAAATACAATACAACACAGGGGAAAGAGTCTAGGGTGTTCCTGTGGTGTGTGGGAGATAAGTTCCTGACACAGCTGGTGAGAGTGCCAACTAGAGAATGCACCTTGCTGGACCTGTTGCTTGCAAACTGTGAAGGACTTATAGGTGATATGACAATTCTAGGTTGTCTTGGGAATAAAGATCATGAAATGATAGTTTTCAATTCTCAGAGAAGTAAGGAGTGACTTGGAATTCCCAAGGGCAGATTTTGGCCTGTTTAGGATCAGAGTTGACAGAGTACCTTGGGAGGCAGTCCTGAAGGATAAAAGAATCCAGGAAGACTGGACATCTTGCAGAAGAAAATCTACAAGGAACAGGAGCAGGTCATTCCTAAGTGCCAAAAGATAAGGAGATGGGAAAGAAGACTGGAAGAGAAGACAATAGAGAGTGTGTCTATAATTACATTAGCAACAAAAGAAGAGCTAAGGAGAATCACACACAGAATCACAGAATCATCAGTTAGAAGGGGCCTTTAGAGATTATCCATCATGGTCAATCTTGGAGCCAAGCTTGAGCAGGGGCATTGGAATAGAAGGCCTGAAGCTGTCCCTTCCAGCCTCAACCATTCTGTAATTCTGTGTTGGTAAATCCTTCATAGGTGGTTGGTGACTCAGTTAGAATGAAATCTATGAGTCTGGCTTATGGCTGCTGGTGTTTGCAAGTCTGGCATCACTGGAAGGAGTCTGAGACCAAAACCCTGGTATTCTGTCCCATATTTCAACTTGTAAGTTTTTTGGCCTCCCTATAGCTATGCCTCAGGTATATGAATATTTACTTTACAATGATGCTGTAAACTTAATCAGAGAGCTATGTAAAGTCTTTGGAGATCTCCAGATTACCATCACTATGGGAGTGACTGGTCTGTATCAGGCTGTGCTTAGAGCTTTCATGCTGGTCAACCTGGCATTTGGGCATTCACTCAGAGAAGAGAAAGTACTTATTTTTTGCTTGTGCTATCCATTTCCATACAGCAAATGTGCCTGTGTGGCAGAGCAGAAAAGCCTTTACTTTTCACAAAGCTGTAAAAAATAAGCATTGTTTCTGTGCTGAGAATTTTAATCGGACTTGTAGCTGCCCAGCTCTTCCAAGGAATTTAAAATGCACGTCTGTGCATTTGTCTGTATATTTGCTTATGCTCCCTGGAAAAGAGAAATTCGGCACAACTCACCCCTTTCTTTGCAGGCTGAGAAGCGGGTGAGCATTTCGTCTGCCACCAGAGAGCACTGTAACTATACGGTCCGGCCGCTTTCCAGGGCAGGTGCTGCCTGATGCTCCCGGATTCTTCCATCAGCTTTCCCTTCGACCTTGTAGCATCAGAGATGTTCTTAAAGCAGACTCTGAGCAGGACGGTTCTCTGCTTGCTTTACCCCCACCGCCTCTTTTTGGTCCGTGAATCCATGCTGACAGAGACTGAGTTGCTGCAGCCCTCACAAGTGCCCTTTGCGTTAAACTTGAAAGCAGAGGGCATGGCCTGAATGCATCTGGCTGGGGGCTTGGAAAATGGCATTGCTGTCATTCTGTCATTGCACTGCTAGCCCTCACTGATGATCAAACACAAGGAGAATGGGTAACAACGCAGGTGCTCCAAACCAGGGAATTCTGACACTCTGCTCCCTCTCCTTTTTGTTACTCAAAAATTTCATGTAAACTTGACACAAATGTTCTTATTTGTCATAAACTTGAAATATTATTACTCCTGTTTTAGACCTGAAGAACTTGTGTATTCCTGCACACACAAACACAGACTCACTTATGACCTTGAAACAAGAAAGCTGCAGCAAAAGCTACTGATGCTTTGGGTCCTTGAACAGGTAATGAGCATAGCACTGCTGAGGTGTTCTCTGATCATTCGTGTGGTCTGCGTGCACTTCGTCTGACTGAAACCACTGCACCATGCAGGCCAAATAATTACTCTGAAATTGGATATCTTTTTTTCTTAGGCATAGCAAAGAACTTCATGGATGGTAGGGCTTACCTGTCCCTCAAATAAACATACTTGCAGATGTGAAGAAAGCATTTAGTTATCCGTTCTGGGAAGACTGCCACACCAAATGATGTTCATCCTTAGTTTTATGTCTTATTATTATGTGATATTCAACACTGGATAAAAGTAGTGCTCTTGGAGAGCACAAGAACACTGTACCAGAGCAGCATTCTTTGTCCAATTTCTGACTGAGTCTCATAGTTTCAGGCAGTGTCAAAGGGCTTCTTCCATCTCCTCAGTGGCAGGCTAGCAAGGGTTGTGTAAGAATCCCTCCCTTCTCAACCCTCGGGTTAAAACAAACATGGGAATGTAAAGAGGGGTGAGCTGGCTTACCTCCTTTTTCTGGAATAACTCAAGTTCTGCTTCTGGACAATGCAGGCTCAGCTTCTCAGAGCAATGACCTCCTGCCTCACAGAGATGAGATGTTGTCAAGAGAGAGCATTTCAGAGTTGATGCGTACTTGGGCAGCATGTCTTATAACTTGGATGCCATAGCACCACAGTAA
The DNA here is from genome assembly GCA_023637945.1 of Phaethornis superciliosus. Classification (NCBI taxonomy): domain Eukaryota; kingdom Metazoa; phylum Chordata; class Aves; order Apodiformes; family Trochilidae; genus Phaethornis; species Phaethornis superciliosus. The sequence goes on from JAJQWJ010000006.1 coordinate 23,319,839, forward strand.
GAGCTGCAACTCCTATGGATGGAAACAGCCATGACACAGAGTAGTCAGGGAATATCATTACGTGGCATCCTAATGCTTCTGATCATTCAGTAATGCATAAATTAAAATAAACAGCCTGTGCTGGGATGGTGGTCCAGTGCTGAATCAGATGAAAGAGAGTTTTCACTTAAATAAGTTGTGAGTTGAGGCAGCATTCTCCTGTTTCCTAGAGCCCTCCCTTTCATGTAACTCTGTGGCCAAATCCTCCTTAATTTATAGACTATGACAGGATTTTAGAGCAGGAATGATAACACGGTTGCAGAGCACAGGCTATCGTTTAGTATCTAAAGTGCCAATTTTCTGACAAAGTGTGTAATCTAATACAGTGTTGTATAGTGTCTGTGTTTGATAGGTAACCTCTGTAAATCACCTCAGATTAGGAAGGGGATAGTTTAAGCTGCTCTATGGGTAATGACTAGGACAAAACCAAACAATTTAGGCAGAGATCTCCATTTTCTCCCCCAGCAGAGATTAAACAAGACAGGAAAATACAATTTGACTGAAATCCAGCATACATTTTTTTGCCCGGTCTGATACCATTATGTAGTTCCTGTTTCCTTCCTCCTCCCCAAGAGAGAGATTTACAAGCAGACATTTGTACACATATACCCACAAAGTGGTTGTAGAGATATTATTTTTGTTTTGCAGAGTACCTTGACATCAGGGTTGTAGCTTTATCCAAATTTCAAGTTTCAGAAAGGTTTTTAAGATTATGTCGTGAGGGCATCATAAGGGGAATTACTCCTACTGGCTAAGTCAGGAATCTGTCTCTTCAGGATTTGTCAGGCTCTACTGACAAAATGACATATTGGAAAAAGACCTGAAAAACTATTTCTGATTGACTGAGGCTGAGTTCCAAACCTGATGAAATGGCTAAAAATTTTACTGCAGGTTTTGATGATTCTCAAAGAGATGGGTGATTTGGAGGAGGAGAAGAGGTTGAGATTTTCTCTGATTAATTTACTTGTACATATAATTTAAAAACTTAAAATAGGATCCTTAGCTTTCTGTATAATCAGTGGACTGCATAGAGCACCTGCTGAAGAAGACAGAAAGCCCAGGGTTGGATCATGTGGAACTGATGAGACTAGAAATAGGAACAGACACTAATTCAAATGCTGAAAATAAACATGATAGTTAGGTGGGCAAATAGTTCAACTCCATTGCAGTTCTTACCTTTAATGTCATGTGGTTCAAACTAGAAGATGTACAGAAGTCCCATTCTCCTCTGCAGTTGTTTGTAAACTTCAGCAGAACAGATTTCCAAATGACTTTGAGAGCAAGGAAAATCTGTCAAGAGGGGATATTTGTGAGCATTGTCATGCTCTCACATATTCAGGAAGAAAACAGGAAGAACAGTGGAATCACTAGGAAATTTTATTTGCAGGAATATTTACAACACCTGCTACCTGCATTTTTTATGGTGATAGCAATGCTGCATGAAAACCCCAAGGTGAACTAAGTGGGTTAGATTAATTCTTCATGACAGCAAAGTGCAGAAACTTAAACAAAACCACAGGGAAGGTGAACACTAACATGGATCTTTTTCATGTTTTTTTTTTTTTCTTGTCACAATCTGCTAGAATCAGGAAGAAAATAGTTTAAAATTATAAGTTCACTGTCAATCCATTGGAATTTATGAGTAATTTTGATTCTTCTATTTAATTTTATTCTCTCTTTTGATTTTAAATAACATACCACTCTAATAAATCTAAATAGGTAAATTCATCCTCACCCTTCTTGGAAGGATTGAAAGCTACACTTTTAAACTAAAGCCATCTTTACTCTTCAGAGAAGCTAAGTGTTGAAAGTAAGTTGAACTGTAGCCATTGATTTCATGAAACTGCTCCTATAGGTAGCAGTAGAATACCTTACTAGTAGGACATGGCTAGAATAATGGCTCGGTGATATTATTAGCCCTTTTTTAGATGTTTCCTTATGACACGCAAAAAATTGGTTTTTTTCATAGTGTCAAAGGTAAGTGACCACCTATTTGTACAAGGAGGTAAAGTAATGATTTTTTGGTATCAGTACATTTTCCTGGGATCTCAGACAAAAATAAGTTATTCACAATATGAATAGGTTAAACCAAGCAGGGGAAGGTGTATGTAAGACAGGTCATGGACAGTCCTTGTACATTGGTTTGCAGACAGAGAGTGAAAGATACAGGAACTCTTAGGATGAGGCTTTCAAATGAAGACACTAAACTTTAACAGTTCAATTTTGGATGCTCTTCAGAGAATTCAGTGCCAGATTTTCAGGACTACTGATCATGTCCAGCTAGAGCAGAAGTTAAGGATACTCTCTCAGAAATGCAGTGACCATTTTATGACATGAAATTGGTGTGTCTGAAACTGGAATACACCTCTGAAGATCAGAATACACCTCTGAAGATCAGCCTCCCAGGCTTTTGTCTTAAAAAGAATCTGACAAAACTATGTGTAGTCAAAATATCTGAAAAAAACCTATTATTTTTGTGACAGGGCTGTTTTCTCTAGCAGTACTGAAGAGATATATGTCAACAGTAACAAGTAATTTCAGAATAAACTGAACTAAAATCTCCTGGATTTCCACCCCTTGTGACTTTATTAAGTATCTTTCACTTACTCTCAGAACCAGAAATCCCTTTCAAGACTTTCTAGGAGACTGAATCTACATCCAGATTTTCCAAAATCATTCTTTCAATAATTCTACATTAAGCTGCCAAAGTGCCAACATATGTAGATTTCTAGTGCCTCAAAGGAAGAGGAGAAACAGGATTCAAATTCAGCTCTGTAGAAAAAGTGCATGGTATGAGAGTAACTTTTTTAACCCTCCACTAATTCAGAAGTATTGTGAAGGAGAAGAATTTTCACAAGTAAATATTTTTTGAGGTAATGAGAGACACAAGAAAAACAGTTGCTGTTTTTTTCTTCTTCTTTCTTTTTGATTTCACAGGCTGTGAAATCCAAACACACGTAGTGCACAGTTCCTATGGATTAAAGTAAATTCTGCCTCTGCCTTGCCTCCACTCCAATCTGAAGGAGACAATAGGATGCTACTTTCACTATCCCACCTGTTGCCTACATCTATATTTAGGTTATCTTTGGTGGAGTTGTGTGATGAGCAGTAGTAGATGGAGGCCTCTTACATTTTTTACCATCTTCTAGCAGTAAATATTAAATTCTTGATTATTTAATATTTAAAGATGACACAAAGAATTGACAGATGGTAAATAACAATGAGAGGCACTTGTAACAAGTCTGAATTACCTGCAAAATAAAAGCTTATTCATGAGAGGGATAATATAAGCAAACTCAGAGCTGTATATCCAGAAAACTGATTGCATGCAGAGGTTACAGAACCAGGCTCTGTTTTGAGGAAAGGAGTGATACAAGAAAAGACAAAGGGCTTAGCTTTGAATACCAACGTGACACAAAACTCCCAGAACACTCCTGTGGGGAAAAAACCTCCAAACAATACTCAGTCCCTGGAAACGTAAAAAGTAACAAGTAGGATTAGAGAGGGATTTATTCTGTACACAGTGTAGTTAGAGCCAATACAAAAATACTGAGTCCAGCCAAAACGTCTACATTTTAAAGAGAACATTGAAAAAATAACTGAAGTGCTAGAGATACACAGAAACTTAAGAGCTCAATCTCTTTAGTTTTTCCTAAAGGAGTGACTTGGTCACAATATGCAAGTAAAGAAAATGCCTGGTGGCAAAGTGTAAAGGAAAATATAGAATGTCAGAAAACATAGACTGAAGTAAGAAAAAAAAAAATCAAGCCAAATTAGACGCAAAGCAAAAATTTTAAGAGTAGGGAAAATAACCAAGGACACTGGTGGATTGTCTTTTCCTTTATGTCTCAAAAGCAAGACTATATGCCTTCATGGAAGGATGCTGTAGCAAAAACCTGCTCTAGTTTTTGAGAAACTTTTGGGGTTCATTCCATCCCAGATCAAAATAAAACCCAAAGAAGCAAAGGGTATTTTATTTACTGGAAACTAAACACTCTGGGAGTACTGGAACAGCGAGGTCTCAGTTCTGATGTACTCTATTTTGTTGAAACACAAAACAGTTTTCACATGTTGTTTTATCTCAAAGTCCATGTTTTTCTCTTAACAGGTAACTTAATAGGATAAATACCTAAAGGGATAAATTATCTAAAGATATTTCCAACTGCCATATTTAAAGCTTTCTGGTTGTATCAAACATTACGCAACGTGAATGATTTGAATTTGTGGGTTTCTAATGCTGCCTAATTACATCCTCTCCAGTTAAGCAAACACATTTTACAAACTGATTGGTCTATTATTGCTTCTGATTTGTAGTTGGAGGAAATCACTCATATCCAAGTACCTGATAATTTGAAACATCATATCCTCTTTTTAGCAATTTGATTGCTCCAAAAATTCCATTGCACTTCACCTTCTCTATACTCATTGTAGATGTTCCTGCTGCAGTCAAAAACATTTTATTGGGAGATTTATAATATTGTGCTTTGTGGTTCATCTCTGACATTAATACAAGAGGTAATCACTTCCTTCTAGTTTCAGCTCATATCATGATGTACAAAGAGAGACATAAGCATTTAAAAACTAAAGAAAATAAACCGAATAAGGAAGATACTCAACACATGTTCTCATTAATCACGTTCTAAAGAAAAGTGTGTTGTCTGCAGGGCAGTTTTTATCTTACTCTGAAGGATAATCAGCTATTGCTATTGCAATTTCTGTGTTCCTTGCTCTGATTACTGAGATAAGAAGATGAAAGTGGTGTATTTGTCTTTGATCAAGACTACTGCTGGACTTTTCAAGGACAACACTGGATTTATTATGTGACCCTATTTTTGGTGTCTCTCTACTTTCCTTAGTAGCAGTTTGCCTACTGTCTCTGAGCTCAGATAGAGCTGGAAGTCCAACCACATGACCCACCTTGAAGCTCTGCCTGTAGTGTTCTACTGTTGCTAACAAACCAGGCCAGCTGTCTAATTAATTAAGTATGAGCTAGTTGGTGATGTGCACCTGGAAATCATTAGATGCCTGGAGGTTACGTATTAATGAGTCCTACCCTGGAACTTGGAGATTATTTGTTGTGTGTTTGTTGCCCTAGGTCTCTTCTGATAAAGCTCAAAGAGAGTGACCTCTGAGAATCTGAAGAATAATTTTTCTCTTCTAGGCAGGTGCAATTAGTTTTATTTATTGGTAATAGGAGTGCACATTAGAAGTTGACGGGAAGTAAAAGTGAAGAAAGAAGCCTGGATCATTGCTTGTGAATAAATTTATCCTGCAAAACAACTTCTGTTATAATTAAATAAATTATAATGAAGTTAGTCATGTATTAGGGTTATGTTGTTGTAGCTCACTCCAGAGATAGAAAGAAAAGGTCTACATACCATAATACTTCATACACCTTATGGTCTCATAACAAACACAGAGTGAGAGTTACTCCCAGGTTGTCAGCTTTTAAACTTTTTACTCTTCCTTTTATTCACAACAATTTTTGTTGTTGTTTTAAACACAGTGTGAGCTCAGTTTGAGGCTGGAAAATTATGACACTAATACAGAGATGATCTAATAAAAGTCTTTTTGTGGTCAGAAAATCTCATCTAAAATTTCTCCTAAGTTATCTGCTTCAATAAAATGGAAATGGGAAGTTTTTCAGGTCTAAAATCATATTTCTAAGTGTGGATAAGAAGTCACAAATAATATGGCAGAGAGAAGCCTGAGTATACAGGAAGAATGATCAGACTACAAATGTAAAGTCTTTTTTTTTTTTCCTGGACTCAGGTAATGGGAATCTATCTTTGAGTCAAAGAATAAGAAAATTTTAAAGATCTTAGTGAATGATCAGTCATGGAGGTCAACTTCCTTTGGCTATATTCTAGTACAGCACAGTTCAGTGCATTAAAACATTGCATTGGATAGCTCCAATTTTTGTTGGAGTTTAACTTTATGATTTAGTGCAGCTGAACAAACTCCTAAAAGTCATCTGAGCCATGGTAGCTCTTGTTTTTAACCCATGTTAAATCACATCATTTAGCTTTTCCCACTACAAAATTACCTATGCTTCTACAGTGAACAGCTTATTTTAGAGACAGATTATAGGACCTTTTAAAATTTCTATTTTTTTTTTTTAACAGTGGTGGTTTAAACAACATTTTCCTCCTTTTTTTTCCTGAGACTGTCTGCAGAGGTCTCCTGTTAGTCTCTGCTACCATCTGTTCTTCTGTTTCAGCAGCCTGAAACATCAAATAGAATTTATTTTTCTTTTTAAACCATTGCCAGTTCCACTTTTAAAAGTGCATAAAAAAAGAACAGAATAACTGAGAAATTTACAGGAGGAAAAGCTAAAAAATGGAGAAACATTAATGTTTGTTGACAAGTTTGAATGAAAGCTGAGATATGCCTTTGTGAGTAGGTGGTGGTGGTGGTGTCGCTCCTTATCCCCCCTCCAGCTGACACTTTGCATTTCACTTGACCAAAGTCAAAGATCAAAGCACATTCCTTGGGTGCAGAGAGAAGACAGAAAGTAGTCACACACAGATAATCCAAATTCTTCTGGGTGTCACCAGTTAAATATTCCCTAGAAGGCACCATATTCTCTGTTATATTTTTAATAATCCAAGGGAAGAGAGGGAGAGGGATCATAAAATGCAAAAAACTTCAGTACCAGACACAACAAAAGTGTTTGGTTTTGTTGCTGTTGTTGACTTTTGCCCTTCCAGAAGGAAGAAGGAATGAGATATATATGTGACACCTATGACAAATGCAGGTTACAAATGCAACAATTTGGTTACATAAATTTTTTTTAGAAGTCTCACTTTAATATCTGCATTAACGGAGTTATTTCTTGCCTAGTAAACAAAGGCTTACCCCTCTTCCAGGAGCAAATAAGGAGAGGCAGTATCAAGTGGGGAAATTTAAAATTAATAAATCCAAAAAGGACAACTACAGGGGGAGATTTCTGGGAAACTGTTAGGTTGAGATACTATTTATCTTGTTCAGTGTCACAGTAAATTGTGTACATGCTATATACTGATGAAGATTAGGTTTTATAATCTTACCAGGAAACAAATCTTTGTTAAAGACTTACTTGACAAAGGCCCAGAACACTTGTAGTGTGGATTGACCCTAGCTAGACACTAAGTGCCCACCAAAGCTACTCCCTTCCTCAGCTGGGCAGCGGAGAAAAAATATAGGCTTGTGGATCAAGATAAGGACAGAGAGAAATCATTTACCATTTAGCAGCACAGGCAAAATGGACATAACGTGGGGAATTTTTTAATTTGTTACCAGGCAAACCACAGAAGGGTAATGAGCAATGAAACAAAATCTTAAAACATCTCCCTCTCATCCCTTCCTTCTTACCAGGATTAGCTTTGCTTCTGATTTTCTTGACCTCTTTCCATGCAGATACAGAGGGGTATAGGAACAGCAGCTGTGGTCACTTCACCATTTGTTTCTGCTGCTCTTTCCTCCTCAGGGGGAGGACTTCTCACATTCTTCCCCTTCTCTAGCACAAGGTCTCTCCCATAGGAGACAGTTCTCCACTAACTTCTCCAGTGGGAGTCCTTCCCATGGGCTACAGTTCTTCATAAACTGCTCCAGTGTAGTCCTTCAGGAACAGACTGCTCCAGTGTTGGTCCCCCATGGGGTCCTGAGTCATGCTAGCAAATCTGCTCCAGCATGGGCTTCCCACAGGGTCACATGCTCCTTGGAAATCCACTTGCTCCAGCATAGGGTCCTCCATGGGCTGCAGGTAGATATCTGCTCCACCCTTAGTCTCCTTGAGGTTCAGGGGTGCAACTTGCCTCACCAAGGTTTTCACCACTGCAGGAGTGCAGGGAAATCTCTGCTCTGGCTCCCCAAGCACCTCTTCTCCTCCTTCTTCTCTGACTTTGGTGTCTGAAGAGCTGTTTCTCTCACATATTCTCACTCCTCTCTCTATGGATGCAATTTCACAGTTCCACACCCCCTCCCCTCTCCTTAAATATTTTGTCACAGAGGTGCAACCACTGTCTCTGATGGACCTGGCCTTGGCCAGCTGTGAGCCCATGCTGGAGCCAGCTGGCACTGGCTTAATTGAAAGATTCTTGAAGCTTCTCACAGAAACCATCCTTGTAGCCACTGCTCCCAAAACCTTGCCATGAGAACCCAATAGAGCTGGAAATAAAAAATATTCAGGTTTTAATGCTGAGTTGTGTAGGTAATAGTGGGTTAAATAAATATAAAGCTGCCGACAGTGGCATCACTCAGAAAACAAAGATAAAATGTGTGATAGCTTTGCTGAGCTTTCAAGGTGAAGACAGCAGAGTAGAGCTGTTCAAAAAGACACGTTTCCTCCATTTTTGTGGGATTAGACATACTAAAAACCCCAACTGAATCCTTTCCTATAAGAATTTTACAAAATCTAGTTTTTGTGTTGTTCTAATTTGAGGAAGACAGGAAAAAAAAAAGCTAAAAGAAACTGCTTGTGAGTATGAAAATTCATTGTGGAGGTTAGAAACATTCTTAATGGTAAGATTTACTGGGATTGTGAAATCATTTTCCCAAAGGAACCTGCTGCAGCAGGCCAGTTGCTTAGCCCATTTAAGACTGGGCTGCCAGATATAGAAGAGGAACTTGTATAAGGAATAATCCTGATGGAGGCAGGGAAGCCCCAGTGAACTGACATCCCTAATGCACCTTCCCTATTTCTAATGTCTGACAACCTGTTAAAGCCCTTTATGTAGCCTAGTTGGTTTGTGAAGAAGGTTTGACTAATTTCTTCTTTTGCCCTAACTAGTCTGTCCACATTTAGTGATTTTCCATTCCATCTCCTAAAAGCAGCCTCATTTTGACAGTTGTAATCCATGGATTTCTTTAGTATCCTTGTGCTCCACTGTTAATGCATCAAGAGAATATTTTGGCTTCCGGCACAGCTGGAAAAGTATAGTCCATTACAATTTCTGTCTCTGTTAATGCTCCTTTGACATTATGAGAAATTATGTAAAGAGCCCTATGATTCTTATTTCTGTTGCCAGATGCCTACAAGAGGGCTTAGACAGGGAGTGGGAAAGCTATGATTTGTGGTGCCATGCTATGCCAAAAGAGGTGGGAAACAGCATTCTCTTGCACTTACACTTGGTCCAGAAGTTGAAAAGGGAGAGAATGTGTCATTACTTGCAAACCATTTGTGTTACAAGCCTCAAGTAGCTACTTATGCTTCAGTTTAGGTTTGGAGGAAATAAATGAATCCCCAGAGAGCTGAATGCTTTGAGAGGAAAGAGTTAGATTTCCTCTCCTGTTATGTCCTGATGGGGATCTGGCTAGTAATGTGCCTACTTATTCCACTCAGTGCAAAAACATAAATGTCAACAAGGCTATCATAGCAAGGACTGTACCCCCTCCACAGAAATGCAGCAAGCCAAAAATGTGCTCCGTGTCACACTGATGAGCATATTAGGAAAAGCTAAGGAGAGGATATTAGACACAGTCCCAGTCAAGGCAGCTGTGTCACAAATTCATGGTGGTGAGTTAGCTCAGTCACACAATTTTGTTATTCATAAATATTCAGGAACTGGTTGTCTGGAGAAAGGCTGCTCCCAAGATGATCATTGGTATTACATTGCGAACAAGAGCGTGTGTGCGCATGGAAATGATTCTGTATTCCTTATTCATGTATTTAAACAATTTCATTCAGCCAGGGACCAGAAAGGATGCAATGAGATTCGAGTTATCCCCCACATCCTGTGAATGGCATACATCAAGGGTGCCATTACATACAACTTATATACAACCTCTAGGTGCAGGTTTTTCTGCAGAAATCAAGATCAATTTAAAAAGAAGTTCTTACATTGGCCAGTTAATGTGTTCAAGTGATTACTTGGGTTGGATGAATAAAAAGTTGATAAAACTTTTGTTCTCATGTTTCTTTTAATAAACATTGAAAATGGGAAAAGGTCATAAAGCAGAAAGAAAAAGACCATGAAGTTCCCTACAGAGAATGACATTTTAAATTACAAAGTATTCAAAGGCTTTACAAGCCATACATACTGTTTTACTATTGATGAAAAGCAGCTTCCTCCAGTGTGGAATGTGCCTATGACTCAGTCTTCTTTCTCTTTTTCAATGCTGCTTCTTATTAGAAAGTCTAGAGTTAAGTTGTCTCACATTCTCCTGCCATAAAAAAGAATTTGTGAAGCACACAGACTGAACACCTGTGACAGGCTCAGATATCCTCATCTATCAACCAATGTGTAACATTATTTTCTGTGTCCACTTAAGAAAAAAATATCCCTTAATAAAGCCCTGAAATGGAAATGACTGCAAGAGTTGAAAGGGTTATATTTGCAATTTCATCAGGTGTCGACCAAGAGTGTGTAAATGTTTTCATTTCTCTAAAGGATGTATAATCTCTCAAGAAGTCTGAGGCCTGATGGTGTTGTTGAGCAGCAAGGTGATTTCCATTTTAATGGGGCACGTTTTTAAATTTTGTCTAACACACACTAATTAGGGGGAGCTGTGTGTATAACCACATGCGTGTCTCCATGGAAGCTTAAGCTGATACAAGGCTGGGCTCCTGCACATGTTCCTGTCTTTCCCCTCTGCTGGTGTTTAATTTTCTTGTGTCCACAGAGGGAACCAGTTCAGGAAACTGATCTGACTGAAAATTACCTTCACAAAAGAGAAATTAATTTTCAAACCAGAATAAGTTGCAAATTGTGAACTATAGGGATGCCAAATAAGAAAGCATAGCTGTCTGATAGGACATCTGCTTATATCAGCCTTTTAGGTAGCCTCTGTTCCTGTCATTAACTTAAGCACCCTCATATGGCAACAAAACTCCATAGCTCAATGACATTACATGGCTTGAAATAGTACTCAGGAACTTCCCAATAGTCCTTTCAGAGGAGTCAGAAGCACACGGAATCAAAAGAAGGAACAGCCAAAGCAGAATGTTGCTAAAACATCACACCTTATCTTCCTGTGTTTGACTGTCCTCAATGTCTGCAAAGATCACTAGTGAGGGAGACAGGATGGCCTCTGGTAGGATGGTGATCTTTCCCAATGACAACATCCATGGTCCTAGAGGAACAGCAAGCCTAGGTCTCCTAGCCCTCACTTCCCATCCAAGTTTTCCATCAATCTCTTGTCTCATCTCCATCTTAATTTCTGTTTCTGTAAAGGAAGTGGCCTGGAAAATATCTGGCTCATCATGCTAGGAGGAGGCATTGACCACTGCTGAGAAACCTTGACCCTTCATTGCTTCAGTCTGAGTGACTCAGAGAGCACCTAGATACATAAACTAACTCAAATCTGTAAATTAAGCTGTTGAAATCAAGAAACTATTGTGAAGTGTGAACCCTTATAATTGGACTATGTTTTTTTTTAACATGTAGAAAGGAGAATGACTGTTAGAAGATGACTAGCTGAAATACTTGGAAGCTGTCAGAGATGTTCTCATGCGCTTTAAAGGTCCCAAGGGTCTACTATACTGGTATTTTCCCCTCAGGTTGTATTAGCACTTTGAAGATTAATTTTAGTACTTATTATTGGTAAGACATTGAGTCTGGGCTGCAAGAATGAGAGTCACTGTAGCCAGAAGTTGTGAAAGTCAAGTGTGACTTAACATTGACCCTGCTTTAGCTCTGCAGCTCTTCTATTCCAGACACACATTTGTGGCAGATTGGCTGGGGGATTGTGAAGCAATTACAAGAGCACTTGGATACTCAGCCAGAGCTGCCAAACTCTGGTTACTTTCCATCAAGTTCAAGAGCCCCAGGTGGAATGCCATGGGCTTGCAGGTTGATGCCTTTTCTCACATGCATCTCCATACCCAGCATCTGCATTCCTATACTCTTTTACAAGACATAAACTCAATAAATACTATGTTAATTTTCTCTCTTTTATTGCTGTAATTAGTAATGCATTTACTGACAGCAACAACATTGTCAAGCCCACACTAAGGCTAAGGTTTAATGTTTATATGGGGTTTCTCTCTTTACTATACACAATGATTATCCAGAGGCATCCTGAAGAATTATTTTTGGACATTTACATGTGAGCAAGCTGGCAGATGCCATAATGAATCAGTAAGTGTTTATATGCCTATGCTACATGACACATGTCCTCCATGGCTAACATCTGGCTCAGACACTCCCTATATAAGAGGACAACTGCAGCACAAGGATACCTGCTTGAAGGCTGCTGCTATAGGAGTTTTCCAGTGAACACAATGTGCAAGCAGGTTGCAGGGGAAGCTCTGAGTAGGAATGAGGTTTCTAGTGAGCACAGTGTCTTTTCTCTTGTGAGAAGAGAAATATGTGTATTTAGAAAATTAATTATTAACTGGAAGGAACTTTTATAGCAACATTTACCACACAAATGAGGTATACATGACTACATAATTTCTCTGCTGGCATACAAAACAATGCCTTCCCTTTTCTCTGCCACCATGCCCTACACACATCTCAGACACTTCACTGGGAGTTTCACCATGAGGAGAGTTCCAATGTTTTAATGAGTTGAGGGATAATGAGAATGGACCAAGGAATTAGTGTATCAGAGGCAGATGACCATCTCTTGCTGCTATGTAACAGCCAAAGCATTTATTGCTAGTGCAGGAGACATTGATCCTCTGACAGTGCTGTGTTATGGTGTTATCTCAAATAGCTGAGATAATTCCATCTGATGAATGTGGGTAAATTAGAGTGACAGTTGCCCTGTCTTACCTCTTTTTTCTTCTTTAGGAAAGCAGTATTAATTCTCAGAAATTCTCTATTTACTCCTGTAACAGTGTTAATTAGTTGCAGACAGAATTTGGACCTTAAAGTCTGCATGTATTGTGCCTCTCCTTATAGTTGCCCAAAAATCTGGCTGGTATTTGTGCACAGTGGCTGTATAAATAACCGAAAAATACTAGGTAAAAATCCTGAATTAGGAAGATGTAACCCTCTTTATTCACTTAGAAGTCCCAAGTGCAACAATCTGTCTTGCTGCCATATGCCTCCTAATATGCTGTGTATATCTCTGAGTGCCTTACTTCTACCCTGGACAGTGTAACCTTCCCTCTTTGTGACACTGTATTTGGAACATTAATTGTCACTAAAGAGACTCTGCAAGCATAAAGTAAAAGCATAAAGCAAATATTTATTGTCTAACACACATGAGAGAGGCAGGATTTAGAGAGCTAGTAGGCTAAACATTGGCAGGCTTGCCACCCTGGTAAAGCACTCAAAGAGTGCTTCCAGGACAAGCAGGCATCAGTTGAGAGGTGAAGAGTCAATCCTTGCTTCTCCCTTGAGCCAATCCTCTCTGCTGTTAAGATGCCATTTCTCTGTTTTTTCCCTTAGGATTTTGTACCTTTCCATATTGGTGTTTTTCTTCTGGGGTGTCTGAGCTACTTGCAGTCCATGGACCAACAATCCTGCTTTTCTCTATGATTCAGATTCTGTGGCCATGCAGGTCTGAAGTAGGTTACTCAGTAAGGTACTTCCAATTCATTGCTATCATGGTGAAGTGCATAAGGATTATGGTATTCCTGCAAGAGCAGAAAAAATCTTGCAGCCTGCTGTTGTCTGTATGTGTTTTTTGTTACTGTGAGGAAGCATCTGGAAAGATGGGCTGCTGAGATAAAACTGAAAATCTTGTGCTTCCTGGTCACTTGTAGCAAGACAACTACACATCACCTGCTATCATTTCACCAGATCACTGGACAAAAAGAATCCTCTGTTAGATTTTTGTATTCACAGGTGACACTTGGTTTATGTGTAGGACACTACTACTTGCTGTAAGGGTCCACCTACCAATTATACAGCTAAGCCAAAAATCTAATGGAAAGAAGGTGTTGTAAAATATCTGAAATTTGTTGCTAGAACACCTGGAGAACAACTTTTTCTCAAGTAGGTATACTCATCTTGTTCAGATGGAAACAAGGAGGGATGAAAATCACATCTGAGCTTTGCTCTGGTGAGGGTGAAATTTAAAGTCACCTTTCTTCATGGAGCTCACTAGCACTTTACTGCTAGGAGCCTTTGTAGTATTTGATGGTGCATGGGCCAAAAAAGAGAGTTAAGCTTCCTTTCTTAGAGTTTTCCTTTTTCTACCATGCTTTCCTGCCTCTTCATTGCAGTGCATGTTGTGTGATTAACAGGCATGCATTAATGAGACATATAAAATAACATGAATAACATGAATATCTGTTAAAAATGGAAAAGGCAGTGGCCTTAGTTTAGAAATGAAAGACTGGATACTTGTGGTTGAGAATGTCTGTATCTTAGATTCATACACTTAACAGTGTTGACCCAAACCCTCTTCCTTTCCAGTGTGGACTTGTTGAGCTTAGTGCAATGTGGGACTTTGAAGTATGAGGTGGTGTGCAGATGCATGTTGTATATGACAGCTGAGGTCAGTGCATGTAATAGCCTCCCTTGGTATGTTTGGCCCAGGATATACTTTTCTGCTTCCCACTGCGGTGTTGATCTTACAGTTTATGGCCTGATTTGTCTGTACCAGATTTCTACCTTCCATTACGGGACTTTTTCTCTCCCTTTATAGTATTTCAAACTTTTTTTTCAAAAAAACAAACAGTTTGTTCCCCGATCTGTCCTTCAAATAGAGTTTTCTTTGGCAATCCCTGTCAGGGTAAATTCAATAACTGTTTAACTCAGAAGGATCCCTGAGGAGGAAGCTGAGAGTCAAATGCTACAATTACTCACATTTTGGGGAGAGGAATCAGACTTCTCAGGAATCATTTCAAACAAAGTGGCAACAGTTTATTCCTGCTGGGTGGAAGCAGGAAGTGTGCTGGAGGGAACCCCACAGCCTCCTGAGCACCATCAGGAAGCATAAAATGGATGGGCAACAAGAGGAAGGGAGAGAGGCATTAAGAAAGAAAAATGTCTCGTTTCCTCCCTCAGAATAATTGGAAAAATGTGTTAGTGGTTGTGGCAATGGTAATTTCTCAACGTGGTAATAGCTGCAGCCTGTCCTGGAGTGGGGCTGGCCACAGATTGGACCTTTATCCAGAGTGGCTGCAATTAGTGCAAACGATGGCAGCTTTGCTTACAGTATAAATACACACACACATATATATAAACACACCAATGTATACATATGTAAGAGGTTTTTTCCACGGTCAGGACCTATGCTTCTTTTCTAGTAATTTTTAACTGTGCATATATTTGCAGAATAAGAATGGTAAAATGTAGCAGAAAATACAAATATTTTTGTTTCTTTTTTTTTTCTTTTTTTTCTTTTTTTTTTTTTTTTTTACTGTACTTTAATTCACTGCTAGTTTTATATTCTCATACTCACTTGAGAGTAACTTGCTTCTTAAAAACGTAGGGAGGCATGGGGGGACAATTGAAGTGGTGTCATCATAGTGGTTACAATGTTCTAGGATAGAATTGGATTTTCTCATAAATACTGATGCAAGTTCTGGACAAAAAATGGAAATTGAGGGATTTCCTTTGATGCATCCAGACATCCTCAAAACTCTCACCTTCTGTAATCTTATTACAATGTTGATAAGCACATTGACATTTCCCCTGTGAGCACGGCCAGCCCAAATTCAGACTGCTCTAATTCCACTGCTTAGCTGAAATCCCTTAATGGACTCTGTGCCAACAAAAAGGCTCAGCATAACTCCTCTCTGGCACAGCCTCTGGTCCTGAGATATCAACCGTTCCAGAACAGGAGAGAAGCACAGGCTAGGAGTCAGCTTATGATGGCTGGGACTGAAGGAGTTTCCTACCAGCTGGAGATGTTTCTGCTCATAGACATTTCATACAGCCCCTTTATGCTTCCTCTGTGCTAAGTCCCCTACACAGGATGGGAGAGATGAAGAGATGCAGGCATACATGTTTACACCACTGTGTTATGTGGGGAAAACGACTCTCAAATTCTAATATGTGATTTCTTATAGAAGCTTAATTAAAAAAAATTCAGTTCTGCATCTCTTCAACTTTATTTTCTGTGCAGCTGCTGATAGAAGCAAGGCATACAGCCTAAATGAAACACACAGGACTTCTTCTGAATAAATGTATTGGCACTTTGCTTTCAGTAATCAGATTTGATATATTCATCCACTCTGAAGGTTCTGACTCCTATTCTGTCATAATTTTCTTGGCTCTCCTCTTCATCCTCCTGAGATAGATAAATGGATCTCTATGTAGTTTTTTGTGTATACATGTCTCCTAGGTGAAACCTTTCTGAAGGCAATATAGAATGAAACTATCGAATGAAAATTTGGGTTATGGCCTATACTTAGGAATGTTAATATGAGGAGAGAATCTAAAATTACAGATTTGGACTTTTAACCTGTGGAGGTTTAGAAGAGGGAGCAGTATACTGAAAATTCACAAATCACCTACCTGGATTCTTAACATAGTTTTGCTTTTATTAAAGACAGAAAAGACATTTCAAGAGGAGATCAAACAGCAACTCTCTGTTGCAAACTTCACAAATGCACTCAGAAGCCAGCAACCTTTTAACATCTCTGAGCCCAGCCCCCTTCTAAATTTAACATATGTGCAAGTTAAAAAGTATTGTAGCATTGCATTGCCTTCTATTTTCCTCCTTCTCTCCTGGTAAATGTGAGCACACGAACCTCAAGCAATAAGGTATAGGAGCATACCAATAGGAAAAAAGATAATGAGTTCTTCAATTATCCGTAAAGAAGCCACATTGCATAACATTGTATAAAGTGAATATGGAAGAAAACCCAGATAGAAAGTATGAATAGCTCAGCAGCTGGGGAGTTAGCAAACTGAAACAAGATTTTATTTCTGAACCTCAGGGGCTACTTCATACCATCTAAAAGAAATTTGGAGATGGAGGTAGAGGTGTCCTATAGGTCAGTGATTAGGATATTATCTAGGAAGGGCATGGAAACTGTGTTCAAACCTTTAATTGAAACCACTGCCACCCATGGCTTCTATTTTGTATCTGAACACCAGAGGTCAATAATTAACCTGTCTGGACTGTGGTCATTTCTAAGGCAAACTTGACAGCAGAGTCTAAACCAGATGAATTATTTTAATGGCAGCACTCTCTAGCTAATATCTATTTCCCTCTCTTTCTCTAGAGGGATTATGCCCTTTCTGTTCTTGGTTTTATATGTCATTTACACAGCTTTATATTTTATATTTGCTCAGATACGATGACTTTAATTCCTACACCTTCCATCACAAATCCCACTTTACTCTGGGAATTTCTGTCCAACTATGGTGTATGACACATGCTAGTAGCCCTCCCTGCAACAAGGAGCCTACATGTAAAGAACAACTTTACTTCTGTTTAAGGGAAAAGTTTTGGGAGTGGGAAGTACAGGCAATGGCCATTATTCAAGCATATATGACATTTGGTATTAATTTAGTTTTCTCTCACCTATTGCACAGAGAGAAACAAAGGAAAATACCAAGATTTTCCCTGAGGTGACTGACTTTCTGATATAGATGAAACATAACATATAAATTTAAGCAATAAATATAAATGTGTATATATATATTAACTCAAATCTCAGCTAGTATTGGTTTTGAGGAAAAAGAAGGAAGGATAAAGATTATGGGAAGGAAGAGGGTTTATTTTATCTATGCTGACATTAACTTAAGGTGGATAAAATATGGCAATTTGTTTCTCATGTTACTCATAACTTCCTGCATTTCTTTCCTTACTCAATTAATATATGGTACATCTAGACAATGCTTATGTCTTGCACAGAGCTGAATGCAAACGTAGCTGGCAAGATATCAATGCATTGCTTAGCTGGCTGTGAAATATAACAGAGACTCTGAGATGCTGTCACTGTTTAAGAGGGCAAAGTGCTAAAAGAAAAATCAGTCAAATTCTTAGATTCATTATGACCCATAAGCTGCCTGCCAGAAATTAAATGCCCAGTGGAGGTGAGCAAAGTGTGTTTGCATGTGTGTGTGTGTGTGTGAGATGGAAGTTGGAAATGTGTTTCTGTGTGTACAAGTGAAGGAAGGAAAGTAGAAATTTAAATTTCAGGCACAAATTCTCCTCTGTTGCCAGATGCAAGGTGAGAGGTAGAAAGGACAATCCTACATGCAGGATAGAATCTGCTTTCTTCTTTAATTTTGACCATTTTTTCTTAGAATATTTCAGTGTTTCAGGATGAGTTATAATAAGAACATCACAACATGAACTGTAAATTTTAATATTGAGACTCCTTTATTCTTTTAGAGGTGCAAAGGGCATCCCTTTACATGCCAACTCCCTCATCAAATCCATCAGTATACAGAGAGGGAGTAAGTTGTCCTCCCAGAAGCATCTACTCACTGCAGATAGAGAGGTCAGAGCTTTGGCTGCATCTCCTTTCTGCACAACTGGAGCAGCCAGGCACTCTAGTGAACAGGCAAAGATGCTCCTCGTGTCAGTGCATATGTCTTTGTGTAGCACTAATAGGCACTGTCCTGAACACAAGAGGTACTGCATGAACACAGCTGGGAACTGAACAGAGAAGACCTGCACCAGGTCCCAGCATCAGGTCCCTCATATTCATCACTCCTGGTCAGTCATATGTAAGTTACAATAAAATGTTATGCAGAGTGTGTATAAAATAATTTCACTAGGGAACATGCATTTTCCACAACTTCTTACTCTCTGTCCAGAGATTCCTAGAGGAATGGGAGGCATGGGAAATCCCATTCCTACTACTGATAGAGCAGGACTGCAGTCAGCAAATGAAATATTTCCTGTGGTCCCTGGATAATTATCTCTATCTTCAATTCTGGCCAGCATGACTCATCTTCATTTCACTAAGAGGACAGGCTGGAACTAGGAATAGCAGAATTCATTTATCATATTTTAATAGAGAGGCAGCTCAGGAAGGGAGGAACTAATGAGATACTTCTCAAGAAATTAGCCAGCTTTTTTACAGGGTTTTCTTTTGGGAGGCAGCTGCACAAATGACAGATGGAGTAGGGTATGGCCCATGCTCCTTCCCTGGCTATTCCTTCCTCCCTCTGGGGGCTACCCTCTGGTGCACCAGCTCCCCTCATCATTTCCCCATCAGTGGAGTGGAGAACCCTTCGTGTCCATGTCTGATGCTGCTGTCTGGCTCACATGTTTTCCTGAGCTTAGGAAGAGTTGGCATGTGTGACACATCTTAAGCAATGAAGAGTTCATAGGTGAGACTGGTAAGATATCTCCCACCCCTTGGGGCATAGTAGAAGAGATGTTTTTTCTGTTGCTGACTGATTTTCTAGCAGCACTTCTGCTGACTCAGCTTGCACTGGGGATCCATTTGCAAATGCTAAAAGGTCAGTATTGAAGATTTTGTTCAGCAAAGCACTTAAGAGAGCTAAGATATTTTTTTCCCTCCACTCAGGGAAGCATGTGAGAACATGCTTATCTTAACTAGGTGATTAAAGTTTGTTATCTTTGAAAGTACAAGTGGTTGCTCTTGTTCTGTATTGAATCAGGTCACAAGACTAGATTTCCTTCAGTGATAGTCTTATACCACCTCACTTATGCATATTCAGAGATTTTAACCTAAAGAAGTTTTTTGTCTTTTTGCTTGCACATACTTGTCTCTAAACATTTTCTAAACTTTGCTTCAAATGGAAAAATAGAATGGAAAGAAAGTTCCTTTAAGAACTTAAAAGTAAGTAAATTCAGCTGTAGCAGAAGTTGCTAAAATAGATAATCAAAACAATCCTCAGCTGTGCTGCAGCTTGTTTACCTAAAGAAACACCAAGATTTCTCTTTTGTTTCAACATATATCACCTACATACTCACCTTATATCACAGAGTTCATTACAGCATCATACCTTGCACTCCCTTTCATACTCTGTAAGGTATCATTTAGAGCTCTGTGGATGTTTAGATGAATCAGTGTTTGTGTCTATAGACAGAGTAAACAGCTGGTACCAAAATGCCCTAATAATCTTTAAAGTCATTAGCTTTAGATCTGTATCGATCATTCCATATTGCTGGGCTAATAATCTCTAATTATGAGCTGCTCCTGCTGTTAGCACTGATAACTGTTTTCCATTTAAATGAAGAGGTTCCCTGGCCTGATCCTTGGGGAAAGAGAAACAACTCTTCCTCTAAGTCATAGGAGGGGATAGCCTGTCCATGTGGGTAGTGAGTCCAGGGGGCCATTTCTACTTAATCCAGGGGTGTCAAGTTCCCGTAGGAAGAGCAGGTATTTCAACAAGTCTGGACAATGCTCTGGGCAAGATAGGCAGAGCACAGTTATAGTTGTTGGTTTACTTTCTGTTATACCAATCTTGTGAATAATAAGGAAATAACACACTTTGGGAAAAATTATCTCAATTAAAAGAGAGAAAGGGGGATTTACAACTTCAGCATTTATCTTTAATTCAAAAAATGGGTGAAATCCATTAAAAAGTATGAGTTACTGTAAAAAAAAATGCAGATAAGTAGATAAAACATTACAAAAGTCCATACTTAGGAAGATATTCAGATGTTTAGACACTCCTAAATTCCTAATATTTTACAGGGCTTTCCCTCCACCCCCCATTTCTGTAGATCAGAAACCATTATTTGTGTTGTATTTTTATTACTGATGTGAAAAATTCCATTATGTCATATTTATTTAAAAAAATCAAAATCCCAAACAAACAAAAAGCAGACTAAAAAAGACATAACTAACTTTTTTTTTCTTTTTTTTTTTTTTTTTTCATTCAGGGTTAAAATTATATGGATTGTAAATAATGACCAATAACTTTCAGACAGATTGTAACCAGTTTTTCAACACTCAACATTTAGTGTTAATTTCTTTATAGTCTGGGCTTACATACCAGGTGACTTCCTATTTTATCCAGTTCTGCCTATGGAGTCCGCAAGAACTGTAATTTTCTTTCACAATGGGTATCTTTCATCTAAGCCCAAATTTACACTGCTGCTTTGGGAGATAAACTTCATTTTGACTGTGCTGCATATAAGTTTTGTGCACCGAAACACAGCTTGTGTCTCAGGTATTTTGATGCTGAACTAGAACAGAGAACATACTTACAATACTCTTGAAAGTGGTGTAAAACCCATGTTAAACAAAAAAACAAACCTGCTTAATGATGCAAAAGCAAAGGCCAAAATAATCCCTACTTTGAGAAAATTCAATACATTCCACTCAATACATGGATTCAAGAAAATTCAACTTCTGCATGAAAGCACCTGAGAAGCCAATTAGTCTTAAAAGCCCACTTTCTTAGCTGTCAAGCCTTCTTTTCTTGCAGTGGTGCATGATGTGTGAAGAGTTCCATTGAAGTCCACCGAATGGTTTCCAGTGTTGCCAGTGGGCTGTTGTTCAAGCACTGCTTGAAAACTAAAGGAAAAATCGCCAGCTTCTCTGGTTGAACTTTTAAAAGAGGTAGTTCTTGTGCATTTCGCTGAGGCATCCAATATTTTAAAAATTATCCCGAGAAAATTAAATGTTTGCAAGTAATATTTATTCTGTGAATAAATATTGCAGCAATTGTTCCTGAAATTACTTGGATGAATATTGAATTGCAACTATTTTTACTGTGTTGTTCAAAGCTTTTACAGCTCTGTTCCATATTTATTCTTTTTCTTTTGGCCCTTTGACATACTGAGATTTTGTCTGTCACACTATGGCAAAAGGTAGAACAACTATTGCACAGGATGTAAGTTTGTATGTTGACATGCTCAGCAGAGAGCATATGCACATTTTCATGCAAATGCTCATGGCCATGAACAGTAATTATTTCTCTCCTTGTTATCCCTTTCTCTATTGGAAAAACAAGAGAAACATTACAGGGAATTTGACAGGGGTGAAAAAAATTATAGTTTAATAACTCTTGATATTTCCAGCTAAAAAAATGTTTAATAATTTTTTTTAGCGGGGGGGGGGAGGGCAGATAAGGAGGGGGGGAAGGGAAATTTGTTTTTAATAAAAAATCTAGCTTGTCTGGCTTCCTCACCTAGAGTTTTGAGTTTCAAGCATCTTCCAGTCCGAAAAAATCACCACCCAGGCTGTCCCAAGGGATCAGTCTTCTTGGCTCTCTGCTGAAGAGCTCTAGTCTGTCATTGCTAGGATTATTCAGAGCTCTTTAGGAAAAGACAGATTTCAATCTCTGATATCAGCCAGTACCCAGTAAAACTGTGAGGGGCTATTACCAGTTGCAAGCCAGGTCCTTGGTTTTGATGAAGTGACAATAAAATATCTTAATGAGTAGGTTGTGCCCTTTGTGCTTTTGTCATATACTTCAGTTGGAAGTTTACTCAACAGTTCTACCAGATTTTCATTATTTGTTGTTTAATCTATGAGACTGATAGTGTATTTTCTCTTCTAACATCTCGGTGGCTAACAGCATCTTTCTTTGTTATGAAAGTAAAGGGTCTGAAATAAAAATTTGCCTGCTGCCATCACTGATAAAGGCTAAACATATTTTTTCTGCAATGTTTTTATTTTCTGTGAATTATTCCTCTGCTTCTGATAGTCCACTATTCCATTCTTCTGGTACGACCGAGCAATATGAAATGAACAATAGTGTTGTTTGAGTTTGCTTCATGCTTAATTGCTTTTTAAATTCACTTTGCCCTTCATTTCAGTCTTCATCTTGGTAAACACACCAGTACATTTGCAGTGCAGGCTGTCTCTCAAAATGCAGGAAAAATAAGCAGAGAAAATCTTAAATGGAAAAAGTGGAATAAGAAAATTAGACTCTTCCTGGTTAGTGTTATGTGGGATTATAAACTTCTGTTAATAATGAGGAGTATGAGTTCTCCAGCCATCTTCAGTTCTTACATAGATATACCTATATAAAGATTTTAGCAATTCTCTGGCAAAGGATTTTTTTTTTTTTTTTTTTTTTTTGGTGCATGCATATAGTCATGCAAAGGGTTGGGCTAGATGCAATGTGGTAATGAGAATAAGTCTAGGAATATATTATTGTGAGAACAAAGCCCAGCAATCTGGGGAAGCCAGTTTTTGTCCTCATCTTCAATAGGATAAAGAAGAAGAGCTTAGAGTAGGAAGACACAAATATCAGGTATCAAAATCATTAATAATGCCATTGCCATACAATATATTACTTGTAAATTCCACTTAAAGGGCATGTCACACCATTTAGTACAATCCATTAATCAATAGCTTACAGAGAAAGAAACAATCTATCTTGGTCTATTCCTCGAATCTAAGCTTTTAAATAAGGAGAGATTTGTTCAAGTTCAGAATTAACTGTTCCAAAACAAGGGAACTCTATTGTCTGAAGGGCAGCAAAGGCAGTTGCTTACTTTCAGCACTGGTTGATTTCAGTATGAAATGAATAATCTGATTTCTCTCTTCTCTCTTGTAATTGCTAAAGATGTGTGGTGGATAGATGAGGAAGACTTGGGGCACCATTACTTGGAGTAGGACTGATAAAAGAAGTTACATCTGGACAGACTGGTTTTGGGTAAATAAGGATAATTAGGATAAGACAAAGGATGGACTGAGCATGTGTAAAGATTGAGTTCAACTAGCAGACATAGTGATGAAGACTATGGAAGACCACTAGAGGAAGTAAACAATCACCAAAGAGATGGTGATATTTTAAAAAGACTGTGGATGGCCGCAAAGACCATGGAGTAAAAGACTGAAGAAATGCATAATCACTTTTGAGAAAGGCTTGACCATGTGAAACATTTTTTTGCTTCATTTCATGAATATGTATTAATTTTTGAAATATAAATGGCTTCAAGTTGGTTTATGATGGGAGCACTTATGGTGGAGAATCCCCAGTGCAACCCTGATGCCGCAGTAAAGAATACTGACTTAACAGTGAAAGTGCTGTTGAGATAAATTTCTCTGTTTCACAGTGCAGCACAAGTGCTGTGAGCAGCCACGTGGATGGACTGCTATTCAGGATCCTAAAAGACACACTTCTGTACTCTCCTTATCTGGCTGCGGGCTCCTGTGGACACGGTGACTTTGTGACTCTATCCCTCTGATTGCTTGCAGTCTGGAGTGGCACCATTGCTCTATTTCACCCTGTATGGGTGTATATATATATAGTGATCATGCATAAATTCATGAGAACAATTCAAGAAGACAGCTGAACTAGCAGAAGAGTTACATTAGCATTTAATGAACCTGAGCCTCCACCTTAGACCCAGAGCTGGCATTTCACTTAGCTAGTTTAACAGGACCACATTTACAAAGGACTCATCTTGTTATTTCTGTTTCTCCTTATACTTGCACGATTGGTTGGGTCAGAGAAAAATCAGGTGTGCAAACTACTGCTGGTATAGATGTAGTCATGGTGGCTGAAATCCACCCCAAAAAATGATGTATCTGCAAATCCCTGACGAGTCTCCTGCTGGCCTAGTCTCTCAAAGAGTTCTGAAGTGAACCAGGGCAATGATATATGCTACAATATATTATTTCCCACCTTCCACAAGGAAAAAGTTTTCATTTGGCTGATTCTGTGTTGTTTCTTTTACCTGCTTTGAATACTCTTCTAAATCAAGAGAAGAGTGGCTGACTCAGAGCGGGTCAAGGGTTTGGTCCTTTACTCTTGCCCTTTCCCACTTCACTGTGTGACTCCCACATTTTATTGAGAAAGTTGCAATAAGGAGTTTGACCTCCTTATTGATTAAAGAGGGGAAAAAAAAGAAAAAGAAAAGAAAGAATCCATATAATGAGGTCTATGTATAGATACTACTGTGCATCAGCACAAGGAATACAATTAACCTTAGCAGGAGCAGTAGAAAGTAACAGAACAAACTGAAATAATAAACCTGGCTCTGCACACTACTGTGGTGTCATGGACAGATTGTGCTTGGAAAGCATCAGCACTGTGGAGCTTCAGGGTGAGGGGGGTTAATTATCTCCCTGTGAAACATTCATTACAGCACCTGGAACTACATGGGACTCACTGGGCTTCAAGTTTGTTGAGAGGTTCATGATCCTTTGAAGCAAACCCAGAGTCATTCTGGCGTGAAACCTTTTCACTTTTCTCTCCAGTCATCTGCAGCTCTCTCTCCTACACGCTGCAGTGCTGATGCTTTTTTTCTGCTTATTTCTTTGATTTTGGCATGAATGGTGTTTGTGTGATATGTAGCACAATGGGGCCCTGATACAATGAGCCTCTGGGTGGGAGCATGACACAAACAGTAAAAACATTTTGGCTGTGCTGGCTTTCAGATTGTGTCATTTCTTCATACCTTCCCTGGCATTACTCCAGGGTGATTTTAAGCTTCTTGTCCTAATCTTTGGATCCTATTTTGCTTTTGTACTTTCACCCTAGCCTTAGTTCTTATAAGCTTGCATTGCTCCATAAGGCTGGCTTAATTGCCTGGGTTTTAATCACAAAAATCTCTCTGTGCTTTCATTTTTCCACCTATTCTTTCACAGAACAACTCAGGCTTGGGAGACTTGGTTGCTACAGCCACCTTTTAGTTTTGTGTTCACTTGAATGCCTACAGGAAATTTCATATACAAAGATCACAGGGAACTGGTCAATATGTACATAAAATATTTTAAATTCAGTGTGACATTCAGTGGTACTCAAGCCATAGCTCTGGGATACTTATCAGTTCTCCACTAATTCCTTATCATCTCTGCAGCACAAGGTTCTGCCTTGATTCTCTGGACACTACAAAGTGTGTCTAGAACCACACTGCAAACAGAAGCAGTACTAGAAATAACGTCCGTCCTTGGTTTTTTCAGGGGTTTTTCTGGGAGAAGGTTTGAATCCTTTTCTAAATTATTTAGCAGATTGATTGGGGATGGCAAGAATTCATGTCTCTTCATCACAGATCACACAATAAGTTCTGTTAGAGAAATCTCTGCAGGTTGGGAGGTGTAACTGTTTTCCTTGACATGCATGACAAAATTAAATCTATTTCTGCCACATGATGGTACTATTAAAAAAATAAAAAAGAAAAGAAGAAATCAGAATGTCTTTATTTAAAAATAAAACATTAAAACCTGTAATTGGTGACCTGCTCAGCTGTTCATCTGAAAGCTGACTAGCTCAATGTTGCTTGAGCAGGAAAGGCAAAAGAAACCTCCCATATGTGACTATTCCCAAAGTTTATCTTTGAGTTGGTGACAAATTCACTTGCCTCAGTGGCATAAGGCTTGCAATTCTTGGGAAGCCCCACAGTTAAATTCAGAGGCATCCAAGGAATTAGTGTTTTTCCAAAGTTACGTCCCAGCTGGCTGGGTATTTTGAGAAGCATGTCTGAACTCAGACATGTAAATCCCAGATAATCTTCAATCTCTGGTGTGAGGTCCCTGCACTTCCCTCCCAAAGTCAAGAGAGAAAATCAAGATTCAGCAGGGTGAGGACTGGCTACTGTGCCAGGACAGAGAGGAGATCTCTGGTGTCAGTGGAAGCTAGATTAGACATGATTTAAGGTTTTAACACTTGAGGACAGAGATGAAAGGTTTTTGTCAAAGGGTCAGACTGTGTAAAAAGTGAGACATGAGAGGCTGTGAATAAGAGAAGACTAAGGATTAACAATAAGTGAGCAAACAGTAGGAAGGAATAGAAAAATGTGATTGGATGAGAAATGTGGTACAAAAAGGGTCAGAACTGAACTGTGACTTGAAGGTAGGAGGACAAGAGGAAAACCAATAAATATACAGAAAGACACTCACTGACCGCATTCCAAGGGGACTGCTTAATCTCAAAGGCCTCTCTGTCTGCCACTGCCTCATAAATAAGGCCAATAACCCAGGCTGAGATTGTAGATACTAGTCCATGTAAGGCAAAATAACTTGCAAGCTCCTAGCTTCAGGAAAGTCCCTGTTCAATAGAAATAGGAGAAATGTTTGAAATTATTAATCCGTGGAGCATGAAAGACAAATGCAATTGAAAACTGAGAAGGATGGAAGAAAATGGGCTGAGGAAAAGACAAATTTGTTCCTCCCCATTTCCTGGAGCATCCAGAAGAGTGTGAATGTTCCTGTGGGATGTCTTTCCTCAGAGATGAGGAGCAGCAGGATATACTGTAAGCATACAGCTGTGGTCTTTGTTAGATCTGCTGATGGCATGTCTCTGTGACAGTGAAGAAGTCCTAGTGAAGCCACAAGCTTCAGCTTGTCTTTAGTTTGTTCTTTTCTTGTATGAAAACTGCAGGGGTTGATCCTCACTATCAATTATACTTCATAATGATGAAAGTATATTAGCTCTCAATTTGTTTTTCTATAGCCTGTCATCCAAACTAGCACTGTATCCAACCCAGAAAATAGAAGGGACACCTGGTACATTAAAAGGTTGATTTCTGTTTTGCATTTTTAATGGAGTAATAGCAGAATTTTCCTCTTCAGCTAGACACAGTTCTAGAGTCCTCTCCAATCCAATACATTATGTAGGTATAAAAAGTCAGTCAGTGGGTCAAAATGTGTGCTACATACCTCAAAAGATTTTCAGAAATGCTTGTTACCCAGCAAACTAATTGAATTTTAGCAACCTGAGGACCTCATTCTCTTTGTTATCTGATTGATTCAAAATGGAATGCTAAAGCTTTAGCAGAAAAACCCAACAGTAAATGCAAAATTTATGCACAAATTACTAAATTGACACTGAGTGTTAATAATGTTTTAATGTATTGTTATTGTTGTCTGACAGTTTGATAGTACAAATGATCTTAAAATAGCTTTTAGTGAAGCTTGCTTTTGGGAGATTTTCCCTATCTCATCTCATTTCATCTCATCCCATCACATCCCTTTAGAAAACATTTCTGAGGTCCCCAAGGTTGAGCATATGATCATGTCAACATTTGTAGTTCTACCACAATGAATTCAAACAAGAAATAGCACCATAAATGAGAAGCATTTATGGACTCTGCCAGCATTTGCATTGTAATATCAAAAAAGCATTTGCACAGCCCATCAATTAGCTTGTTCTGATGTGCATTACAGCAGACAAGTCTACACCTGGGCAGAAAATGCATCTTTGCTGAGGGGAATCAAAACTTTTTGTGCAATGTCTACATGTTCTCATGCATTCAGCTCATATTTTAAAAATTATCTGAAGATGGAAAAAAGCAAGAAAACAAATAAGTAGCAGGTGAAGTCCTGCCTTTGAATTCAAGCCGGACCTGGCTAGTGCCTGGTCACAATGGGCTCCAGGGCTCAGTATTGGAGCCAGTTCTCTTTAACACTATTATCAATGATCTGGATAAAGGGGTTGAGTTCACCTTCAGCAAGTTTGCAGGTGACACCAAGCTGATCTGCTTGAGGATAGGAAGGGCCTACAGAGGGACCTTTGAGTAGAATAGCAAATGGTGGGAAAGACACTCTTATAAAGCAATACTCACAGGTATCACTATCTCTGAGCCCTTTTTCATGATGAAAATATCTTTAATTTCCATATTTGGGCCACATTCTTTTTTTCTATACTTGCAGCAAGAACACGAACCATTCTGACCTCAATTCATCAGTTAATGGGGCTGTATAATAAAGTGAAACTCCAACAGAGAAGAATGCTGCAACCCCTGTTTGTGATGTGCAATGCTATGGCATATTCTCTGTTGTCAAGCAGAGAAGGGAATGAACTCTTCATCTCATCTGTGCAGGGAAGTAGGGTGCTTGGAAGCCTCTGGTAAATCGTTTATTTTGATGAGCTCATTTTCATTTGAGCCTGCAGCATTTGATATTCTTCAGTTACTCCCTTACCAAACACCGTTGAGGCTGTGAGTGAATTGCCATTCATATATATCAAGTGATGTGTTTCTGCACTTGTGTAGCATCTGCTGTCAAGGATCTCAAAATACTACACAAACTTTAATGAGTAAAGTTTCACAACACTCCTGGGAGGTGCAGAAGTACTGTTAACCCAGTTTAATAGATAAGAAAAACAAGTTGCAGAGAAATCAGTAGATGCATATTCTACCCCTACCTCCACCTGCATATCTATTCTGCAAACTTTTGTTCATACATAAGAAAAAGATTCAGTGCCCCTAGAACTGCAAATTAAAAGGAATATTTATTGGTTCCTTCGGGATAAACTAATTTTGTGAGTGTATATTTCGGTATTAAGGTATTCAGTGATGGTCTATATTTTTGAGTAGGCATACAGGCATTTGGAAAAAACAAAACAAAAAAATCACAAGTGCACTCAAGGACTCGCTTTTTCTCTGTGCACCTGGAAGATGGTTTGGGGCTGACAACTCTCAAAGCTGACAGAAACACGGCAAGGGAATAGGGCTCACTGGGAGAAGCTGCAATGGCTTGAGACAGTCTGTTTTAAATTAAAAGATGTCTCTTAGGGTGGTGAAGCCTCCTTAGAAAACTGCTACCCCAGTTAGTCACTGAGATTTTTATGGTACTGAAACGTACACCTTTCTGAATTATTAGGGTAATAACTTTTCCCTTAAAGAGTCACCTCGGAGTCTTCTGAGAACACTAAGTCTTTCCATTTTTCCAATCCTATTCCTCCAGGTCTGCTAAAAAGTGCTGGAACTGTCCTGTCCTCCTCCTGGCTGGACTTTTAAATTAATCAGTGCTGTTCCTAAAAGCAACAGTAGAATATGCTGTTGGGCAAACATACCAATGGTTGTGGATTTCTCCCCAGCTCCCCACAAGGACACTCCAGGGGAGCCCACAGCTCTTGCCACTTTGAGCAGCAGAAACCCAACACAAAATCAAACCAGTTATGTTTTGGGCAAATGCAGAGGACTAGTTAAAGGACCATCCAGGTCACCGTTGATTAATTTTTTGCCACTTTTATCTTCAAATTGGAAATGATAATTTTATCTACTACCACAGCAAAAAGGGATGTGGAGGACCCAGGTGGCAAGCAGTTTGATCGGATTGTTTTTTATCTTCCAAACTGAAAGATTTGAAAAGTTCAACACCACTGCAAAATGTATGGTTTTTATGTTTGTAGCAGTTAATCAGCTCTGCCTGAGGGGGACACATCACATAAAAAAGACCTTCCTCCATGCATTGACCAAGCTCTGGAAACCATGAACTGACTGTATCTGAGAAGATTAGATGACATCTAAAAGAATGTTGCTGTTGACAGATTCACAGAAAAAAAATCTCCTGAAAATCTAAAATAATTAGTTATTAGAGTTTATATATTTATGAGTGACTTGGATAGGAGAACATGCTCCTTTATCAGGCTGTTATTACTAAAATTTAAATTATCTGGATTACTGGGTTTCTGAATGGTTTACTGTTCTTTTATCTTAATCGGAGATTGTAATCTTGAATAATCTCTGATAGTGGTGTTTGCAGATATGCCTGGCAGATAAGAGTAATCAAATGCCAGGGCATAAATTAATTGCCTGCAGAGGTCAAAAGGAAATGTTTTCTTCTATGTGCTGTATTGCAACAATTATCAAGGTACATATGAATGTTGGAGTGAGGTGGTGTTTTAGAATTAAACTTTACTTTGAATTTTTATTTATTTGCCGTTTATTTATTGGCACCTTGAAGGGCACCAGACTTACTGGACCATGTAACTAACTTGGTATAGCAAATGTTATGGGAAAATAATTATTCAGATGTGCAATACAATGTTAATCCTTAGATCTTGACAATGGAGAGTATGTTCTGACAAAGATTTCCTTATTAACTCTGCTAATAAATGTGTCTGCACTGAAAATGAAAAATAGATTACCTCAATACTTGAACTACTGTTAGAGAAGAAATGCACATTTCATGCATGCAGAGGAACTGTCATGCCATTTATGAGTGATGAGGTGGATTTTTCCACACTGATTTCATATTTCATGCCATGCATGGATGCCACATACGCATGATTGGGAAAAAACTATACTCTGGCTTTTCCCAGATGGCTTCCTTGTAAATAGTTTTAAGTCACATCTGCATGGTTAAAAATGTCATATTCCAGCAGTTATATGAATAATACATCCCCCGAATCAAATTTGTTCCTGATATAGGTCCAGTGATAGCAATGCAGTTTAATCAGCCGTGCATTTGGATGGCTGATTCATTCTAGAAGATAAGGCACTAGAGAGGAAAATTAGCATGCTGGCTCCTTTTAGATTAGTTGAATCTTGTCACCTTAGAAAACCCCCAAGACCCAAAACCCTGTAAGTGTAGAATGACAATTACTTCTGTTTTGTCATGCTTTTCTCAAGAAGCTATCAATTTACATACTGACTTACATACATACAAACTTAACTGTTCCTAGTGCAGAAAATACCAATTTTTCTTACCAATTGGCTGTGAATCTCACCAGAGTTTATGAAACAGTGGCCATAGACTAATGTACACACTGTCCTAAATTCCTTTAGTGCTGATGCCCAGCAGGGCTAAAAAGAAAATTTGCTAAAAAGAAAACTTGCTAACTTCCATTAAGTATATTCTGGTTATGGTCTGATCTGGGTAATGTGTATTTTCCTTATTTATAATAGGCATGGTAGCAGGATTAAGGGAAACAGAACAGAAGTATTGTTTCATAGCATATAAAAATGTTTGACATAGAACTCATTGCTGTATGCTGTGTGTAACAGGCCTTTGGATAGGCTTGTTGGTGGCTCCCTGATGAAGAAATCCTTTTCCCTTGATGGCTACAGAATGAAGCATGTATTTTTGTTGTAATTGTGAAGCTACTTTATACAATGTATACTGAAATGAAATTCTATTTTGTGAAACAATGTGCTATATGAAATCCACATTCTTGGGTAAATAACCACAAAGCTATCAGCCAGCATTCTGTAGATTGAGATAACAGTAGCCCAGCCCTGCTTGTCTGTCTCATGAAGACTCTTTTCTGACACTAAACAATAGGATGTTGATTTGGGCCCATCTAAGCTGTGTCCAGGCATTTGCATGTAAATAGACAGCAGGCTCAAGGAGCTCAGGGCTTTGTAAATGGAAATTGGCTAAAACCAGCTAGACCTGCCGCCCAATATTATGCATGTGGCATAGAAGGGATTAACAAAAGGACATCACAGGACGACTTCCCCGCAAGATCACCGAAAACCAACCCCTAAATAAGAATGCAAGTAGTTCCAAGAAATCTGATGTTTGTTACAATGAGCCTTATACACATGTATCTATTAGTACAAGATAAGGCATGTCTGCTGTCACTCATGGGATGAGCGACTTTGAGAGCTCTCAGGCATCCAGCTCTGCAGTAAAGAATGCTTGCCTCCTAAAACTTCACGGCAAATGTTAAAGGGTTCTTTCAGCGACTGAATTTTACGGTATCACCGTCAGCTGAGCGGGTATTCAAGAGAACTCAGGTATCACCAGCTGCTCCTGCTCTTCCTGCCCAGCTGGAGGAAGATTGCTGGCAAGGAAGGAGTGGAAGAAGAGGAAGAACCTCTCAGGTTGGTGTGTGCTATCATTGTTCAATCAGTAATGGAATAAAAGGAAGACAACCAAGAGAATTTAAACGAGTAAAAAGAAAGTTTTTGGTGGATGATACTCAGGCTTGGAGCGGAATTTAAACAATATCCTATCAAATATGTGTTTATTCCAATTAACTTTGTGACAGGGACATTCAAGCAGATTTAAATGCAGCTCTTAATTGGTGTACTTTCCAGGGCATGGTATGTGTTTGATCGTTTTAGATAACAGAACAGCAGAAGGGAAAATTAAATTGACAGAGCACAGAGAAGATGAAAGCTACATGGGGCATAGAAAATAAACTACTATTACAAACGGTAGTAATTAGATCATATCTATTTGTTATTGATTTTTTTTTTCCTGTCGTATAATATTTATTTCTTGAGATTGGCTTTTCATTCACCATAGTCATGTAGATTGAACCTGATGCTAACTCCTTAGCTATTATGACTTTTCTGATACTGGGGATGGGGAGACACACCAAACCAGTTGCCTTCCCTTGAGAGCTTGCTCTCAAGGATCATTCTTCAGAAAGAAATGAAAGACCCTATGCAGCAAAGGTCTTTGCTAGCTGCTTGCCTACCCGGGCAATCACAAGTATGTGCTTGGCTGTAAGTGCATACTTATGTGCTGTCGACTTTGAGTAACTCAAGGTTAAACACTTGCTAAATGCTTTGCTTTGCATGCTGAGTCTGAATGAAAAGGAGGGAGTGGTGGCAGGTTCCTTAGGTTTGTTACCAGCCCTAAAGTTCCCCCTTCCTGGCTGTGTTATTATTTAGGCCAGCAATGAGCAGAACAGCCACATTTGCAAGCAGCAATGTGGAGTTCCTTGGGACAGCTTATTACAAACAAGACGTTTTCACGTGCCTGGAAAATAAAGCCTCCGCATCTGCATTTTCCAGAAGACAGTTTGCTGCAAAAATTTGAAGCAATTCATGGACCTTGCTGTTGATACTTACTGACAATATTAATTGTCTCCAATCATTGTTAGAGCATCTGTTTCACATTCTGACAAGTGCACTTATCTCTTTCTTCACTTCTACCCCTCCCTTTGACATTCCTTGACTAAAGATAATGAATAAATTACAGAGAGATGACAAATGTGTTGATAATCAAGATGAAAACCAAATGAACTGGAAGTGGCTATGTTTTTACACAAAGCTGTAAATTGCTGTACTGGGCAGCAAAACTTCTGTCTTGGCATCTAAAACTACCAGAACACCAGAAAAATGTTCAGAGAGAGGTATTTTGACAGCAAAGCCTTCAGTGTCTCTCACGTTGTTGGGGAGAAGATGAGGATGCAGGGAAGAATCTAGAAGGGCATAAACCAATGTGAGAACGTGAGCAGCTGAAGAGTCAGGATGGTGAGGAGGGAGCTGAAGAATTTAATTTTAATTAGAATGTAACGAGTGGATATTATGCTTATGAAAACAGAGGGCTGGACCGAGGCAGAAGACAGAAGACACAGCAGAAGCCTTGCTTTTCCGTCTTCCTCAGCAGTCCGGACTGCCTCTGCTAGACCCCAGGTGTTTTACAGCTCATCCGCTGGAAAAGCTTTCCTAGAGAAGCTTTGTGCTAAATGCTCCCATTTGCTTTTCTGTT
This sequence comes from Phaethornis superciliosus, assembly GCA_023637945.1. NCBI lineage: Eukaryota > Metazoa > Chordata > Aves > Apodiformes > Trochilidae > Phaethornis > Phaethornis superciliosus. Next base: position 23,353,716 of record JAJQWJ010000006.1, read on the forward strand.
TGTGTGTGAGGCAATGCCAGTGGCAGCCTGGGCTGCTGCTCCATGCCCATGGGGTGAGTAGGTCAGTGCCCAGGACTGGCCCAGCTGCATTGGGCAGTGGGCAGCAGCCTGGCCAGCATGGCAACCACCCCTGGGATGCAACACTGAGCAGGGCCAGTGCTCGCTCCAGCCCCTCTCACAATTCCCTCAGTACCCCTGCGTTTGTTACTACCTTAAAGTACATTGTGTTTCTTTAACCTCCACAACTCTGACGTGCTTAATGGACTAAGACACTCCTCACCTTCCCTGTTCTCATCTATTCCAGCCACAGGATCTGCACAGGCAGTGCAGTTCTCCCCTATCTTCAGCTTTATTGTTCACATCATTAACTGAATCTACTGATTCCTCTGAGCTTATATAAATTGCAATATAAGTTTAATTTCATGCCTTTCTAGGGCAAGAGTACGATAGCATTAAAGAAGAAGGAGCTCTCTAAGTGTGGTAAGACCATCTTTGGCATCTGTAAATTTGAATAAATTCAGGCTCTTCATCAAAATTATGATAGTTTATATGGTTTTTAACGTGATTGCTTAAGAGTACGTTGAAAATTTGTAAAGTGGTATTAGGATTCCCAGCCTCTGCATTTTAATCACTGTCTCTCTTGAGATAAAACGGATGCACCATACAGATAAATTATTAAATTAAATCTTATTTACCTAAAAGTTTGCACAATACCCTTTGCCAGAACATGAAGGGCTGTGAAGTGGATTAATCTAATTCATCTTTTGGTTTTAAAAAATTCATGAACATACGGCATTCTTGGTCATTAAAATTCAAAACTGGATAAATATGGAATAACTTCAGCTCACTGTATTTTTATATTTGGAGAACACTGAAAGATATATAGAGAAGAATCCCTTAATGAATTAATTGTGCTGTTATTCCAATATGAGTATAGTTTTTTCCTGCAATGTGATAATTTCTTCGGGTGGGCACAGTGATGGGGATGGTTCTAATTAGCATTTTCCAGCCTAGCGCTGTTTTAAAAGACCATTGCAAAGCTGCTGGGGGATATATTTCTAAGTATCATCAACCTCATTACACAGATGAGCAAATTCAGGCAAAGGTGAAGTAACTGCTCCCTTACAGCAGAAAAAGTGACCAAAATAATTCATATGGGGACTTTACAACATGCTTGGAATAGCTTAATTAACTTTTGAGCTCATTAGTAACTCAAGTCTATAATTTGAAGGTTATTTGGCTTGCAATGTGACATGAGTGGATGGTCTCTGTTTCCCACTTAACTTGTATTTGCAGCTCAGTGCAGGACCCTCATTTTTGGCAGGCTCAGCCCCTGAGACCTTCAGAAATCTCTGAAGATCTCTACAGACTTCTTTTGCTACTTTTCTGGGCTTTAATAGCTGTCATCCAGAGACCACAAATTTCTGCCTTGGGCTGAGGTGACATTTTCACAAGTCAGCTCCAGGAGCTGAAAGATTCCACCAGTTTTTACACATGAAGGCTTCCTTTTTCCCAGGCCACCCCTCCTTCAAGAGCATGTTTCAGTCTTGGCAGTTCATTTCATTTAACACCTTTCGGGCTATAACCCAGAATGCCCTCTTCTGGAAGTGTTTGGTGGATACAGGACTCCCACTGACAGCATTTGTCCCCAGTGTTAAGAGATAAGAAGTTTAGATGTTATGATAAAGATGTAGCTTCCCAAGGGATCTGTTCCTTGCTCTTTGTCCTAGTGGCATTGCTTGAGAGCATTCCTACCTGGGATAGATACACTGTACTGGGTAAGTGGCATAAATATGCCACTAACTATCTAACCATATACATATGTGACATATTTAGCAGAGGTAGAGGTCAGTGCTGGCAGGGGATATTGTTTCAGAGCTGAATATAAGGAAACTGTGTATGTGATCATAAAACACCCTGTTCCCAACTACTGCCTGCTGCTGAAGCAGAGCTCCGGGCATGGTGCTTCTTTTACAGAGCTGAGCAACAGGCTCTGCCAGAGCACCACCAGCCTGGGAGATGCTGCCCTTTGAATTCTCAATTTCATTGGAGCAACGATGCAAAATAACTTTGTGTGAAGAGCTGTGAGCCATGATAACACAGTGTCAATTATAAATACATGGAAGTATCAGGAGAAGAAACCTCTGGACACCCTTAAATTTTGACTAGGTCTGAGAGTTTCAGGCAAGACTGAACCCCTTTCCTTTGAAATTATCTCCTTAATATCCATCCAGATCAAGATGGTTTCCTATAAAAGCAGGAACTTTAGAGTCCCTGTTTGAATGCAGTATTTTATGCTTTTAAGGATCATAGCTAGTACTGTAGTTCCCCTACCTCATAACTTACCCTAGGATACTACACAGTAAGGATAGTTCCTCTTTATGTTTTTTTTTTTTCATTTCCCTGGTAACCACAACATTTTTCTCCTATACTTCTTAGAAAAATATAAGAAGCAAAAACTCCATTGAAAATGGCTAATCAAACGTGATTAGATCAAAACTTGTTTTCAAATGAAAAAGTTTGGAGGATCATCTCCTCTCTTCCTCAATGAAATAAGAGTTCAAAGTGGCTGTACTTGCAGATACTATAATTAGGTTTGATTAAAAAAAATAGAACTCTTTCAACGTAATTAATATAAGGCTTCCTTGAGAAAATTTCAAATGCATTAAAGAGTGATTTTCTTTTAATTTTAAAAAGCTTCTCTTTAATTTAAAAGTTAAAAGGACTTTAAGGCCAATGATAGCAATGAGAGCACAGCTGAATTTTTTTTTGGAGAATAACTCTAATATCAGCAATGATATTTGCTAATATCAGTAATGATATTAGAGAGGCAAAATAGTTCTATGTATAAGAAGAACAGAACAGTGGAGTTTCTTTAGAGACCCCCAAATTAATAAGAAGTAGTTTTCAGGAAGTTAGAGTACTTATGAGTATAGCTTCCTGCTCTTCAATGGCTTAATGAAATAAAGTAAATAAATAAATAAAATAAGGTCAACACAGTTAATTCTGACCATTCATAAACAAAACGTTTTATCATTTTATTATAATATTTTTGGTTTTCATTTTAAAATCAAATAAGTTCATAAAACATGGTAAAGAAGCTTTTGTTTGGCTGAAAAATTGGTGAAAGAAAAGTTGAAAGAAAAGTTTAGGTCAGCAAGACACATTCTTTCTCTCTCAAAACACATGCTGCACACCCCTCTGCATCTCTAGAAGCCTTTAACAACTATTTTTACTATCAGGATAAACAGAAAAATGTGTTCAGTTTTCCAACTAAAATATCCATTGTTTGCATAGCTGGTTTTTTTGGAGCTTGGATTTTAGTTTCTGGCTTTGTACTAGCATTCCTGAGTAACCTTATGGACCTGGATCCAGATTTCAAATAGTATTCACAATAAATTTGTATCAGATTTAAGTTAAAAAAAAATTAAATCTGATCAACTGTATCTAACACTAGAGATTCTGGAAGTCCAAGATCTCTTCAGTTTTTAAGTTATGTTAAACTCTGCTTTTGTAGATGAGCAGAAGTGCTGCATTGTTTGTTAGGTTAAAATTCTGGCTTATCTCTTACTGTTGAGTAACCTTGGGACTCTGTCTTGCAGCTCCCTAGCCTGTTTGATTTGCTCTGGAAAGTTTTCTCAAAGCATGTTTACTGGTTGTACTACAGGCAAAATGCAGTGCAACTCTATTTTTCCTTGAAAACACAGATGAAGTTTTCTTGTGTTGCCTCTGTTTCCACTGCAGTGTGGGTGTTCGGGGTCCCAAGGAACAGAGGGTCAAAGGGGTCCCTCTCTGTTCTCTGTCCAGAGGAAAGTAACTCAGAGAAGGTTTGTGTTCACAGAAAGATCACACAGAGAGTTCTTGTGTGATTGATTACAGTGGAACAAAGAAGGAAAAAAAAAACTGGAGTTCTTGATTACATCAACAGACTGCCCCCGTTCAACAGATATGAAACTACCTGTCTTTAGTTTGCTAATCTAGTCCTTTGCAGACTGTGGTGCTCAGTGTTTTTTTGCTAAGGATGTAAGAGAACCAGATTCAGTTGTTTCTTTTAGAGGGCTCCCATACAAGTTAGGCTTCCATCTCCATCACAGTGCTTTAATTTCTAAGCTACAGTTTGTCAGAAGATGACTCTTCAAGGCCCCAGGGGAAGATCATTGTGAGGGACTTGTGGCTCAATGAGCAGAAAGAGACAAGAGGAGAACTATTGTGCAAGCTAATGGTAGAGGAGTTCTACATCTTTATAATTATGGTGATGGAAGGACCACCAAATAAGACTAGTCTGGTCTTTGGGGAGTGGCTACCTTATTCAACACACAAAGGAAAAAGAAGCCTTTTTCTGTAGGGAAAGGTAAAGAATGGCACTATCCCCTCTGTCCTACCTGTAAAATATAGAAAGCATTCACCAGTTTCCTTTGGTTTTGTGTATAACTCAGAAACCTGACTAATCATCCTGACTGGCAGAATACACTTAATAATTTCTTCTAATAATTGCTTCCCTCCAACCTTAATTCAGATACTGTGAGGCTACTGGAAAGCATTTACTGAACTCACTAGAGTGGCCAAAATCCTTAATATTCTATGTAATTCAGAATATTCAGTAGTGTTTGTAGTTTTTAAATTACATTCTTCCAGAACAGTGTTTATATTTGCAAAAATTACAGTATTTGTAAATATATAAATTTCTTTCTCACATTTTCCTGTTAATCTGGAGGATGTAGCAATTCACCAGTTCAGGAAAATAAAATAATTAGAAAGTAAAAAGAGGGTAATATAAAAAATGAGCAAGCACTGTTATTAAAACCAATGATTGCGGTGAAAGCGAGTACAGCTATTTCATGAACTGTAAGAAGATGCTGAAGTAATCCTTGTGGTAAGAATACTTAAAAGTAATTTAACATTTTTAAGTGATGATAAGTATAAGAATGACTACATCTAACAGCAATATTTGTGCAAGGGATTCTGTCTCTAGAGTTTGCTTGAGGAAATCTTAACTTTATATTTTCAAGTAAAAAGATTTGCAAACTACTTACAGCAGTGCTGGCTGTGGAACATAAGTCTTGTGCATTATCCAGTTTATTGCCTGTTGTGTAGGATCAGTGTTTCTTAGCATGGAGACATAAAAATGCAGGTTTTGTATTTGGTAGATATAATTCTTGTTATATGCTGATACTAAGAAACTGTGGTAGGAAACTCAGATGCTATCCGTCATGGCTGTAAATTGGTAGTTGTTCAATTTACAAACATGTTTAGGAACATTTAAAATATAGAGAAAATGAGAAGGGCAGCAGCTGAGAACTTGTCCCTAATATATTTTTTCTGAAGGTTGTACTTAAATTATTTCTTCTAGCACTTCTTACACTATTACTATAAATATATTTTCACTAGTCTAGAGATCCATCCCTGGATAGTTACCTAGGTAGTCTAATCAGGAAAAATGTGTTTTCCTTTCAAAATATTTTTTTATCTCCAGGTGGTTCTGACATATTTGTTGAGAGCTATCTTCATTTAGATGCTCTCTAGATCATCAATCTCTGACAGCAGAGTATTCAGATTTGTATCACTGTTGGTGCCTAATGCTGTAAACGATCTTTTTGCCATATGCAGCTGGTGACATCCATGATTTAAACAGGAAGAAAAATACAGATGTTCTGAGAGCTGTTGAAATCCTCTTGTACATGCCAGAACATGCATCAGTGGCCACCAGAAGAGGAAGACAGCAGTGTCCTTGCACAGTGTCATTAAAGCTCACTACCTTGTACACTGAACAGGAAATAAGTCCAACCTTCCAGGTTAGTGAGGAACTGGTAGATAATCACTGTGAGATAAATACCTGGTGTTAATCTCTTCTAACATGTTCAATAATAAACGAGATACACAGTATTGTTTAATCTTAGAAAAGATAACTACATGTAAAAACATTTACCTAATTCAATTTATTCACTAAAATTAAATCAAATTAAAATTTTAAAATTAAGCAAGAACAAAACAGGATCAATATCCTTGAAAGAGAGAAATTATTTTTCCTTACAGTGCTCTCCAGAAAGGATTTGGAAGAAGAAATAACCTGAGATGGTAAAATGGGAAAAACCCTAGGGACTGGTGCACTTGATCTGAACCAGAAAGAAGAGACCCCACATGTACACAGCAACCCTTTTCTACAGGCAATTTTAGCATAAAAATTGAAAGTCTAAAAGACAAAACTGCTCAGCTCAGAAGTGGTCCTGTTGGGAAACATGATGATGTGGAAAATGTTTATACAGCACTTACGTCTGCTATGTCTGTTCTGGGAAAAAAAGAGAAGCTTTCCCTCTCCAGGACTGCCCATAAAGCATGATTCACCTGTGTACTGGTGGCTGGAAATTAAAACAAAATGCTTCATCAATTAGACATAATGCCATGCCACATTGTCAGTAACTAAATTGCTGTTGTTAGGTCTCAGTTTGAAGTATATTATATTTTAATTACATCCAGTGTATGATCCAGGTTTAGGAGGGCAAAAGAAACATAAAATCCTAGGACAAAGCTGTTTAAACAGAATAATATCTGAAGTTAATTATACATAATAGCCAGTGAGGGGGGATGACTTTCCATTTCTTAATATTAACCCAAAAATGCCTTCTGGCATGATTTTTCTATTTAAAGTAGAAAATATTTGAAAGAGTGAGCTTTAGAAGAGATTATGTTGCTACAGAAGACATAATAATTAACATTTATATAATGTTTCATAATACATTATAAATTTATACAGTAATTTTCAGATGTATTATATATATTAAGAAGTTTAACTTCATGTTACCTTTTTGCTAACATTACCTTTGATAATAATGTTTGTTAGCTGTACTATAAACTTAAATAAGGTACTAACAGCTTTTGTATCTTTTTTTTTTTTTAAATTGTTATTCTTTTCTCAGCAACTTTTTGAGTGTTTTTGAAAAAAAATTGAACTTGTTAGTTCACTTTATTAGTTAGTTGGTGAATTCTGTTGTAATTATTTTCTAATGAGAGAAAAAAGGGCAACATATTGAAAGTGTCTAAAACCTGACAGGAGTCTGAAAAGACTACGAAGAAAATCTTTGTTGCTCTTCCCACATTTTCTCCTTCATAGCACTGTCTGAACAATTCAGTTGTTTAAATGCCACTAGCTTGTTTGAAATTCATGTTCAAAATATTGTTTAACTGTTTTGTGATTTTTTTTTTTAATTAACATGTGGACATCATGAACAAGTTACTAAAACTTGGCTGCAGAAAAGGCTGGATAATATATTTGCATTTTCAGAGTGAAAATTTTTGGCCATTTATTTCAAAGTAATATCTTGAGACTAAACACAGTTTTGTTTTCTTTTTAAATAAAGGAAACAGTGTGTCAGAAAATGGTGGTTTTATATAAAAAAATATTTCCATTGGCAAATTGGATCAGAATCAAAATTCATAATTCAATTCTGTTCCCAAGCAGAATATTTCTGTCAGGAGTAATTTGAGTTTACTGTCACCAGTCATACTTTATATGCTTCCAAGAACTGGCATGTTCAGAGCTGTTTGTGAGGAAGCTGCGAAAGATAAAAGGAGAATAAGCCCATGTAGCCAACTGATCATTTATTGAAATTACAAAGTAATGTTAGACTTCAGGTTGTACAGTGGAATTAGTTCAAACTGCCTTTTATTCTGCAAAATAGAGCCTTTCATATATATACACACACACACATATATACTTGCTTTCAGAAGCTTAGTTTATGGAATCAAAATTCCAGACTTCTTGAGTAGGTGGTCCAAATTCCAATTACATTTACTTCAAAGTAAAATCTCGGAAGAGTTTCTTCACAGACATCAATGAGAAAAAGAAGAGTAGGGAAAAAGTGAGACCATTGATAAATGAAGTGGGAGATATGATAACAGAAGACTCAGAGTTGCTGAATGCCTTCTTTGCCTCAATCTTTACTCCAAAGACTATCCCTCAGGAATCACAGTCACTGGAAATAAGAGAGCATAACTAGAAAGAGGAAGACTCTCCACTGGTCAATGAGGATTGGGTTTGAGATCATTTGGATAAACAGAAAATGCACAAATCCATGGGCCCTGATAGAGTGCATCCACGTGTGCTGAGAGGGCTGACTGATGCTGTTGCTGAGATGCTCTCCATCATTTTTGAAAAATCATGGACAATGGGAGAGGTGCCTGAGAAAAGAAAGACACTGAAAAGCCAGTAAGAAAGCCAGTGTTACTCCTTCAGTCTTCAATAAGGGCAAGAAGGAAGACCCAGGCAACTACAAAGCAATCAGCCTCACCTCTATCCCTGGAAAGGTAATGGAGCAGCTCATTCTGGAGGCCATCACTAGCCACTTGAAAGAAAAGAAGGTTATCAGAAGCAGCCAACATGGATTTACTAAGGGGAAATCTTGCTTGATATCCTTCTATGAAGGCATGACCAAATGGGTAGATGAAGGGAGAGGAGTGGATGTCTTATACCTTGACTTCAGTAAAGCTTTCGTCATAGTCTCCTATAACATCCTCTGTGTGAGTATTGTTATGCCAAGACTGACAGTTGGACTGTGAAGTGGATTGATAACTGGCCCAGCAACAGCATCTGGAGGGTTGTGATCAGTGGCACAGAGTCAAGTTGGAGGCCTGTGTCCAATGGTGTTCTCCAGGGATGAGTACTGGGTCCAGTTTTGTTCAATACCTTCATCAAGGACCTTGTTGAGGGGATAGAGAGTACTTTCAGCAAGTTTGGTGACGATATGAAGCTGGGAGGTGTGGCTGATAGATCAGAAGGCTGTGCTGCTATTCAATGAGATCTGGATAGGCTGGAGAGCTGGGTAAAAGTTATCCTCATAAAGTTCAATAAGGACAGTGTAGAGTAAGTGTAAGGACAATTGTTTAGCCTTGAGAAAAGAAGGCTGAGACGGGCTCTTATTAATGTCTATAAATATCTGAGGGGTGGGTGTCAAGAGGATGAGGCCAATCTCTTTTTAGTGGTATCCAGTAATAGAACAAAGAATAATGGATTTAAGCAAGAACGTAGGAAGTTCCACCTCAATATGAGGAGAAACTTCTATACTGAAAGGGTGACAGAGCATTGGAGCAAGCTGCCCAGAGAGATTGTGGAGTCTCTGTAGACCTTCAAAACCTGGATACATTCCTATGTGGCCTGTCTGAGGTTATACTGCTTTGCTGGGGGAATTCGACGAGATGGTCTCTGGAGATCCCTTCCAACCCCTAACATTCTATGATTCTGGAAATACTTAAACCTTGATAAATGCTTAGTTTTCCTTTACTTTATTCTATTTGAAACAAGTAATTTTGCTAACTTTTTATAAAAAAAAGGAAAAGTGATGTTCTCAGATAACATTTTTCCCTAGAAACTTCCTGTCTTGAGTGGAGTGACCCTGTGTCACTGCCATTACCAATGAGAAGACATTCATATAAAATTTTTATCTTGGATCAAAAAAGCAAACCCAAATGGACTTCAGGATTGATGTCCTCTGGAATAAGATATTTCCTGAGGGAAATAATGATTGGAGGAGGTTACTGGCCTGGGGCAAACTTCCAGCATTCAGGTTTCCCAGTCATCAGCTTCCAGATAAAGCCTTTTGCTCTGATCAGCGTTTGTCAGTTCTTATTCTGCATAATCCTTTATGTCTTCAGTATAAATTTCTTTCTTGATGGAGGGAATTTGCTTTGTATTTTAGCTATCTGTTAGGAGAAAAGACAAAATTCTGAGGCTTATGGTGCTTTGTCTTAGGCTCAATTATTAATTATATGGATTTTTAAGTTTACTATTGGTGCTTGTCCTAAGGGTGTTACTCGTCATTTAATGGGCATTGTATTAATGCCCAAAGTCTGAACTGGGCTATTTGCCTTTTGCTAGACATCCTACAAAGGAGACGGGAAAAACCTGCAGTATCTTCTCTTCTTTCAGCTGGCAGGTAAGAAAAACATTCACCTTCAAGGCAGTACTTGTAAATATGACTAAATTTAAAGCACATGCTAAGGTCTATTTACTCAAGGCAATTTCCTCAGAATTTTGGCCTTAGATGGCTAAATAAATGTCAATTATCTGTGGATGTTATTGAAAACCACATCTTTTGGGTATGGTGAATAATTATTATTGTGAGTCAGTTTTCAGTTTCTCTACATATTCTTCTAAACATCATTGACTATAATTTCAGTTATTACAATGCTCTTGAAAGCAAAAATTTTCCAAATCAGAATTTTTAAAAAACAAACAAATGTAAGATTTTGTTAAACCCCACAAAACCCCACAAAAAAACAACAAAAAAACCCCAACAACCCAAAACAACAACAAAACCCACAAACAAAAATAAACAAACAAAAAAACTCCAACCTGTGAATACTTTGATTTTATATCAGGGTGACAAAATCCCATCCCTGAGAAAAGAAAACAGGGAATAGAAATTATAAGCATTTTTTTCTCATAATTGAATTTCTTAGCAAAACTCTCACTGGCTGCAGCAAGGTAGGGATATTACTCTACATTTTTCCTGTGAGTGTTGGTTATGTGTAGCATGGTCTGACCACTGGTGAAAATAATATTATTCCTGAAATGTATCTTGATTTCATAGTACCAAACAATTCTACTCAATGTCTTACTATGTCTACACTTCTTCATCTTGGTTCATCACAGCATAATTTGTTTTCAAGGCACATTAATGTTTGTAGGAGGCTGACAGAAAAATGTCAGCATCATGGTCGTAACAGTCAGGGATAATTACAGAACAGTCAGAATAAAGTTTTCTCATTTATTAAACTTACTTATTGAGTTTAGAATTCTCTACTTTGTAAATGGGAATCTTTGGGAATAAAAATACCAGTCAATTTTCCAATAAGTCAATTGAAATTGCACAAACACTTGTGTTCACTAATAGATACAGTATTGTATCACAGTGGCTGTTATGGAGTCCTTCAAACTGAAGTCTACTTTCAGACATGTAGCATTCATTTTTTCAGAAATAGATACAAGTTTACTGATGAGGCAGACCGGAAGATGTGAGCTCAATTAACAAAGAGCAAATTCATCAGAGTTAAGTTTTTCATTCAAGTATTTATGAGAGTTAGGCTTATGTGAGTTACCTTTCATTCACATTCTGACAAAAGAAATTTATATTGCTCTTTCTAAGAATAATAAATCCCACTGAAATTTTCACTTTTTGACTGCTTAATACCTTCTATAACTATATATAGAGCCTCAGTGACTAAATTCAGTTTCTCTTTAAATGATCAATTTCAGCTGACATTAAGAACAGTAACACTTTGTAAATCTGTTCAGTCAAATATTTGTCTTTTCTGGAAAAAAAAATCAGGTCAATTTCATTTCTATGTATTCACCCACAATTTTTATAAAAGGATAGGAAGTACTGACATTTTAAAAAATATAAGTTTATAAATTAATAGGAACACTGGCTCCTGAACAACTCATTTCTGTCAGGCTCTAAGAGTAGAACGCTTTGACAGAGATGAAGATGCTGACTTCCCTAAGGTCCTTGTGATCTTCTCTGCCCTCTAAAACTGCTGCATATGAAAACCTACCTTCAATCAATCGATGAGCAGATCGATTTGTTCCCACTCCTCATATGTGAAATGATCTTTCCAGAGGGTGGCAATTCAATAACTGGATTAATTTCATCATTATCTCCTCCATGAAGGGTGGCAAAATACCACTGCTTTAAGGAGGAAACAAAAAAATGTGAAGAAATAAAACTAGGAGTGTATAGTAAAAAGTACTAATGACCAACAATTTAAACAGTGCCAGTGCATCTTTTGCAAAGTTGGTGCCTAGTTCATTCTTTTAAATCTTGCTCAAGTCAATAATTACTTAAAATAAATGCCTGAGGTACAGCAATAAAAAAGCCTCAGCATATCCCATTTTCCCACTTATCTTTTCCCTTACCAAAGAAATGTATAGAACTGCACTATATGAAGATGCTGTGACAAAGAACCATAACAGATCCTCCATATTTTTTATTTTAATTTATTTATTTTTTGAAAAACATATTCGGTGTTGTCTTTCTGTGTCATTTTGAACTTCCAAATTGTTATTCCTCTGGAGTGAGTCTTGTTGCTTACGTAAGAAATGAATGTGCTGTCTTGCATTACTGGGCCATATCGAGAAGCTCCCTCCCTGCTGTTTCCATGCACACAAGAACCCAGCCTTTAAAAAAATTCTCTGATCATGGATCAAAGTGGAATGGTTTTGTGAAGTCACTTCACTGTCTTTGTCTGCAGAAGAGAGGAGGACATGGATCTCTTCCCTCTCAGGGGATGTTCAGTTGCACACACGTGAGACAGGATAATCAACAAAGGTTAATAGAAATTGATGGGATTTTTTTGTCCTACTAGACATGGAATAGGAAAAGGAAGAGAGAAGGGGAGGAAAAATAGAGTGAACTGGAAATTGGGAAAGTGCCCAGTGATCTTTTCAGGATCCTTTCTGACAAGCACATATGTTGCTTGGTTGTGAAGGCAAAACCCATATCTACTTTAAAAAAAAAAATCTGTTAGTTTTTGCTGTACAGTTTTAAATCTAAAAATATCAGATACTGCAGCAAATACTTTTTTTATAAAAAAGGGACAGAGTTCATAGTTACAACTGTAATGAGTTACATTTAACTTGTTCTGCAGTGTTGAATTATTTTAGCATGCAATAAGCTAAAGCAGCTCACAGGCCCTTCTTCTATATTATAGGACAACCTAATAAACTCTTTAATTGCAAAGTTAGTGAGTATGGCCCCTAGGGTAAAAGGAAGCCTTGGAATACGGTCTCTGGCTCGTTGCTCATTGGTTGGATTTCAATCTCTTTTACATGTAGTATGCGATATTTAAGCCCATTTTTTTTGGTGGCTACTAACAGCAGGGAAAACAGTTTGGCTTTGAAAGCATGCTTGAATCATAAAATTTATTTTCATTCTTGCAGATACAGTGACTTTGGCCTTGGTCTACCTATACTCAATACTAATAGTTTTTAATTACAATAATGCTTCCAAACTTTATCTCTTAAATCTTCTTTTGGTCCAATTCCCTGCCTTATTGGACCTAATGCTTAGGCTTCAGTTTTCTGAACATTGCTGCTGAAAGGATAAAGGTGGTCTATCTTCCTTCCCACCAGTTACCTCTGTTGCTTCCCCTTCTCTGAGGTCCAAGGACCCACACGCCTGTGCAGCCCAGAGCTGAACCTGGCTGAGCATGAACCAACCAACCCCCAATACTCTGTGCTGTTGCTGGAGCTGGGTTAAGTGCTAAATATTCTTTCTGTAACTGAAAAGAGTGTTGTGGAGTAAGAAAGCTACAAAATGTCTGTTACTCAAGTGGAGATGATTCAGCAATAACTCATTCTGGTCATCCTTATGGCTAAGCCTCTCTACCTTCAAAATCTAACTAGGTGTTCCCATGGATCTCCATTTGCCATGTTTGACCTTTCTCTAAGGTTGGAAAACTCAGAAGTCTAAAATGACAGAAAATTAAAGCAGAAAAATAAAAACAATTTCCTTCTGGTTTGTCTCCAGGAATAAACTGTGGGGTTGGGTGAATGACAGTGTTGGTCTGAAAGAGGGTTAAGGAAAGGGTAATTAGGAGCAGGTAGTGACAAGAATGGGATGTTCTTTTGATTGCAGCTGATTATTACATTGGCTTAGCTGTATCCTCCAGCTGCACCTTTATCTGCTTTTTTCTCTGGGACTGGAAATACCAGAAGCAGGGGATTTCTTGGCAATCTGTGCATGAGCTGAGCTAGGAAGCTGAAAAGAAAGGCAACAGAAAAGTTGAAGACTTAGGTGTAAATGTAATCCCGTGGGGGGACAGGTATCCTCCTTAAGCACTGGCTGGTAGGAGTGGAAGAGTTGGAAGTCACGAGCAAGACAGAAAGAAAATAGAAAGTAAGCTTCAAAATAGCTTGTTTGCTTGCTTTTTTTTTTTTTTTTTTTTCCTCTACTGTTCTGGCTAAGTCTTTAAACCAAAGTATTTATGATACTATTGCTGTAATCTGGAAAAATTAGACTGTATTGGTCATCGACTTTCTTGGTGTTACAGAGTAGAAAAATGCTTGTTTTAAAGACCATATGTCTCAAGTAGGAAAAGCCTCCTGCAGAACTTACTGTTACCAAGGAAGATTTTATCATTATGGCAATTATAAATCATGTTAAACAAAGGCAGAAATAATCATGGTTTTATTTTGGAGAATCAAGACATACATTATGGGTAAAAATGAGAGAGAAGGAGAGGTTGGTTTGTAATGGATGACACCAAATTCGTAATATATGTAAAAATAAAATAGTTATTATACCTCACTGTCACCACAGCCATCATGCACCAATCCAGAACTAAAGATACCCATAAACATAGCATCTGCCCAGCTGTGCACAGCTGTAGAGAGCTATCAAAGCCCAGCTGCAGCTTAGTGGTTCTCTCTGAAATCTTTCAGGAAGCAACTGCTAAAGCCTGTATTGACATCTCTTTTGACAACTGCTTAATCTCTTACAACTTGTTGGTAAATGCTGTTTTATATCATCTTGTCACAGATTGTCAGAGGGGAAAACAAGCATATTTTTCAAAGTCTCGTTCAAGTATAGTTTATCCCTGAAGTCTCCTATGCAGATTTGCTCATCTCTTTTAGATCCCAAAACAACTAGCAATGGGGAAACCTCACTGAAATTTCAAATCCGGAGATGTAGTGCTGTTTAAGTAAGTATAATCTACAGCATTTCCACTTAAGCCCATACTTGACATTTAGACACCAACAAGAATTTTAATAGTAATTTAGATGATTTTTTTCTTTCATTAATTTTCAGTACATATATTGGAAGTCACAAAATAAAGGTCCAGGACTTTGAATAATCCATAAAAGGACTTGAATTATGGATCATTTTAGATTAATATGTCCAGACAATTTACTGAATAAATTCATGAATTACATACAATCATAGAATTGTTATGTTTGGAAGGGACCTTAAAGATCACCTAGTTCTAATCCCCTGCCAGTAGCAGGTACATCTCCCACAGGATCAGATTGCTCAAAAACCCATCCAATCTCACCTTTAACACTTCCAGGAATGAGGCATCTACAACATCATCCCTTGGCAACCTGCTCACCACCTTCATAGTAAAGAATTTCTTTTCAATGTCTAACCTAAATCTATCCTCTTTCAGTTTAAAACCGTTACCCCTTGTCCTATCACTATAGGCCCTTGTGAAATTCCATCCCCAACTTTAGGCCCTCTTCAGATACTGGAAGGCTGTTATTAAGGTCTGCGTGGGGCCTTCTCTTCTCCAGGCTGAGTAACCCAAACTCTCAGCCTATATTTATAGGAGAGGTGCTCCATCCTCAGGATAATCTACATGGCCCTCATCTGGACTGGCTCCAATGGGTCCATGTTGAGGTCTTCAGAACTGCATACAGTACTCAGGTGGGATAACACAAGAACAGAGCAAAGGGGAGAATTTCCTCCTTTGACCTGCTGGTGACACTTCTTTGGATGCAAGCCAGGATACAGTTGGCTTTCTGGGATGCAAGCATGCATTGCCAGCTTGTGTTGAGCTTCTCAGCAATCAGTGCACTCAAGTGCCTCTCCTCAGGGTTGTTCTCAATACATTCCCTGCCCAACATATATTTGTACTGAATTTTTGCCCTGAAAAACTTAAATTTGACATTTTTTATATTCAGGGTTTTGTTTTTAATGTCCACATATTGCATATTGCCTAATTCTCACAGGCATATAGGGGTTTTGTATACCAGAAAATGTCTCTTTTATTCACTATGCCGATCCCATATGACCTCTCCTTAAAATTTCACCTTGCTTACCTAGCATAGCCTAATACTTAAACGTATTAATAAACCTAAGAGTCCTGCTTCTCCACAGCAGGAATTAAGTACACAGTTTCTTATGTTTCAGGATGTGCTGATTCTAACATGCACTAAAACATCAAAATCCTGCTAGCTTTTTCTTCTTGATGGGCTTCTGGGGACATAAAAACTAAAACACAACCCCTCTCCGAATCAAAAAATGTCCGATAATATACTTAGAAAATCTAGTTTATGAAGTGACAAAACATTATGAGGAAAAAATGTGATCATAACATTAGCTAATAATTTAATAACTCTGGCAAGCTGCACAAGAAGTTGGTGGTAGAAAGGATCCATTTTCTCTACCAGATCTCATAACTTGAGCAAATGATGGTGCTGGTGATATTTACGATTTTCCTAGCTTTTATACCAAAGCATAAGCACAAATAAGATATCGATACCATTATTAATTTAGGTCCAGAATTTCTGATCCTTTCACACTGGCAGAGCTCTGCAACAGCAGAGAAGCAGTGGCAGGACTGCAGGTGTATATGTAACCCCAGAGACTACCTGGAGCCAGCAGCTCATTTGCTTCTACTGGTACTCTCCATTTGAACATAATAATCAGATTCCACTCTAATTCAGACATGCTGACAGACATGGGAGTGGCTGGAGACACAAACAGAAACATATCCTCTGAACTCTTATAGTTAATCCAGTCAGTGTTCGGATTTTCAGAGCTTTAAAACTAAGTTGTTAATGACCCTTCTGGCCTGAAAATGTCATTTAAATTCTTGGAAGGAGAACAAGACATCTTTCCAAACCTCAGATATTATGAATCTGTTCTTTTAAAGTGCTTTTTCTCATGAGTCTGTCAGATTGTTTGTTTTTAAAGAACCTTAATGATGTAGTACACTGGAAAACAAGAAGGGTGCTCAGACTTAATCATAGAATCATAGAATCATAGAATCCTAGGGGTTGGAAGGGACCTCGAAAGATCATCTAGTCCAACCCCCCCTGCCAGAGCAGGGCCACCTAGAGTACATCTCCCAGGAACATGTCCAGGCGGGTTTTGAATGTCTCCAGTGAAGGAGACTCCACAACCCCCCTGGGGAGCCTGTTCCAGGGCTCTGTCACCCTCACAGTAAAGAAATTTTTTCTGATATTCAACTTGAACCTCCTATGCTTCAATTTACACCCATTATCCCTTGTCCTATCGCTGGTCACCACTGAGAAAAGCCTAACTCCATCTCCCTGGCACTCACCCCTTACATATTTGAAAACATTGATGAGGTCACCCCTCAGTCTCCTTTTCTCCAAGCTAAAGAGACCCAGCTCCCGCAGCCTATCCTCATAAGGGAGATGTTCCACTCCCTTAATCATCTTAGTAGCCCTGCGCTGGACTCTTTCAAGCACTTCCCTGTCCTTCTTGAACTGAGGGGCCCAGAACTGGACACAATACTCCAGGTGCGGCCTCACCAATGCAGAATAGAGGGGGAGGAGAACCTCTCTTGACCTACTGACCACACCCTTTCTAATGCACCCCAGGATGCCATTGGCCTTCTTGGCCACAAGGGCACATTGCTGGCTCATGGTCATCTTCTTGTCTACCAGGACCCCCAGGTCTCTTTCACCTACACTGCTCTCCAGCAGGTCAGCCCCCAACCTATACTGGGACATAGTGTTGTTCTTCCCCAAATGCAAAACTCTACACTTTCCCTTGTTAAATTTCATCTTGTTTCTCCCTGCCCAACTCTCCAGCCTGTCTAAGTCTCTCTGGATGGCAGCACAGCCTTCTGGTGTGTCAGCCACTCCTCCCAGCTTAGTGTCATCAGCAAACTTGCTGAGGGTACATTCTATACCCTCATCCAAGTCGTTGATGAAGATATTGAACAGCACCGGTCCCAGTACCGACCCTTGAGGGACTCCACTAGTCACACACCGCCAACCAGATTCTGCCCCATTGACTACAACTCTCTGACTCCTTCCTTTCAACCAGTTCCTGATCCACCTCACTACCTGATCACCAAACCCATACTTGATCAACTTATCTACAAGGATGCTGTGAGAGACGGTGTCAAATGCTTTACTGAAATCAAGATAAACCACATCTACCGCTCTTCCATCATCTATCCACCTAGTAATTTCCTCATAGAAGGCTATGAGGTTAGTTAAACATGATTTACCCTTGATAAAACCATGCTGACTGCTCTTGATGACCCCCGTGTCCATGATATGCCTGGAGATAGTGACAAGAACAAGTTGTTCCATCACCTTTCCAGGGATGGAGGTGAGGCTGACCGGTCTATAGTTACCCGGGTCCTCCTTCTTGCCCTTCTTGTAGACTGGAGTGACATTTGCTATCCTCCAGTCCTCAGGCACCTCTCCTGTTACCCATGACTTACTGAAGATGATGGAGAGTGGCCTAGCAATGACCTCCGCCAGTTCCCTCAGCACCCTTGGATGCATTCCATCTGGACCCATCGACTTATGGATGTCCAGATTACTCAGCTGATCCCTAACCCAATCCTCATCTACTATGTCAAGCTCCTCATCTATCTTGACTACTTTTGGGGCTAAATGAATCTGGGGCTTGTGCGGAAACCCTGCAGGAGTAAAGACAGAGGCAAAGAAGGCGTTCAGCACCTCTGCCTTCTTTATATCCTCTGTCACCAGGGCTCCTAGCTCATTCCTTAATGGGCCAATATTGCCTCTAGTGTTAGTTTTCCTAGCTATGTATTTGAAAAAGCCCTTTCTATTATCCTTAACCTGACTTGCAAGGGTAAGTTCCAAGGAGGCCTTAGCTTTCCTAATTTCCTCCCTACATCCTCTGACAACAGTCCTGTATTCCTCCCAAGTGACCAGCCCCCCCTTCCATGATCTGTAGATTTTTCTTTTCCACTTAAGTTTTCCCAGCAGTTCCTTTTTTAACCATGCTGGTCTCCTAGCTCCCTTACTAGATTTCCTAACCATAGGGACGCTCTGATCCTGTGCTTGCAGATAGTGGTTTTTGAATATTGACCAGCTATCTTGAGCCCCTTTATCTTCCAACACCCTGTCCCATGGGATTACTTTTAACAGTTGATTGAGGAGGCCAAAGTTTGCCCTGTGGAAGTTCAGGGTTCTGACCCTACTGGGTATTCTGTTCCTTCCACACTGGATCCTGAACTCAACCATCTCATGATCACTGCAGCCAAGGCTGCCATTGACCATCACTGCTTCAACAAGGCCCTCCTTGTTGGTTAGTACAAGATCCAGCAGCGCTCCTCTTCTAGTCGGCTTGTCCACCATTTGCATTAAGAAGTTATCATCAATGCACTGGAGGAACCTCCTAGACTGTGAAAGGCTGGCTGTGTGAGTCAACCAGCAGATATCAGGGTAGTTAAAATCTCCCATGAGGACTAGGGACTGAAGTTGTGAGGCTGCTTTCAGCTGCCTGTAGAAGGCCTCATCAACTTCCTCGCCTTGGTCAGGAGGTCTGTAGTAGACCCCCACAACTGTATCACCCACACCAGCCTTCCCCTTAATCCTTACCCACAAACTTTCAACTTGCTCCTCATCAGTCCCTGCACAAAACTCAACACATTCTAGTTGCTCTCTCACATAAAGAGCAACTCCACCACCTCGCTTCCCCGCCCTATCTTTCCGAATGAGTGAAATAATTAATCAAATCCCTTTATGGGAAGCAAAAGTTTATAAGAAACTGAACTCATTCAAGTCAAGTAGGAAGTTGGTACTGTCCTTTTGATTCTCTGCAGTTTAGTTTTTCCCACTGGAAAAAAATCCAGACCAGAGTTCCAGCTCCAACCCTTGCTTTCTTCAGTCTGTGGAACCACTGGGTGTAAAAGCACAGCCTGACAGACTTGTGCCACTTATGCAGAGAATTTTGTAAATGCAGAGAGTGAAATTCAGAATTACTTTAGGCTAACTAGTTTATTTGCAGAAGTTCTTAGGAAATTTCTTATGTGCTTGTATGAATAGAGTAAAAGTAATAAAAAGAGCAGAAGTAACCATATTTTTTTAAACATTGGCTGATATATATTTTAACATTTAAAAATAGCTTTGATGAAAGATAGCAAGGATAAAGGAAAAGTTCTGATGAGCTGTCTGAAATGGTGTTGATATTTGTTTTCTATAGTCACAAAACCAAAGCTAATTCTGATTCTTAAGAAAATAAAAATTAATTGCAAAAAAACTGGAGCAAATTCAAGTTTTATGTAGTAATTGGTGCATCTATACCACAAAAAACCTATTATTCCTTGAACAGCTGTAATACCATAAAACCTGGGTCTTACCGATCTAACAAACTTATACTCTTTCTTTAAGCAAAATTTGATCAAATCACTTTAGAAACTTTTTCCTAGGCAGAAGTGTTTAAATATAGTCCAATTTTTTTTTGATTGAGAATCCCTCTTTGTAAAAACCAGAGAATTAATTCTTTTGCAGAAATCTGAATGTAAGTATGCTTTTTAGCTTCTGGCAAATGAGAGGGGGAAACAAGAGAAACAAGAACAATAGCTTTGGGCATATTCTGAATGAATTTGGGGCTTTCTTTTTTTTTTTTTTTCTCTTTTAATATTTATCCAGTGACCTATCAGTCATGTGGAAAAGATAACAAGTTACTCCTGGGGGGAGCCTTACTGGACAGAAGAGGAAAATTTTTCACGAGAACAATCAGCTACTGGAATTATCTCTCTAGGGGAGTGGTGGATTCTCCAGCTTTGGACACTTTACAAATTCAGCTGGACAGGGTGCTGGGTCTTGCCTAGACCATGTTTTTTCCAGGAAAGGTTGTACCAGGTGGTCCTTGAGGTCCCTTCCAACCCTGTATTCTATGATTTGCAGTTTCACTCTGGTGTTCAAACATCACCTTTGGATTACTTTAAAACTACTGCTCTGTGCATTCCAGTCTTTTTGAACCCTTCTTATCCATATAAAATGCATTATATAGTCTAAGAAAAAAACCATTGTCTTACTTTCCAAAGTAAAGCACATTAGAGTTTTACTGCCCAATTTTGCAGCACAATGACAATATTTTATAGGCCTTAAAAAAGCTTTGGTTAATTCATCTCCAATCTCAAGGCTAAAATGAGACTTGTTCTTATCTGGTCTGAACCAGTCATCCTATTTCCATTTTGTATACATCAAGCACGAGGAACAAAAAAGAATACTCAGGCAAAATGTAAAACAATAGCCTATTGCACATTTATGCAAATTGGAACATATTGGAAGAATAGAATAAATTGGAAGACAATAAATCTGAATTTATTCTCTTTTGGTTTTTTTATATTCAATTATTAAAAAGAAATAAATCTCTTTACAATTGAGAAGTGTGTTTCCGTATCCGACTAGAGCAGCTGTGATTAAAACCATAAAAAGTTTCCCAAGTGACTTGGGAAATCTCTGTGGCTGTCACAATACTTCACCTTTTTTAGTCCAATAGTGATATAGTAGCAGAAAGATTTAACCTCTTTCAGGAGGACTTGTACCCAGTATCTTTCACTCACAGAAGGAGCTGGCTTATATCTCACAAGAAGGAGACAGGGTTGTATGATGAGGCTTTTTTGCCTGACTATGTGCTTTTCAGCAACTGACTGAAAACGTGGCCCTGTTGACTGGCTTTTGCTACTCCATCTCCCCTCTTATCTGAAAATGGCTGTTGCCTGATTAAAAAATAAATTTTTCATTCTGGAAACTGTGGGGGTGTATCCAGATAGCTCTGGGCCTGGAGCTGATTTGCTCGGGGTGGCAGGGGTAGCAGGTAGGTTTAGATCAGGTACCTGTTAATTATTTCCAAATGATGATGTTCATCATGTTCATTTTAGGGTTTTGTGAAGATGTTTTAACTATGAGTTTTACTAAATTTCTTAGCTATCTGAAAGCTTAAGATCTAGCTAAATTCATTATTTAATCTTGGTTAAAAGCCAGCAACTATAGAATTTTAAGCTTGGTGAGGCCAGGCAATTTAATAACAGCAAAGCACACAGTATGAAGTGCAAAAAATGTTAGGATTGCAGCTTCATGAATGTTTTGTTTATTATACTGAAGAGCACAGGAAAAAAACACTTACAAATTAGGAACTATTTAAAAAATATTCATTTTACTTCTGCTCTGCTAATCTTCCAAATACTGACTCTCTAAAGTCCTGTGTGAACACGTGAAGCCATTTATTGACCTTTCCTGGTTTCCATAACTTGAGAAAATTGCCTCCACAAATCAAGACTGGGAGATTGTTTCTATGAACTAAAGTGCATTCTGACTAGTTGTCAGAATAAAACTTTGTAGGGAATTGCACATTATCCCACACTTTGTAGGGATAGGATGTTTGTGCAGTATACAATTAGGCCAAAGGGGAAAATTGCTAAATAAATCACTACACCTGAAATACTTTTAAAAACAGCAGTTCTGTCTAATACTAGGATTAGCTATATCAAAAACTTAAATGGTAATCCACTTTTGACTCATAGTAATAATATGATATATTTCATGACACTTTATTCACTTACTTTTAAGTTCTGTACTAATGCCAGATCAAATTCTGGCTTGGCTGTGTTTTTTGCAGGCTAATGAGTTCAGGCATGATCATTATCAAGACTATTAATTTGATATAATAATGAAATTAAAATGTAATGTTTGTAATTCATCTAGGTGTAATTTCAGCTTTTGAATTCCTCACTTCTCCTTCTCTCTGATATCAGTCATCTAACATTTTGGTTTAAGATAAAGTTTCAACTTTTACAGACATACAGGAAAACAAAAAGTTGACTACAGCACCATTGATTTGCATGAGTCCCTGTGCAAGCAGACAGACAAAAGCAGAGATTTCACCTGATCAGAAATTAATATTGTATTTAATAAACTGAATAGATTATTAACCCATAACAGGGAAATAATGATGGAGTTACTGTGAAATCAAATAGACTATAGTCAATAGAAAGGGAGAAAAAATACATCTAGTCAAATATTATAGAATTGAGAATTTCATAGTACATTTAGAAAACAAAACAATTTTCCCTGTAGATATTTTCTCATTTTTCATTTTCATTTTACCAGGAATTAGACAGTATGCATTTCCAGGAATTTAATGCCTTCTCTATAAGGCCTTTTTAGGGTGAAAAGTCCTTCTGCCTTGGTGTTCTTATTGATGTTGACAAGCAGCTAAACAGTTTTCATATCAGTATTTGGAAAAATGACTATTTGTCTGTTGTCATGGATTGCACTAAGTGGAAAATATTTTTAATTACTTTTGTACATCTTTGTGCTTATATTTGGGAGACTTTTTTTAGGGACTACTTTAAACAACATTAGTATCTATGGGCTTGGTATTTCATGGATTTTTCTGGACAACTCTAAACATGAAAGAACAGTGATTTTACTATGTTAATTCTCTCCTCCTTAATGTCATAAACTTTACAATTTGCTGATGTCATAAACTTTACTAAACTGTAAGCTCTTTCTTCATATTTCATGAATACACAGAGTATTTGGACAATAAAAGCATTCTGCAGACTCAATCACAGTAAACACAGTAGTATATTAAAAAAATTCCAGACATGGCAAGTCATAACACAGCTGCATTAATTTGGTTAGCCTGATTAACAAGGGTGTGCTTTGATGTGCCATAATGGTGAAGGGAGTCACCAGATTGGTACTGTAGGATAATCTAACATCCACTAGAATTTGACAAAATGTCAGTTGTGTTGAAATTTCATAAAAGAACTTGCAAACCTTTTGCTTTCTTATTGCATGGTATTTTATTTTTATTTTTTTACTGAATACATACCCAGAAAAACAGCCAATTTCACATATTGCAATGTGAAATATAAAACACATAGCTGATGAGTCTTCAGGAAAGAAGCTGCTCTTCTCAGTGAGTTGATCTCAAACTTTTTTGTTTTTAACATCAGAAAAGCTGGTGTTGGCAGCCCATGGGATTTCTGGAGCAGCCAGAGGTTAAATCCTGCTCACGAATGAAGTCCCAGAGCAGCAGCTCCCTAGCCTTGCATTCAGGATTGTGTGATTTGTCTCTTATTCCAGACCCCAGTACACTCCTTAGGCCTATTAAATATTTGCAGCACACTGTTCCTAAGACTACAGCCCATGGAGAGCAATATGATGATCTCTATCAGCCTTCAAATTCACTTGAGTACTGTCAGGAAATCTTCAATGAAAATTTTGAAGAAGATTTTCACCACTCTTCCAATTTTGATACACATTACTTATTTTTATATGATCATTAAAAAAAAAAAAACCAAAAAAACCACCAAACCAAAAAAACAGCTACAGAACCTGCATGAAAATGAATTGGTGCTAAAGACAGAATTCTTCTCAAATATAACACTGGCACAAGTATACCCCTGATTTTCTTTTCAGGCTGTACAGATCTGTCCCTGCCAGGAATAAATATCACTCTATATTTGCCAAATGACAGCCCTGACAAAACTATCATTTACCAGTCATTGAAAAACTCTTCCTCTGAATAGTTCTGCGCTTAAACTGGACAGTGTTATTCTGGTATTTATTTCCTAGTTGTTCTGAGAACAAGCATGGGAATTTCTCTTGTTCATTCTTTGAGCCTCTATAGACTGATTTACAGGAACCAAAAATAGAAGACAGAATAGTACAAAGTTTCTATTTTCCTTTCCAGAAAATAGAAATAAATACAAATTAAGAAGACAGAGTAGTTTGCCAGTAGAAATCAGTTTTTACTGTTCAAATTTTATATGCTTTTTCTCAGAGGTTACTCACGTTTAATCCCATGCTCAAATAAAACTAAAGGCACTCTGAGGTATGTAAAACAATGACCTCAAATCCCTAAATTTTGTTTTTCTTGTAAGACATTTTTCATCTTTGGAAATACATTTGTGCTAAATGTTTCAAAATGCAGTTTATTGTCTATGTTGTAAACACTTTCATATGATATACATCCAGGGTGGCCTTTTAAGACAGAAATAAGCTGAATAGCACAGGAAATATTGTGATTCAGTGATTTAAGTCCACACCACCTTTATTTTACCTTTGTGTCTCACATTTTCCCCTTTTTCCCCCTCTTTTTTTTCAAATCTCTTCATCTCACTGTTGTTATCTCTGATATTGTTTGTGTATTGTAAAAGGGATCTGAGGATTAAAAGCCTGCAAATATACAACCGTACATGTGGCTGTGCATATATACCCATATACTTTAAGTAAAGGAAGTTTGCTGATATGTATTTATTTGGCATAGAATATCATAGAATATCATAGAATCATAGAATGGTCTGGGCTGGAAGGAACATTTTTTTGTATAATATAGGGATAGTTAGTTTGTTTTCACTTCTCTTTCTGTAAAAAAAGAAACTTATGCTTGTGATGAAATATTAAATGAGTATGAAACACAAACAGTATCAATATTTAGTAAATACAGGAAAAATCTGTATAATCATGTCACCTGAAGACAATACAAATCCTTAGACCATAGCAATAGTTGATGAAGGGAATATATGTATGAGAAATGTATTTTGTGCCTCAAAGGGCACAGTCAATCATATGTGGACACCATACTAGTAAGCTCCATCTCTGAATATTTCTGTTTTGGTTTTATTGTGAAATCTTACTCTAGTGCTGAAGTAACTGAGAATTCAATATCACACCAGACATTCTCTAAAGTTGATGGAATACAGGGAAACAGGCTATTAGTAGACTAGAAAATACTCATGAGGATGGCATCATCACCTTACGTACCTGTGGAGTCATAAACCACTGTTCAAATAGTCTCATCTTAATACTCTGCTTTCTGAGCTAAATTACCAAATGGGAGTTTGGATAGGTTTCTATTAACATTGATAAATCAGCAGGGTGTTTTCACTTAGGATGAACTTCAGACTAAAGATCTGAAGTATCTTGTCAAAGTCTACTGATTTTGGGACCAAGAGAGCAGTTAGAATCCTTTTACTGACCTGGTTCATAGGGAAAATAACTGCAAAAACAATAAAAAAAATTTTTCACTTTATAAAAGCTATAAGAATATCTCCTAATCTTAGAAATACATACAGACTTTTCTCTGTCTCTGCTTTGACTTTTACATCTATTTTAGCTTTATGTTTATTTAGCACTTGAGTAGTACTGCTTACCTGCAATTTAGTTATAGTCAAAGGAAGTGACAGTAACTCCTCCTTTGGACAGCAAAAGGGAAGAGAAATAGCAGTCTTTCCAACCTCCAAATGGGTACTTCAAGTTCTTGAGAATTGTATTCTATTATATATAGTATTTATACGCATCAACTTTCCTGTAAACGAAGTTGAAGCTGTGTCTGCTGTCAACATGATAAATCCAATAATTCTAATGTCCTTGCAGGCTTTGGGTTCTTTTTGATTATTTCTTTGTTCTTGTTAATTTTGTCTTTTGCCTGGACAAGGGATTATTGTAAAACAAGAAATGCACCTTATCCCTTCCAATGACATAAAACCGAAGCATAGAGGAGCTGCAAAACTTATGCCATGAGTATGGGCTTAACACCTCCCAGTAGTTACCACCTAAACATCCTCTATAGTCATCTTCAGAAGGAAGTTCATTCTATTTTAGGAAAGGATGAATCAGCAGCTACAGGTACCATCTTTCTATTGAGTACTGAGAGGTCTGGCACCTCTAGCTTAGAAGAGAGATTTGTTTTTGAGTAGTGAAAAGGAGGTTATGTGAGTTGCACTCTTACTCTTTAATAGGGTTGGGACTAGAATCTAGGACTACTGGCAGCAGTGTCTATATGAGCCACTAAACTAATCTCCCTGTCTAAAACATATTATCTATTTTATTTTTCATGAGCTCCATATATTTTATTCTAATTAATTGATGAACTCTATCCTGGATATTTCAGAAGTTCTTTTGTGATTTAGTAGTTATAGTTTTAAATTAACTGAGCAAAAATACATGAAGAGGCAAGCCATTCATAATTTATGGGTCAGTGCCATTCAAAAAAGTTCAGTTGTCCTTCAATTTCCTTTCTTATTAAAACAACTTTGTGACTGACTGAGGAACAACCATTACATAAACAAGTCACCGTTTTTGACTTCTGCAGAAATAATTAGTATCAAACAATTATTATTGCTAAAATGATCTCATCTGTCTTATGCAAGACCTAGCTGTATCTAAAAAATGGTCTTAGAAGCAAGATAACTGTATAATTTTTGCAAGATTTTGTGTTCATGATCTGTCTCTCCAATGGCTCCTACCTCATTGGTGATATATTTAGTTACCATATTCATTAGAACCATTATATGTTCAATGAATTTGGAACTCATTAGATGCATAAATATTTAGAAGGTTTTTTTAATTTATTTTATTCCTGCTTATAGGAAAATCCTGCTATTAGGCTTTCTCTTATGGCACTTCTACTTTCTTGACATTAATATGGTAAATTTTCCCTGTTTCTCTCACCTTTACTTTTCATGACTGATTCCTTCTGAACATTAATAAAGTTAAACCTGCCTGGGATGATTGTGATAGCAAGTATTATATTAATCAAGTTTATTGGAGAAAAGCAGCACAAAGATTGTTTCTTAGCACGTCCTGGAGTTTTATTGATATATTGTGTACTTCAGTTCTTTTAAGTAGATATTCTTATTAAAATCAATATCTCCCTTATGTCACCCATCCAGGGATGTTAGCCAGATACATGTGAAAATATATTATTCCTTGAGCTTTCCCAGCTCACTCTAGTCCTCAATTTTACATTTCATTTTTACCTGCCTTCGTTCTTCTCCACTTTCTGAGTCAGGCAAATAAACAAACCATTTAAAATGCAAATATTGATATTTAAAATTATGGTCTTTCATGCAAAAGAAACATGAAATCTGAAAGAAAACTACACTTCACAATTATGGAATCTCTTTCTGTAGGAGCCTGTTGATATAAGCCAGGATTGCATGGAGAAACACAAGTGGGATCAGAAAAGTGACAAAGATGTTCCATTTATTTCCATCCATCACTTTCTGGACTGATGAAGATACATAACACCTAGGTTCAGCTGACTGTGTCTATATTCAGTGTTGCTAAGCTCTGTGTTCCTTCTCTGAGCATTACGTACCTGGCATTTTTATTTAGTGGGTGAAGTGACTATCACAGGTAAAATTTTCAAAGCACTTTGGGATCTGTTTAGAGCAAGAACACCTTAAACTTGTAAAACAGTGCATTTTGGAGTCTGCACACTGATCAGTGCTTTAATGAGGTCACTTGTTTGGAAATTTTACCTATTTTTTTCCAGCTTCCTTGTCAAAATGAATTTTGAGCTTTGTGATTGCACCTCAAGTCATCAAGAGCTCTGAAGTGCATTTCTTCAATATGAGAACACCAGAAACAACAGAGTTTCAATCTCTAAACCTATACAAACCAATGAGTTGGAACATGGTGATTCTTGGAAGAAGAAGAAAAAAAATAAGGCCTGGGTGCTGGAATGACATAAATAAATGATTTGAGAATCAATCTTTCCTTTCCCATATGTGTCATTGCCATTTGGACCCTTTTTTTTTTTTCTGTCTTGACTTGGCTTCACACACTTTCAGTAACTTCGCCGTTGTGATAAATTATCGTGTCCTAAGAGAAATTGTCTTTTCCAGGTTATTTTATTTGCCTTCTGGTCTTAGGAGGCTCCTAGTCCCATTGAGCCTTCTGGGTATGTCTTCTCTTTCTTCTCCACCCATTACCCCCATTTGACCACTTTGCCCAAGGAAGGCACAAGCCCAGAGGAATGTTTATGCAATGTAAAGCAGCCCAGGACAAACCGTCTTGTTGCACTGGGAGCAATAGGGCAAGACAGGTAATATCCTTTAATTTCTACTTATTTCTTTTCAGGTCAGGTTCCAAAATTCACTCTTTTAGACAACATGTATGCTTTCATTTTGATATAGATATTTAGCGTTGATATACAGTAAACCTCAGCAACAACTGATAATTTTTTGGTCAGGAAAATCTACTTTTTTATATGAAATTTCATTTTAATCTTCTCATGATGCTGATGCTATAGTGGCATGAGAGCTGTACATTTTACTTGATTTGATTATGATGGTTGTGTTGTTAAGACTTTGTAAATGATGTAAACTTCCCATTCCCAAGAGAAAGTAGAGCTTAAGAGGCTCATTGCCAAAGATCCATATTGTCTAGACCAAACATAGTACTAAAAATCCTCAGAGAATAAAAATTAACCTGAGTGGAGTTCTGTTTGCAGTAAACACAAATTAAATTGGGACAAATCACTACAGTTAAAAATATTGATGGAAAGACCATAAAGTGCAGTCTTCAATTACTTTTTTTTGCAGCTGAAATTATTACAGCTGAAGTTTATAGTATAAAAATCAGCCACAGCTGGTGATGGTTTTGGTGTGGATAAATAAGGAATGCAAAGAACCTGAAGAGGTAATGTGGGTTTATATAGCCTGCCAGAGGCAACGAAGGAACTTTTTTGTTACCCAGGATATGTGACTCAGGTGTGGATTTGTTTTAAGGCTCTTGACACTGAACACAGTTAGAGATAAGATAAATGAGAAACACTGATACTCTTTCCACTATTAGTTACTGATAGGCTGGTGCATTTAATTAGTATGTTCATGTTTAGCATGCTACTTTCTCCAAGGTCAGGATGGTTGGCATGAGTCAGGTAAGGTTGTTATTTTTTTTTCCTCTATAGTGTTGCTGTTTTCCTAGAGCTGTCTGAGAAATAGATCTCAGGATTGTTGTTATGTAGGAATACAGGCAGTCTTTCTATTTTCTCCTTTTGGCACAATTGTAGCTTTTGTTTATAGTTTGCTATAACTCTACATTTTGTTATAGGAAGGGTGGAAGTGTGTAATAGACAGAAGTACTTGTGGAGCCCCTCAACTGCTTTCTTTTTAGATGGTGTTCACTTCAGTAACTTAATTATATCTGGCATCCTTACATGCTTATTGTTCATCACATTCTCCAGTGATTGGCAATTCACATTTCTTCTGAGAATTAAGAGCTGCCTGGCATTCATTGTGTTAACTTCAAAGAGCTGCTGATCTTCAAATGCTGTGCCACTGTGTCTCCCGGATATCTGGGTAACTTCCACAGCAAATAGATTAAGACCTCTTCATATGACAAGAACACTGAGTTTCCCTGTTTTAAACCCTAAGACTTGTAAAAACTTCCATCAGACTTGATAAATCTATGTCCTTTTCTGAGTCTGTCTCTTTAGTATTTATGTCGTCTCTTAGGCTGCACAATCACAATACTCAAACATTATTCATTGGATATACAAATTATTATTCATTGAAATACAAATAGCATTTTTCAGTAACAGAAGAATCGGAGACATTTTAAAACATTCAAAACAAAACTTGCTTTCATTTCAATTGGAATTGCACACTTCAGGGACGTGAAAAATCAGACCCTGACCTTAAGTGACTCCAGACGTGAGTCTCATCCGTAAATCTCTCCAGACCAGCAGTACTCAGCCAGATCCGAACAAGCTGGCACATGTACATGTTTGCAGAAAGAGACTGAGTCCTGTCAACAAGAGTTGCTTTACTGTGCCAGAGTCAGATATCACTGCCACCTCTGTGCTGTCCTGATTAACACTGTACTGGAGCTGGGCTGTCTGCCTGTAAGATGCAGCCTCTGGTGTCTATGTGCTTTGCTGTTTTAATGCGTGTTTCTCAGGAAGCTTTCAAAGCGCACACAACAGCAGCTTCTTCCAACCCTCACTCTCCTTTTCAGGAAACATTTTTGTTTTCATGTTTTGCTGCATTTTATTAGCATTTTATTACTTTTTTTAAAGGAATTTGTGGATAACCAAAAAACTCCCTCTTGTGCTGGTTTTGATTATCCAAGAAAACTGCTTTTGAACTTCGGCTTTTTCTAATAACTGAATTATGCAACCAATTGATGCAAAAAGTAGCACATACATTTAACTGGACAGAGTCAAGACACATGAAACTAATGTGCATAAGAAGATTATGCACCTAAGCACGAGGCACTGGGAATGAGTGGAGTCCCTGAGGGTAGCAATGAGCTTCATCACTTAGAAAAAGAAAAGCCAAGTCCTTCAAGCAAGGGGAAAGGCAGAGGGATCTTTTGCAAATGGCTTTTTTTGACTGCTTTCCTACAGCTAATTCTCTGCAAAGTACACAGGAAACGACCTTCTGTCTTCTAAGCGCCTGTTAAGAGAGCTTTCCTTTGGGGTTCTTTTGGGTAGTATTTAGATAGGCAGGCACACACACCCTCCACCAGCTGGTTGAGAGTCGGACTGATGATTTGAGTATTTAGGCAGAACTGTCTCTGACCACCAAATAATTTTGATAAATGTTGCTCAGAGTGATACTGAAATCATCCAACAGAAGAGTGCAGCATACAGTCTTCACTATGCAAGCTTGAACATGCCAGTCATGATTTCTCAACTCCTTTAGAAAAGTTCTGAGACTATCACTGACTTTGATTTTTCTGAGCCAATTTGTCATTTGATAGAAATCAGAATAGCTTCATTAGAATCACTGGTGCAATACCAAGTTACTGCAGCTGAAAAGCTTTACATAGCCCAGAGTGTTTAAAGGCAGGAACTATCCTTCAGACACGATTGTGAGAAGACCTAAAAGACAACACCTCTCCTTACAAATGACAACCAGGATCAGCTATTATCTACTCCTTATAGAGGAAGGCTGGAAATATCAAAAGCTTGTTGCAATGAATTAATTGATTTCAGGCTCAGACTGCATTTGGTTAAATTTTAGTGGTGCTGATGATAAATTATATCAGATTCTACTGCTTTTTGGTTTTTTTTACGATCTCAGAGTGCTAAAAAATATAAGCATTCTCTTATAGCTCATACTTCCTCCTCTTCCTTCTAACCCTGTTTTTCCCATCTCTCTTGCTTTCTTATCTCACAACGGTCATGTATTACAAGCTGAATAAAGATTGTCAGCTGCTTTCCACAGATATTTATGTACAGCTACTATATATTTAATACATCTGTATTTACTTACATGTCTGATTATATATTTGAAAGGCGCATTATATACTCATTTTTCAGTAACTGATGTTGTGCAAACAGCATGAATTAATACATTCTCACTATGTTTATGAATGGGAGAGATAGCCCTAATTTGTATTGGTTAAGTGTCATGAGATCCCCTGGAACTGAACTCCAGAAGACAGAGACAGCTATTTTGACATTACATTTCACAGCAGTTTTAATCTCCAAATCTGAAATACCCAGATGACCCTGGGCTTCTTATTTTAGATTAAAGAGGTAATGATCCCATTTCCATGCAGCAGTGATATTCCATCCTTCATCACAGTGTGCATCACAGACATAAAGGGGCCACAATAAACAGTTACAGGAACTTGTAAAAAGGAACTAGCATTACAAAATAAATACATTTAGTGAAGAAAATCAGATTTCATCTGTGGTTTTCACCTGCCAAAGACCCTTGATTCCTCTTGGAGACATGGTGTGCAAAATTCAGCATGTTCTCAGTAGCCAAACTGCTGGCACCACATTGTGAAAAATACCATCTGAATCCTGATAGGTGAGAACATAAGGAGAGGCATGCCTTTGTGAATCACACTGAAGCTCCTTGAGATATCACCTGAAAGGTGTGGAAGCATCTACCATTACTCGTGTAAGCCAACAGTCAGCTTTCTGTGCTGGAGCTGAGTCTGACGTGGACACTAATGAGTGGGGTAACTGCAGCAAGTGGCCAGTCTCAGATGGACTTGGTCTCCTGGAGTGCCTGTCAGCCTACCTGGTCTCCAGCTACATGTCTGTCTGTGGACATTTTGGGATATACTAAAATGCAAGCCATGACTGGGCATAGAGTAGGGACCATGAAAAAAAAAAATCCCAAGTTTCATTTTGATATGAATATAATAAAAAATATAATTGTCATTTTTCAAGAACGAATAATAAAATCAAGGGTTTTCAGGAGTTTCTCATAAACAATTTAACCTGATAGTGAAAAAAAAATAAATAAATGAAACAAAGAGAAAAACATGAGTGTTTTAGAAAAGCCATCCAGTGAAACCACTGTTCAGCTGTGTATGTGATGCTAGCATCTGCTGTCCCCCTATCTGCCTGTTGGTATGATAGGAGGAAAAAAGGTATGTATATTTTGGGAGTGAAATCAAGGACTACTGAAATGCAGCAAAATGAAGAAACTAAACTTTACTAATATTTACATACATGAAAAGTAGTTTATAATGAAAACTATGGTGTCTAAGTAATTAATGAATGCAAGAATTTACTCAATGAAAAAGACAAATTCAACAAAGTTATTATAGAATTTGAGTTCTTACATCACTACAGTTTTCTAGAGTGTCATTTTTATCTTGTGCTCTGGACGTTTTAGAAGCCCTTTTGCAATCCAACATAGAGAGTATGGAGTATTCAGGACTAGTATGTGTTCAAAAGATTCTTCTGAGGTTAAGTTCTCTGGGATTCCTTGCTGGCATATCAGTCTTTCTAAACCTGTAACCCAAGTGATATGATGCTAGGCCAAACTTAAAGTATCAAATATTATCTTCATCTTTAAGTTTCCTTCTCTCTGTGAGGATATTTGTTTCCTCTAGGAGGCTACATCATCTTTATATAAACAAACATGCATTTTTCTGCTCTTATTTATATGACAGAATTCAGTGGAAGACTGTTAGCTGACCTACATCAAATTTTCCATCATCTAAAATAATAGTTTCCTCTCCCTCCACAAATGTTAATAGAGTTAAAATCTCAGGTTCTCCCCCTGGAATAAACAACTTGAAATCATCATAGAATTCCTGTGGGACAGAAGCGTGCTGTCATCAGCAGGGGAATGGCCTTTCGTTGAGGGGCAAGGCTCCATAAATCACCTTGCAATACTGCAAGATAAGAGGGTACACTTCAGAAGTAAGAATAACAAGATCCTACATACAATAAATACAAGGTAATTTCAGGTAGCTTTCCTTCCACATCTTTTGCTGTGGTCTTATCACGTAGTCAAAATCAGCATCTGAAAAAATTCATTTCTGTCAATCTTCTTTAATCTCACATTTAATAATCCTAATTATTGAGTAAAAAAATGGTAATTTTGTGTGTTTCAAGGGGAAATGAATGCAACTTGCTTGGAGCAGGAGCTGTGATGGGATCTAGTACATTTACTGTATGTATTTGCTAAGGACACTAGCTGCTTGTGATGGGGCAATGTGGACTGGCAGGGCATGGGTGCATTCTGGGAATGGCTGTACAAAGACCTTTACATCACTGAATCTTAGCTACCTCTGCAGCAATTTATGACAGCATAACTGTGCACAACAGTTTATGACAGAATGAAAAATAACCATTTAAACTGTATGAGCAATCTGGGATAAGAGGATATTATAACTATGCTGGCTAGGCATTTACTGAGAGGCTGAAATTACGTTCCTATTCTCCTCAAAAGTGCTATTGACATTTAGTTGACCAGACGTTAGTTGAGCCACTAAAGCCTATTTGAAGAATACTTTCTAGGACCATACTAGATGGAGATGATACAGGGAAAAATATTCCTTTGAAATAACCAACATCACTATTATATTAGGCTCTTTTGCTTTGTTTTATTTTAATTTTTTTTTATGGTTTGTTTTCTTTTTGTTATTGTTGTTGTGGTTTGTTGGGATTTTTTAGGTACAATTGGCACTTTCTTTTCCTGTATTAACTCTCTGGATTTATAAGACTTCAGATTCAGGAAATGGGGTAAATATAAATACCCAGGCTTTTTAGCCAGGATAGCTGACAATTGCTCTTCTACAAACACTTCTTCTGTAGATCAGTTCTTTGCCAGGTATTCATTACTCTGGAATCAAGTTTCTAATATTCAGAGAGAAAGTTTTCCAGCACACATTTGGGTATTGAGCATCTTTAGAAAATTACAGGTACTCATCCTTGTCTTACTCTACCCTTCTGGCTCTTCATCCTGGCTCCTTTTTGCATCCCATGCCTTTTGACTCTTCACTGCCTTGCCTTTTTCATTACTGCCAGATCTGTCTTTTACATCTATATTGCTATTCCTTCTTCTTATCTATCTTTGTGCTTGTATTTGTTGGTTTTTTTGTTTGGTTGGTTGCTTGTTTCTTTACCACACTGTGAGCTGGGAGTGATAGATTTCCTGCACATTACCTGTGGGTGGAGGAGGAGAATTAGCTGGATGCCTGATCTGCACAGGAGCTCCAAATGCAGTCAAGTTCTTCCAAGGCATACATTTTCACTGCAATATGGGAAGAATGTCTCTTTACAGAAGACATTGTGTCTAAATTGGTCTTTGCACACAGGGCTCTGGTCTGATCACCTGTCCCTCTATGTCTTTCCTAAGCATACTTAAAATATTTTAGCAACCAGAAAGAACATCAGACACGTTCTTGAGATGATACCCTGTTCACAATATTAATGGAACTGTGAAATACAGAGTTAGAAAAGGATAACCATGTTTTTCCTGTTGCTGAATCATGTAAATCACACCTTTTCTTGTATCAAGATCAACCTGCTAAGGCTGTAATTCCTGCTGCTCCATGGTAAATCAACTCCCCACAATCCAACAAACCCAAACCCTATAGTGAACTGTTAAAAAATAACAAGTAAAGGCATTAGTTTATTTAAAGATTCCTTATTTTTTTAAAAAATGCATTTATTTGAAAAAAATATATATATATTTTTCTGTCTCATCTACGACTAGTGCTTCACTGAACATTTTGTCTTTTGTAGAAGCATGGTAAGTTTACGCACACAACACAAGATGGCTGAGCCCATGAAAGCCCCAGCCCAATGTGTAAATTTATTATAATAAACTCCTCTAAGAGTGTAACTTTATGTTTATATCTGGTTGAAGACAGGTATTTTGCAGTTCTGTAATTTGGGCAAAGAAATTAACAGTATAGTATGTTATTGGCTTCTAACATATGCAAAAGGCAAGTCCAGTAAGCTTTGAAATTTTCTGCAGTTTTAATTCAATGGCCTTGGGACAGGTTTTTTTGGAACATAAAATTTTAAAAAGAATTTCTCCTGAGGAGTTTAACTTCTTTGGAAAAAAAAGCCTTCAAAGCTACTTTAAAGTAGTATGATTATTGATATTCTACATCCCTGCAGTGAAACACTGAAGAGACTTAAAGGTACACCTAGTGTTTGCCTTAAGGCTTTAGTCTGATATATCTCCAAGATACCTTCCTTCTCTTGGGACTTAATTACACCCTGTTGATCACAGACTCTCAAGATGTCACAGGCAGTTTCTTCGTTTTTCAACACATGGATTTTTTTAACATATTTTCATCCTTTTGTCACCTGCTCCTTAGTTAGTAGGAAAAGCAGGCTATATTCAGTGTTTTCCAACTTCTCCTGTCGTACCTTTCTCTTTCAGATTTTGTTCTTTTTCCTTGTCATTAAAATATTTGAAAGATACCAGTTGTGTTTTTA
Organism: Phaethornis superciliosus; assembly: GCA_023637945.1. Taxonomy (NCBI): domain Eukaryota; kingdom Metazoa; phylum Chordata; class Aves; order Apodiformes; family Trochilidae; genus Phaethornis; species Phaethornis superciliosus. The sequence goes on from JAJQWJ010000006.1 coordinate 23,389,907, forward strand.
AATAATAAATAAGCAATATTGTTAAAGTTTTGTTTTTTTCTTTAATTGAAGTTAGTATTTACAGAAGGGTACAAGAGCCTAAGAGTTATTGTCTTTCAGAGGTGGTGTATGTAGGATTACAGTATTAATATAATTTCCTGATAATTCCATGAGGCCTGGGAACACTATGCATGAAGTCTTCAATGTACTGAACATAGTACTTGCAAAAAGTATGGAGTTCGTTGATAGTGGCTTTGCACAGATATAAGATATACTTGATTTAAATAAATAGTAATGGTTTAATATGAAGCTCATTGTTAAGTAAAATCTTTAATGTGCAAGGGCATGCAAGGCCTAGAAATTTTTAATTTTAATTTAAATTTTTAAATTTCTCAATACATGTTACATATGTTAAATATTATCAACTTTCTTTTTTATTGGAGCTTGCAGTTAATCACCAAGTAGAAAAATTTTTCTTTTATCATATTACTGCAATTTCTGTTAAAACAAAAATGGATGTGAAATATACAACCCAAACTGTAATTGTAAACTTTTCCATGAGATAGAGTGTACTAACTTATTTGCAAGCTTATGCTTACGTTCCTGAAAATGATACTGCTGGGCAAAAACTTGCACTGCTGTTTTAAAATCTCTGGCTTGGTTTTTTTGAATTATTCTTCTGAGTGTATTAGAAAAACCACAATAACCTTCACTGGCTTCATGGTTGTAAAGTAACTGGATTTATATTGCAGGATGCCCTGTTTTACTTTGGTAAAAGCTTCAATGACTTCTGGAAAAATATTATCATGTTTCACTTGAATTGAAATATTTCTGGATGCAGAACACAAGAACTGAGATATACTTCAATGATATTTAAAAGGGAAAAAAGGAATACAGTATAAGGAAGCCAAATAAAATGCTGCCTTATTTTTTCATAGACACACTGATGGTAAATATCACAGACCAAATAAAACACATGACAAACACAAGTATGATTTAAACACAAGCAATCTCTGGTTCTTCTGATAGTGTGCTATAATCTTATCTACAATTAGGGCCAAGTTGAGCAATACAGAGTTATTTGTGCTATACTAATAGTCAGCTTATATAAATAGACTGTTAAAATAAAACTAAGAAAACTAAAAGCCATAGAAAAAAATACCAGCAAAGTTTTTAGAGAGTCACCTATTTCATCCCTTATAACTCAGAAGGGATAAATTGTTCCTCAGCAGCCTGAGTGGAAGAGATGATTAGGCTGGGTTTTTTCCTTTTGGACAGCACTTTGGTACAGGAGAAAGGATGAAGCCTGAGAAAGCTAAGAGGTGGAAAGTACAGCTTCTCACACTTCAGACAAACTTTGGTACATATATACAGAGAAATTAGTTTCTAAACATTTTTCCCTTTCTTTGGGGGCAAAGACAAGGTCTTGTCCCCTCTCCTCCCTGGTGTCTGACATCCCTGAACATTGCTTTAGACAGCTATTAAAGCTTTGTATGTTCATTCCATTGCAAGATCTGTTCCATGTGAGGCAGCCTTTTCCATGTGAAGACTGCATTTTTATTATCTGTCCATCTGATGTTTAATCTTCTCAAGGCAATTTGGTAAACCTGTAAAATGAGTGTTTCCCACCAAAGCATCTGATCTTCTGGGTTGGCATCTTATGGTAGTAATTTTTCCTTCTTTTACCTAGACTTGATCTTCCATTTTTCAGTGGATTCTCTTGAGCTGTTGCTAAAAATGGATGATTCTCTTGATTTTTGATTTTTTCAAAAAATTTTCACAAGTTTCTTAATCTTAGCAACAGATAGGCTGCTCTCATTAACTTGCTGAGAAAAGATAATGAAGTACCTTTTTCTTTAGCAAGGCAACAGTAAAGTGTAAAGAAAATGGGAGATATTTCTGCTGCAGAAATTCTTCTAGTGTGAGGGACAGATTCTGAGGTCTCTGTGATTAATAGATATAATTAGTTTACAAAGGCTGGGAAACAATGTTATCTGATTTTGTGATTTACTCTACACCATCGCTGTCCAGAATCAATACGATAATGATCAGCTTTTGCCTCAGTGTTGGGCTGGAGAAGAGGAGCAAAGAAGCTATTTATAGCTTTTCCTTTTGGTTAACATCTATGTGATAACTGAGAACTGTTAATGTTGGCCTTAGATGCTGTGGAGTGTCTTACTTGCACTAGGACTCATTGATTTTTGAAAAGTAGTTGAAAGTCCAACTTTTGAGGTATAGTTTACCACCTGCAGTCAGAGAATGTATCATGATCAGCCTTCAGTGTCAAGTTTTTTTATATTTACAGAAGATATTTAAGTACACACCAGGATAATTTAAAAAAATATCTGCAGACTTTACATATTCAAACATAAAGTCCAGGATCTTTATACTAAGCACCAGGGACAGGAGATACAGATACAGTAAAATAGCTTACTATATGTAAGGTTCAGGCCAACATCTCTGACATAATTGTCTCAGGAAATGAATAGTAGAAAGGATCTTCTGGATCACTAAATCAGTCCTTTTATATGTTGGGAACAGTGCAGTAATTAGTGGTTGATGGTGTTGGCCTGAGCACAGTCTGATTTGTGCTTTTTTCTAAGTATTGTTTGCATTTGATTTGGGGGGAAAAGAAGCAGTCTTTACAGGTCATAAATTTTTATCTATTTGATACAGAACTAGCATTTGACATGTCTAGTTAAAAGACAAAATTTTTTTGTTAAAACAGAAACATTAAAGTTTTACAAGATAATTCTCAAACCTCTACAACTTGGTGAGTGCCAAGATCTGAGGATCATCTTTGGGCCAGTTGTTAAAAAGAAATAGAAAAGATGTCACATTTCACTCTCACACCAAATTCCAAACATTAAAAAAATTCTTCATGCTACCTATTACCTACCCCATTTACCTAGTGTGCATGATGCTTCTCTGCTACGTTATGAGAGTGTTGGGTTGGTTCTTATTTTTTATACATTTCTATCTAGCAGAGTGCCTTGGGCTTGAATGCCTCTGGGGTATTTCAATTGTTCAAAGAAGTTATTTTCTAAACTATGCGATGTGTGTGGGAAACATTTGTCATACATGTCTACTGTGTACATTATGTCCACATAAGCACTCAAGCTCTAAACAAGCTCAGAGGGTACTGGAAGCCTTCTAGCTACTGAGCTCTGGCAGCTGATTCCTTGTGATTAGAGAGCCACACTCAGCCTTAATACCTTACTTAGAGACCTCTCAGATTTATTTTCATTGCATCACTGTGTGCAATGCTGGCTGGTATGCTTTGAAAATCTTACCCAGAGTCAGATAAGTGTCAAAGATCCTTTCGAAAGAAGGCTTTGAAAACTGGTTGGGACATTTGTCAGCTGGAGTAAATGTGTCCACAAAAAAAATGCTTGCTCAAAGTAAGGCGAGAGTTAAGTGCACATCACAAAGAGATGTATTGTCCACTAATAAAGCCCTCCATGCCCACAGCTGCCATGTGAAGCTTTTTTTAACTGTCTTGAAGACTGTTTAAAGTATTTTGCAGAACAGTTCTTGTAATGGTGAGAAATTTCCCCTGAATTATTCACTTGACAGCTGGAGATGCAGCTGTTAAAAACAGCTCTTTGGGAAGAAAAGAAATTAGAATGTGTAGGGAGAAAAATAATAATAAACCAAGGAAATGGGGAAGATGAAGAGTTTGAGGGAAGTAAGTGCTCACAGCAAAAATGTGCCAAGGAATGTGCTCAGGAAAAGCCACATTTTTTTCACCATTTTCTCCTCATTTTTTTCCTTCTGTAACTTTACACATTCAGGGGAGGGGAAGCAAAAGCAATTTATGCAGCTCAGTATCAGATTGTGCTTTCCTGATGAGGTCCATCACCCTCAGAAGCTGTGAGTGTTTGAGAAGGTGGTGATGCTTGCAAATCAGCTAGCAACAGAAGCAACACTGAGCAATCTAACTTCTTTTTAATCAGAAAGGAAAAAAAATGACAGACTCCGTTTAGGTTGTTTTCACATTGTGGTTTTTTTAAGTATTTCATCACATTAGCAAAATACTATATGGTTGTTACTTATATTTCTGATTCTGCTATCCAATTACAGGTGGTATTATTGACATTATGGTAAAAGTTTAGAAATCAGTCAAGCATTGGCACTCTGTCATGTAATGAATTGTACTGTTAGGTTACAAATCTTCTATTCCAGAAAATTTGCTATGAGGCAGAATGTGGTAGATGTATCAAACAGGGCAATGAATATGAAAGAGGATTGGAAAAAAAGTCAGTGAAAAAAAACCCAAACAGAATTGATTAGGAAAGAAAACTTCTGCAAAGCAGTCCAACAAAAGGTAATTGGAATATTCTCTTACCATAATTCATATGGAACTGTAGCAAGCAGGTGAAGGATATTATTTGGTATACATCTTACACATTAAGACTTTGGATGTCAGTAAGAAAATGGAAACCTACCAACTAAGTTTTTAAGTTAAAACCTCACACATAGGCATTTGTAAAGAATTGTGAAAAGTTGTTGGTAGGTATGGGAGGCTGAGAAGTCTTTAGGTAAGAGATCTGCAGCTTCCTTCTGATCCTGATGAGTTCACATATTTTAAAATGATACCTAAACTTCTAGTAGAGTTTGGAGAGAGGAAGGTAGTTATATCCCTGTCATTCAAAGCATTTTGGAGGTATTTTACTTGGAGTTTGGCTTTAGTTCTTCACTTAATCACAAAAATTGCTATGTTAACAGAAGTGCACTTTCACATATCTGGTGTAACAAAAAGAGACCTAGGGTTGACTGTATGCAGCTATGAAGGTTATATGCACTCTAGTTTTTTACATGAACTGTTTGCAGCTTTCTTTTCTCAGCATATACTATGTATAAATAGAAAAAAAAATGATATATTATCTATATATAGAAAAAATATCTATTTTTCTGCAAAATAATTCTTATTTGGAAACTGAGCAATTCTCACACATCTTTAATAATCTACCCTGGATCTGTGGGTAACCTCACCCTTCTTGGGAAAAGCACTGACATTTACACACAGGTGGTGAGCCTGTGATTTAGAGCAGCCTTTCACTAACCACTGGTTGCAATTGGAGCTGGATTGAAATAGAAAATGAAGAAATAGCCAAAAACCTTGCTGTTGAGCCAGGGAAACCAACTACACCCCTTGTAAATAATCATAATGCCCTGGATATTTTCATAGAATATCAATATATTGCTCAGGGAAGAGGTGCCCATTGGCAGTTATCAGCTTTCCATAATAGACAAAAGACTTCCATCTCACTCCAGGCTCACGGTGAAATTGCTCTCTGCCATCTGTCTCTCTATCAGCCTTTGTGGAAAGTCTTGTGCAAAGAGAGGACACTTCCTTCAGCCAAATAACTGTTTATAGTAGTTAGTGGGGAAAATTAGATATCCAGGACTCACTGGTGAAACCTAGTCCTTTGATTCTCCAGCTTTAATTGACTCCATAGTTGCCATTGCTACTGCCAAAAAATCACACTGTGACCAGAAGACTGAGAATACTGTCAGGAAGGGTTGGATGTTGGATGTTCTACCTTCCCAAATAAGGTGGAAAAACAAGAGACTGTTCAATGTAAGGTTTCTCTTGCAGTGAAGGTTCCACAGAAGAACTTCAGCACAGAACTTTGTGTACCCCATTCATTTCCCCTTTGGGTAGGATCCAGCCTTAGCTCTCATAGACCACCTGTGTCTGTAAATTGTGCTTTCCTATTGAAATGCAAGGTATAATTGTTACTTGAAAGCATACTGAGTCATTATTATATGACTCGTTTAGTCAATATGCCTGTTATAAATCCACTGTCTGTTTTGCTTCTTTATTCCTTACTTCTTCCTGCAATATATTGCCCCAAACCAAGCTTCTTATTCCTTAAAAGAGTTGATCTTTTGATTAATTTACTTTCCTGATGTTCTTATGGGCACAGGGAATCAAGGTATTTACTTAGTCAGCTAGTAGGTGGAAGGATCCATGGTATTCCTTGAACATAAGTTCCTGTTCCCACTGAGGCAATCAGCCAAGCTCTCATTGGATTTAGTGGTATAGCATGGTATCCCAAAGACATAGCATAACTTTTCAGACCAGTAGAGAATGATCATTAGCCTGACCAATCTAGGTCTAATTAATCTGAGTGTTACGCAGAACTACTTTGGAAAGATAAGCAAATGGATAACTATGCTTCAGGACTAAGCTTCTCCAGCAATAGGCTATTATTACACAGATTTTTAAAACCTAATATTGATACTAGTCTCTTGTGAAGGCAGCTTGGGATTCAGTATTGAACTTCCCTAAAGAGAAAGCAAGGCAGTTTTCTTTAAAGATTTTTCTCTCTCTTTTTCACAGAATCATGGAAAGTTAGGGGTTGGAATGGACCTTGAAAGATCATCTCATCCAACCCCCCTGCCAGAGCAGGGTCACCTACAGGAGGTCACACAGGAATGTGTCCAGGTGAGTTTTGAATATGTCCAGAGAAGGAGGCTCCACAATCTGCCTTGGCAGCCTGTGCCAGTGCTCTTTCACCCTCACAGTGAAAAAGTTTTAAAAAATTCTTCTTCCCATGAGTTAAATTATTCTTTATTATAATCAATCACCTAATTCTAAAGGTGAGTGAGTAGAGGGAAATTTGCCAAATATCCAATTGACTAGGAATAATAGCTTCTACTTCTGGCAAATATTTAGTTGAGAGACTCCTATTCTGACCTCTGAAATTGGAAGTTCCTTTCTAGTTTCCTAAAATTTTTGTTTCATTACTAAGCATTGTACAAGAAATAGAGACAAATAGAAAAAATTAATGGGAAATACATGGAGTCCATAGTTTGTTATCTGGAGGTGTCAGTGATAGACGATGCAATGCTGAAGTCAAACTGGAGCCAAAATTGCAGACAGGGAGATGATGGAGGCCATGCTAGAAAACTAGACAGAGGATTCTAGGAAACAAAGCAATGGAAGTGCCTATCATCTCACATCCTGGCCCTTTTCAAAGGAAGTGTAGGGTAATTCTATCCCAGATGTATAGAGACAGCTAGGTAGTCTACCAGAATGCTAAAGAGAAGTATCTGTCAGGCAGAGGGACAAACAGTTCCCACATGTTCCTCACCCTCTACCTCAGCTTATCTCAGTCCTGCTACTCATTTTGAACAGATTAGCACCCAAGCCTCTTTTTGCTGTCTGGCACTTTGGTGCTTTTGAAGTCTGTTCCCTCTGTCTCACTTGCAGTCAGGCCAGATGCAGTCTGTGACCTTCTGGTTCTGCACAGGTTGCTGCATTTGGAACCAGCTCATGCTTTGGCATCAGTTCATCTTGCTCCCTTCTGGTTTGTTCAGAGGCCGAGGAGTCTGGCAGATCTCCTTCATAACTCACACAACTTCAGCAACTGTAATGGATGCAAACTTTACTTTCTCTGTCACTATCAGCTGCTGAACTGAGTTTAATCTGTGTTCTGTGGAAATTGGAAAACTTTTTTTCTTGTGTTTTCTGTGCATCTTGCTTCAATACTGAGACTCACAAGGCAGCATTGATAAGTCATAGAAGAGAAAAAACACTAGCATGTCGCTTTCAGATACAGTAGCAGGGCTCTGAATTCCAGTTTCCTTCAAGGCATAGATGAATGCATGTCCCTGCCTGGGAATCAGCTGAACCAATCTGCAACTGTTTTGCTTTTTTGACCAGATACTTCAATTAGGTTTGTCTTTACTATAACATTCTTAAAAATGGGGGAGCATAGAATATTTTTGCATTCTGTTTTTCTTTTTGATTGATAATTAGAATTGAATTATGAATGCTCTCTTACTGTGTATGTATGATATATCTTCGTATGCTCTGAAATCAATGGAGTGCTGAATAGCTGCTGCAGGAGGATCAGTTGACTTTTTCTTAAAGCAGAGGTGTTAAATGTAATGTCCTTGATCAGTTTCAACTTGGATAGCTGATCTGTACCCAGTAAAATTCTCCTGTTAACTCAGTATGGTCATAATATTATTTATCTTCCTGCCTTATTTCATAGTATCATTGTCAGCTGTTGAAGAGTCACAGCTGCTCCAACTCAAATACTACTATATTTCAGCAACAGATGAAGCAATTCTCAGCTAAAATCTGTAAATCTGATTGCACTTATCTTGCAAGTAAATAAACATGAGGTGCTGTTATCCTTCACCCTCATCTGAACCTTCATGGCAGCAGGAGCACAGGCAGAGACTGAAAGTCTCTGCAGGTGCTGGTACAGAACATCTGGTGAGCTGTGTTGAGACAGGCTTCCAAGTGGTGCTTTCTGGTGGAACTGCTAGAGTTATTTGCTCTGTTAGAGATTATTTTTATATGCATATATAATGAAGAGAAATTATCTCAGCAGGAGGGCAAGGCATGCACAAAAACAAATAGAATGAGCACGGCTGCTGAGCCTATTTAAAGATCTGTTTCTAGAACCTCTTTTTCACAACATATCCTGCAAACCGAATTACTTTTGACTCTGGGTGCATGATCAGTTAGACTAGTGAATGTACCCACTGAAAGGGGAAGATAAACATTGATAAATCTCAGAAATGGTGGGAAAGCTAGAAGTAGAGAATTTTAGAGCCAGTCAAGAAAATGAAAAGAAAGAAAAGAATGTTGGTTTCTGATCTTGAAAGTATAAATGCAGGAACACATTCTGGTACTTTTAATCATGACATTTGCTGTAGGACTGTGTCCATGTAGGAATGCAGTTTCAAACCCCAAAATTTTATTAGGTGTGCAATGGGAAATCTGTATCTCAGATAGCTGATACCCTCTTATGAAAGGCTTTGTATGGACGACTCTCATCCAAATCTAGTCACATATCTAAATCATGTAAATAAGTAGATTGAAGAAGACTTTTGTGCCTGAAAACTTTCCTGCTTCCATTTTTCCCCTTCCCCCCAGTTCTGTTGGGTGGATCAAAAAGGGGTATCACGTCTGCCTACAGATTTTGCCTTATTCAAATCACTTACAACTGGTAAAGGTAATTTGCATGTTGATGGGTTCTGTGAAGCCCTGAACTCTGCTACAGTACAAAAGAAGTTGGCAGCACACTTGCAGTTGTGGTCAGTGACACAACTGATAACACAACGCTGGGTGGCAAACATTGGAAGATTGTCCTTGATAGTTTCCCAACTAGTATAAATCAGCACAGTGCAACTTACATCAACAGAACTGTATTGATTTCCAGTAGTTACTATTTTAAATAACATGTGAATTCCATGGAGAGAAAAGGGCTTGGGAAAATATTAAAAAGTTATCAAATGGTATCATCATCCCAAGTCTTGAAACTCCCAGAGGAAAGGTTATATGGAGCACTTAAGACCAAAAGAAGTACTAGAAACCTTTTTCTGTGGAAGATGTTATGCCTGTTAGAATGGCTTAATTAACTGTTTAGAGCCATTAAAATCCTACACAAGAGTGAAATGAAAACTGTTCCATGAGACATCTGGAATTGGATCAGAATTCCAAAAAATCTAATGCGGCTCCTGTCTGCGTTAGAAAATGCAATTTATTTAAGTAATTAGTGGTAAGGGAATTACAAATTACATCAGTCTGGCAGCAACAAAAAGTTAGTGCTTCCTCTCCACTGCCTCTTCCCACTTGTGTTTTCAGTATAGACTTTGAAAGAAGGCATACTTGTAACAAAAATGTTATAACAACACACTAGGATGAATCCAGTTATTTGAGGGTTTTTGTATTTAGTGCTTCTGGACTCTAATTGTGAACAAAACAACTTTCAAGATGTTTTTATGCATCTTATCATGTTGAGTTTAACTCAATTATAGATTTTTTTTAAGTAGGGGCTGACAGATAACACTGTTAGAAAAATACAACTTTTATAACAAAAAAAAAAAACTAGAAAGAAAATCTGTGCAAGATATTCTGGCTTTACAAAGGTATTTGAACCTTTATCTGTATTTAGGGTACCTACAAGCTCTTTTGCCCTCTAAAACCCTCTCTTCTAATGTTTAACTTTAATACCTTCTTGAGACTTTTAGATATGCACATGCCTCTTGAGCTGCTCAATACTGTTGTTCTATAAGCAAGTTAATCTGATAAACCCTGATACTGCTGGCCCATCTTTTACTTTAATCTGATACTCAGCCTTACTTCTGCACAATTCCCGTTTTGGTGTTAGCATGTGTGGTCATTCAGTGAACGAGAGAAAGTTATGAGTAACCCCCCTTGCCCTTGCCCTTGCCCTTGCCCTTGCCCTTGCCCTTGCCCTTGCCCTTGCCCTTGCCCTTGCCCTTCCCCTTCCCCTTCCCCTTCCCCTTCCCCTTCCCCTTTGTTTCCTTCCTGAGTATCATTTCTTCAGTCCAGCTCACTCATATACAATGCTCACTATACTATACTCACTATATACAATGCTGTGCTGGCACAAAGGAGGGAAGAGTTGTGGGAAATTAGCATTTGGAAAAAGGCAGCTGAGAAGAACCTCTGCTTGCAGAAGCAGTGATGGCCTGTATCAGCTCAAGCTGCTCTTGGAAATACAGACTGAATTCAAGTCAGTAAGCCACATGAATTGTAGTGATGAGGCACAGCCTAATGCATCATTGACACTGTTGGAGAGAGATCTTACTGCTCCCTGCTATCTCACCCTTCTCCTCTCTCCTGGTACAGGCGTAATTTTCTTGAGCTGGCTTTGGTACTTGCCAGTCTCATCAGTGAGCTGATTCAAGTTCTTAAACCAGCAGTCGCCTGCACTCACAAGAGAAAGTAAATGGTTTTCTGGAGGTTACAGAGTTCAATTGGCTCAAAAAAGAGCTTGACAAGCACCAGAACTAGTAGAAAGGAAGGGTAGGATCACATAGTCAAGAGAAGGAAGAAGTCCTCCACTTCTGACAGTGGTGAGCTGCTACATTGACTCAAACATAATGGGGACAAATAAACTATTATATTAAACATGCCCAGGAACGTTCCCAGACAATTAGGCCAACTGGCACGCAGTAGCCCATTGACCACGCTAACAAACTCTCATCAACCCCTAAAGAGTCTGACTGTGTGCAAATTGCCTATTGGGAAACATGCCTGGAACGAGCTGCCCTCAGAAAAGAGTTAGCTATGACCTGCCAAAATTGTAGCAGGCAATGCTTTTTTAAGAGGTTTCTAGTAAGGATGGTTGATTCCCAGTGTCCGGGAATGTTCCCAAATGCTTTACATGTAGCCAGCATGTCTAACACTCTAGGAACTTCTATCCCTAAATACTAGAGTTCTGCCTGATAGCCTGATGTCCCCAAATCTTTGTTTTCAGTGTACTCTTTTGGGGTTCTGAGGTTAATTAGATTTGAAACCACATAAGAAGAACACTTTAAGCTGGTATCCTTACCATTTTTGTGACTCTTATTTAGGTTTTTATATTAATTTTGCTTTTATTAGGTATTCACATTGTCTGTCTAGCTCAAGAAAATATTCCAAATCCTGAAAGAAACCTCCTTCTGATGAGTTCAGCACCCATATTCTCTTTCGAATTGTTATTCTGCATAGTCTAGAAAATGGTCTGGTTTCTGAGTACCTTTTACCTGAAGTGGTTAAATATTCTAATTGGTTAAATGTGGAGCTGGAGAGTACCAGTAAGCAACAATATCTACTACCACAAAGGATCTGGGGCCTTTCAACTTTTCAAATTGTCATTGAGAGACATATTACTTAGCTACATGTGAGTGCACTAAGCATGAATTAAGCCACTGTCCTTCTGATAGTCCTGAATGGTCTGGATCATTGTGTCCCCAACCTACTACAGCAGGACGCTGCACTGTAGGCAGATGACTTTCAGAAGACTGTGACTTTCTGTCTGACTTTACAATTCATACCACCTCTCCAATTCCAAAACACCAGATCTCAGCAGCTTCAGGTGTAGGTGTTTTCAAATGAGAGAGAGAAATTGTTTGATTAGAAATTAGTCCTATTAGTAGGAATAACAAAGTCTGGCCTTTGCTTTAAATATCTTTCTTTGTCTGGTATCTTTATATGCATATGTAAATAGACAAATTTAAAACGCAGTAAAGATGCATTCTAGCTGGACCTGGGTAAGCACCTTTTCTTCATCACCTGTATTTTCCCTTTAAAAATGGAAGTTTGCATGGACTGTAAGCTGTACTAAACTGTAAAGAGGAAAACCTGGTAACTTTCACCAATTTGTGTGCAAAGCTCAAACAACTTGTGTGCTGATACAGTTGAAAATGTCAGCCCTGGAAAACAGGGAAAAAGAGAACAAGGGAGATGGTGTAATTCACTGCATGCATCTGCCTTGTGTGAGAAAGACAAATGATAACTATCTATTGCAGCTTCCCCTCACCAGGGACTCAGAGTTGCCAGCTCTTGTCATTTCAGCACCAGTCTTCCATAGGACTGTTGCCAGGAGCAGAAGGGACGGTATGAGGAGTCAGCACAGCCACAGTCCTGATCCACTTGGGGATTCAAAGTTATCTCTAAGCAGCCTAGGAAAGAGTGCTGCAACCTGATTGTGGTCTCTCAGGGGCTCAGAATAAAATTGCATGCCATGAGTTCAGACTGAGAATAAACACTCCTACTCTATGTCACAGCTTGAAAGGGGTCAGATTGCTTTAATTTCTATTTTATTTTATTTTTATTAATTTTATTAATTTTATTATTTTATTTTATTTCTGATGTAGATCTGTTGTTAGAAGCAGGAATTAAGAGTGGTCATTCTTTCAATGTCAGTGACTGACATGGCTGTCAAAATCCCTTATGAGCTGTGACCTACTGTGACTCAAATTGTGATGGTATATTCTCAGGGTCTAATGAGGAGCTGTTAAGTTGTACTGCTAAAGATAGGAGCAATCTCACATTTTATCATAGGATAAACTAGATGACATTTTGTGCTGCCTGAAACTGATCTTGATTTTGCTGCAGTGAGTGATCTTGTTATTTTGCTTTTCAGATCTTAAATAATAATAATTTAAAAAGGTGATATATTTTTCTGATAATTTAAATGATCCCAATTATGCCTCTTGTTTTTGTGTTCCATTGTTTTTTCCTTGGCAGTAAAGAAAATTCAGATGCCTCTGTTTCTGTATCAGTCTGCATTTTCACCTATATCTCTGTTTATGATCAGTTTTCTGCAAAAATCAAATCTAAGAAAAATTTTATTTTAAGATCTGATTAATGTGAAAAGTATTTAGGTACATCCTTCAGAGAGGGATCCTTACAAAAACTTGTTTCCTAAATGAGACAAATCCCAGATGGGTTTCAAATTGAAGTGTTCAGATTACACAAGGCCAAGAGTGTATTTAATTTTATTTTTGTTGTAGTTTCAAATGAATTTGTCATGTATTTTTCATTTGACTCAGAATCTCATCTGAGACATGTTGAGGTCAAGCGTGCTTTCTTCACCCTCAAAAGACATCGTAAGGATATAATGCTACCATCTCATTTTTCACTGATCACTTGTATGCTTTATGACAGCTTCATTTCCGTTCTTAAATATCCCTTTTGATGAATTCCATTGTCAGTTACAAATCATTACTCTTATATCTTGTCTAATACCTGCATTTGGATGCTTTGCTGATATGGCGCCCTTGATATGAACTGGTTAGTAGCAACCATATCTTTCTGCTCTTGTTTATGATAATCCAGAATAACTGTCAACACCAAGCCACTATCATAAAAAACCCTTGGTGAATGAAAAATAGTTTATACATTTCATGATGTTGAAGGGACATGGGACATACAGAGATGAAAATACAGATGGTATTTTGCATAGTCCTCATGTAAGGCCATTTCATGGTCGCAGGAAACCAGATGAATGGCAAGCCTCCAGGCTGCACATACAGTTAATTTGTGCGGATACTCAGAAGAGTCCAAAGTGCATTGAAGACAGTTAGTCAGCAGAATCAATGTAATGTGATCACAAAAGCTTCTGCACATTACAAGCTTCTTGTCTGTGTGATAGAAAAGATTTCAGGAACTGTAATGGATCAGACAAAGTCTCTGACCCTCAGCTTGCTTCTGGGTTCCCGCAGTATGTGCCAATAATGTATCTGTTAGATCAAAATATGTAATCAGGCAGCTGTAAGAGAAGCTAGAGGATGTATTATCCATCCAGAAGCCTACAGCAGTCATTCCTCAGTCACAATGCCAGGCTCACCTCCAGGAATGGGTGTTTTTAGATAATTATCTTGTACCTATGTATGATAGTATATGTTGATAGTACTGTTGATATGTAAAACTAGTTTTGGTTCTGATATTCTAAGATTATTTAACCTCATGTGCCAGGCTAAATTTTTACCGTGGCTGCCAAAACCTGTCTTTTAAATTTCCTGTGCATCTGGTGAGACTTATGGCATTACTTTTTTTTTTTTCCCTGAATTTTTGTGTAGTGCTCCAGAGAGCTGACAGATACGTCCTGTGTTTCTCTGTCAAAATGAATGGATTCCAAGATGGGGAGAAGCAATTCATATTAAGTGATCCAACAGTTGCCCACTGTCCTTTTGTTGTTTAATGTTTAATAGGAATGTATATTTATACAGGTATTAAAATATGGTTGTTATAATATACTTCTGTAGAACGTTCATTACAGATCATTATTTAACAACCATTCTCCACATTCATCCTGAAAGCTTTTATGTCAGTTAAACAAACAAACAACAAAAAAAGTGCACCACCATAAAATAAACCTGCTGGGAATTTCCCATACTCTGTGGGCTGGATTATAGAATCCTCACCTTCAGCTACTTGGAGGTTCTCAGATGACAGTCCCCATACTGGCTGTGAGGTATCTCACAGTCCTACCTCTTCCTTCAGATGGCAAGGGGCAACAGACACTCAGCCTCCTGTGGATTAGCCCATATGTCTCTTTCTGCACTATATTCTCCTTCCAGATGACCTTTGTCACAGCTAGCAGAGTTGTCCCCACAACTTTCCAAAATTTATTTGAAGTAGATTAAAAACACAGTGTTGAGCAGTTCTATAAATATTAAACTAACTTTGTGGCCAGAATAGAAACTCATGAAGGCTGTGGAGAAAAAACAAAATACTTTTAATGTGTTCATAACCAATGCACAGCTTGTAGAAGTTCTCAGTATTCTCTGGGAATGACTGCCTTGCTGAAGCATCACCTGCATTTGAGCTGTCAAATCCTCTTAGTCACGCAGGGCTTTACTTGGCTGACTGTGTGGAACTGCACAAGTTGCTCTCCTTCTCCAAGCTTTCTCTTGTCCTAGTTGAATCATCCCAGGTATTCTCAGCCTTTCCTCACAGGAGAGATGAGTCATCCTATTTATCATTTTTATTGGCCATTTCTGGACTTTCTTCAATATGTATGTCCATGTATCTCTAGTACTGGGGAACCCAGAACAGGACACAGTACTCCAGGTGTGGCAGTCCTAAGCAAAGATTAAAAAAAAAAAGCTCCCCTCATCTGCAGGCAGCACTGCTCCTAATACAGCCCAGGATACCATTATTCTTCTTGCTGGAAATGGCACAAGGCTGATTCAATTTGGTGTCCATCATAACCTCCGGGTTCTATTCTACAAAGCTTAGTAATAGCTCTATTTATTAAATGATATTAATTTAGCAAACATTTCTCAGAAATAGGTGTCCATGTCAATAAATAGATGTACAGAACAACTGAGAATGTAAATAAGACTCTTTACCTGCAGGTGTACTGGAGAGGGAGTATTAGGAATGAGTGAGGTCCCTTCCTTGCCTTCATGGGTTAAGCCTTTCAGCATTGCAAAATGTGGTCTTAAGTCTGAAGCTGTGGAAGGAGGTTTCACTTACCTCTCATGTCTCTGAGAACAGATTTATTGTTTGCACTGAAATTAACAGAACTCGCTTAGGACACCAAAGTCAGGAAGACAGAATTTATTTGCTATTCACATAAATTTTAGTATCATCATTTTACTATGAAAAAAGTTGACCAAGTTGTGACTAAGACTAGCCTAAGTGAAAATCCTGGTATAGACACTGCTATTGTAAGCACGACCTCTGGCTAGCTGACTTCTTAAGAGATGAGCATTGAAAATGCAGGTGGAAAAGTGTAAGCAGTGATGCAAGAGTAGCACTAAACAGGTCAGTTGTGCTTGACTTAACATTACATTTTCTCGTTCTTTCTTCATCATCAAAGCTAGCTTGAGAGGTTTCATCCCA
The DNA here is from genome assembly GCA_023637945.1 of Phaethornis superciliosus. Taxonomy (NCBI): domain Eukaryota; kingdom Metazoa; phylum Chordata; class Aves; order Apodiformes; family Trochilidae; genus Phaethornis; species Phaethornis superciliosus. Next base: position 23,406,000 of record JAJQWJ010000006.1, read on the forward strand.
TCTATTCTTCTGCTGCCCCATCCTTGGTTTGCTGCCCTTTCAGCTAAGCTGATACCAATGTTTGCAAACTGTGCTGTAAAGCAGTTAAGGGAAATGCTCTGAATCATAACTATCTCCTGACACTTTTATAGTGTTTTATTTCTAAATAATAAAAGAATAAAGAAGTTGTTGATGACAGAACCACTGCTCTGAGGAAATATAATTTGTGTCAGGACCCCTGGTAATGTTGGTCTTTAATTTATGCCAAGATTATAGAGCTTGTTGGAAAGTGGGACCAATGCTTTGGTGGTCATGTTGTTCTCTGCTGGGAAAGTGGAAGCACAGAGCAGCAAGTGACACATTGATATGTAGCGTGCCTTGGACTGCTGCCTTCTGCACTAACTGTACCTCCAGAAAGGTGGCTGCTTTCCCAACTATAAGGATTTGCCAAGTGCAATGAACTTAGTCTTGTGACCTCTGACTTTGTGGTTCTCTTCCATAGTTCAACATTTTCAAGAGAGTCTGGCCAATATAGTGTCAGCCAGTGGTGTCTGTAGATCCCCAGTCCCTCCAGTTCTCTTATTTTTTAAATCCCCAGCTTATCCAAATGTAATTTCAGTCTTTGGAGCTGAACTCTAGGCCAGGTCTACGTGGCAGCAGAGAGATAGAGAGTATCTTTATTAGAAAAGAAAAGTGGTTTCTTTGCTGCTGTCTTTAGATACAGAAAAAAACATGTGGTGTTCTCTGGCTTTCACAGGATCAGGCTAAGTGTTTACACAGCCTATTATACAGCTTTCCTTGACGTGTCCTCTCTTGAACTGTGCAGTCAAAGAAGGAAACTATTGGTGTTGAACACTTCAGTCAACATCTCAGCCTGCCATGCTTACCTTCCTACTCTTTTTTTTTCCCCCATTGCACAGAATCTTTCTTTCTGTTTGCTTTCGCAGAGATAGGTAGAGACCACAAGAACAAACACAGCCCGAGGCATAATTTGAAATCTTTGCATGTTTTTTATAGGTGTTCTGACAAATGAGTTTGCACACAGGAATATATGGGAAATAATTATTTTTCCTGGTGGATAAACTGAAAAGCAAATGATAAGTATGTTAACATGAACATTAGCCCTGGAAACCTGATTTTAAGACTTACTCAATTATAATGAGGAAACAGAAACAGACAGTAATCTGCAGGCTTAGTTGAAAACAGTCAACACTTCCAGAGCTTTGTAAGCCTGAGTGCTTTCAGATAAACTGAAAGCCAAGAATTAGCCCTTAAGTCTGCAATGAATAATCTTACACAATAGATACGTATGAAAAAATCATCTAGTACTCCTGGGAAAATTGGGATAGAAAAAAGATCTGTTTGTCAAATAAATTGCCATTAAGAATTACCTTGTCATTTCAAGTTCCTCAGCATAATGGTCTGCTATAGCTCTTCTCACCTATAAGTGTCCCTCATGCACTCTTCTAGGAAGTTCTTCAGTGGGAAATACAGCAAAATTGCACCAGCACTGCAAGTAATGCTTATGAGGAAACGAGTAAAAAATAACTTGTGCAGTTGAAGCCATATAGGTAGTCATACTGTATCTTTCCAATCTGGAAAGTTGCCAGGATAGTGGTGCTTTTTATCTCTTCTGGCAACTTGATAAATGAAGGTGGCCAAGAGCAAAGACGAGGTAAAGCAAACAAAGATATAGAATATTGTAGCCTCATACAGTAAAGCAGCTTCACATTGCCATGATCCCACTTCTATGCTGCACTTTGTTTCAGCTGGAGGTGAATTAGAACTTTAATAGATTAATGTTGTAATTTTACCTAAGTGTATCTGGACGAGTGGAGAGAGGTCATGAAGGGTTATGTAAGCAGAAAGAGTGTCTGCATCTTGGACAGAGCCTTTTGGCCTGTCTGAAATCAGACAGCAGTTCAGGTGGAAGATTTAAAACAATTGACTCTCATTGCTGTTCTGAACAGTCTGTTCTGCAGGCAATACTGAGGAAGGGGAGAAGGATGCTTATTAAACAACAAGCTGCTTGTAGAGAGCGAGAAGTGTTAGATCTTGACCACCTGTCTGTGAAAGGGGTCCCCAGTGCATTGTGTTGCTTGTGTAAACAGCCAGTGACCATTTCAGAACTTAATGAGCTTGAGACTGTAGGGATGTTTTTTTCCTTCTACTGCTTTACTGATGTGATATATAAGAATTATGTTAATGTTGCATAGATATTACCAGGAACTTAGGCAGCCTAACCAATAGAATAAGCAACTTGAATCGGTATTGTTTTCTTGTAGCACTGTATCATACTGAAATTTTCAAAGTCACACACCCCAGTACAGCCATTTAGTCTTCTCAAGAAGAGCTGCCAGTGATACCCACTTTTCTTGTGGAGGGATTTATTGCTTTGTGCATTGCTTATTCTCTTGTTAGTTCCAGAGATAACATATGTGAGCAACTTCATTCTTCTTTAGTGCCTCTTGCCTGCAGTTCTCACTCCCACCTTTTTGTCACAAGAGTTAATCATTGGTGTATTTCTGCTTTTACCTTATGGATTTATTGATGATCTCTCAGTCTTAGGCAGAATGACAGCTCAGAATTAGACTCACTCTTCAGCAAAATCATAGCTCCACACCTTTGTTAAATGCCTAGCTATCTGGTTCCCAAAGACAGCTGGCTGGTTCTAGACCTGAAAGCTCTTAGAAAACTGTATGGTTAATATATTGGGAAGCCTTATTCTAGCAAAGGACCTGCTATTTAAAGCCAGACATAGTTGTTAGACTAATCTGCACTGCCTCCCTTTAAAAAAAAGTGTTAGCTGGAATTAGATTTTTCATCTATCAATAATTAATAGAGCTGATTACCCATGTGCTCAAGAGTTAGAAATGATCATTTAGGTCATGAGATATGTCTATCTGCCAACAGTAAAGACAAAAAACCCAAATATTACCTTTAAGTATCATTCAATGTGTAGGATCCTGATTACATTAGGCAACTACTTAGCTTCAAACCACAACTTTCTCAATTGATTCTGAAAGAGGATTTTACCAGCATTTTCAAAAAGATACCTTCCAGGCTGTAAATTACTTCTTATAGGCACATTATTGCCTAGCTGATTTCTTCCACATCCTACTGCTACACTTGAAAGCTTGACTGTAGTAAAGCAATTCATCCCCACTAATCCATAAAAAATGTTTATATTAGCACATAAGAACACGGTATATATACGTATATAAGCATATAGTTTATTGCCTGATAGCCAAGTAAGGTATACATATGGATGCTATCTTAACATAAAGTTAGATATCACCTAATAGAATTATGATTAGAATTATAACAGTGTGTAATACATGAAAAGGACTACTTTCATCAGTTTCAGTCCGACAGAGTACAGAGAGCAGTAGGTCTGAGGTCTAGGAAAACAAAGAATTGAATTTGAGACTAGAGGAAAAAAGACCAAGTGGAAATATGATCAATATCTTTCAAGTTTCATATATTTGAGAATACATGTTTTTCAAGTATCTAGAAAGCTTTACCAAGAAGGATCTATTGTGTCTACTGTGGAAGAGGGAGACTGAATATTGGTTTAGGTAAAACTTCTAACAAACCAGAATGCTTTCCTTAAGGAAGCTGTGGACCAAGTGTTGGATATTGTTATGAAAAGGTTAAACAAGCTTGTATGGAGAATGGTTTGGGGGTAGCTGATTCAATCTCAGGTCAAAGAGACAAAATATCCTCCCAGCTTTTTTTCCTCCCCATGCACACTGTTCTATTGAATTTTCTGTTTTCTTTGATCGATTGATTTAAATAAGAATAACCTATACCTGTCAACATACAGATTTGTCTAGTTGATAAGTGAAAAATTTCCTTTTTTTCTTTTTTTGTTGGCTAGCAAAATAATTACAAGCCACTACAAATCTTACTGCTGATGCACCACAGTAGAATCATAGAATGAACTGGGTTGGAAATTATATTTAAAGGTCATCTAGCCCAACCTCCCATGTAATGAGAAGGGACAACTTGAACTAAATCATCCTGCTCAGAACCTTGCCTAGCCTGACCTTTAATGTTTCAGGGACGAGGCATCTACAGCCTCTCTGAGTAATCTGTTCCAGTGTTTCACTACTTGCTTTGTAAAAATATCTACTTTATGTAGAAGTGTTACTGTAAAAGATGGCTTAAGAAAAGATTGTGTTTTCCCAATTCAGGGCATAGCTGAAAAGAAACAAGACACCTACCACTGTGACAATAAAATGTGAATTCCAGGTTTCAAAAGGCTCATGAAATAGTTGGTATTATCTTAGTAGTGAATATTTAGTGGTTAAGGTGGTGTAGGCCTGATGGCTGGACTTGATCTCAAAGGTCCTTTCCAACCATGATTCTATGATTCTATTTGTTGCAGAGTTTTTAACAACAACAGTTGCTTACAAATTTTTTTTCTGTTCATAGATTCTTTTGCAAACTCTACAAAACCATTCTTCAAGTGGTAGATAAAAGGCTGAGAAGAAATTTTTCAAGTAGACCTAACCTTAACTATTGAAAAAACTGGTTCTATGTAAAAACAAAGATATAAAATTATTGGAAGGATAAGGGAACTAGTACAGTTGCAAAAGAATTCAGTGCAGATTTTGCCTTGAGAAGAGTAGATAAATTTTAAAATAAAATTTTATTGGCAAATGCATTTGATTGCCAATGGAAGCCAATACTGAATTACCAAGAACTATCTGGCTTGACTATGTCTGAATTCTCACATACTTAAACTTTGCATGGCAAACAAAAAGTCAGATGATTCTGCCATAACACAGTAAGTGCATATCACAGTAGCAAAACTTCCTCTTAAATGTCCATTCAAAATTCTTGCTGCATGGGTCAAAATCATTTCAGTTTCAGTTTGTGTTATTCACAGATGACATGGTATTTCCAAAACATGGCTGAAGCAGAATTCCTGATGTATTTATTAAAGATCACAAGAACTAAGGCATTCAGGCAGCTATGAATGGAGGCAAGTTCTGATATTCAGAGGAAGATGTGACATCACATGACACCTGACTCCATGCTCATTTTAATGAGCAGCTAAAATCTGCAATGAAATATTTACTTAAGTCAATTGAAAGAATCAAGTCTATTAAAGTCTATGAATAAGAAAAAAAATCTAAGATTTTTTAATGCTCTAGATTAGATACAGAAAATTATCTGTTTCATTTGACTTAGGAAAAAGTGTAGGGGCACAAAGGATCCAACCTCCTGAGCAGATGGTGAAAACTGTGGATGTAGCATCTTTTTTCACAAATCTAGCACAAAGACTAGTTGAAGATGATACTGAGGGAAGAAAAACCCTCATAATGCAAGGCAATGTGGAGAATTTAGGCTGATAAGTAAGCTTTATGGAACACTTTATTTTTAGACTCAGAGGGTAGGCTAAAAAACTTGGAATTATTATTCTGTCCCCTACTGATTATAGAGAATCCAAGACAATATGTTCAGCCAGTTAGGATATAATGTAGCACAATTTTTTCTGAAATTGTTTTTATAACTATCATTATTTGCTGTAGCTCTTAAATGATACTGTGAGGGCTTTAGGGGAAAAAAAAAGCCTTAGATTATTTAGTCGCTGAAATCTGGGAGAATAACTTGAAGTCAATAATTTATTGGAGGATTTTTGTCTTTTTCTCTATTATGAATTATCGATGAACATAATATTGCTCTAGAAGTTGGTAATGGCTGTTCTCAGGTGGGTCTTTGATTTATTAACAGATCTGTTTAGAGCTCATAAATGTGCAAGGCAGCTGTCATTCAGGATTTATACAAGCAATCAAACTACTTAGTTAATGAGAAAGGAGTACTCTGTAAAGCACCAGAGTAGACAGAAAGTGTCCAGACTTTGATGGTATGTAATCACAGAATCACAGAAAGTTAGGGGTTGGAAGGGGCCTTGAAAGACCACCAAGTCCAACCCCCCTGATAGAACAAGATAACCTAGAATAGGTAACAGAGGAATGTGTCTAGGATGGACATGCATTTCACAAAAACCAGTGTGGCCTACAAAAATATAAGATGAATGTGGATTTTTCACATCATCATAATGACTTAGTTAATTCCTTTTTTACTTAAATTACTTCTTTGGACAACTTTCTCCTTAAGCTCTGAAATGACACGTTTTTCTCTCATTCTGGGATAACTGGTCTTTCTCCTTTTCTCCAAGTCAAAAGAAAAGCCATCCATTTTATAAAAGGCTTTTTTGGTGGTTTGTTTTTTTTAAAGGACAAATTATAATACTTACTGTAATGTTATTTTGCCAGAGCAGAAAATCATTGGGTTTGTACTCTTTATGTCTGGAGTAAAACAAAGCTCTTTTTGAGAATCCCTGTGAGCTGTGAGTTCACTCTAATTTACTATTACAATTTCTCAGCAAAATACATAAGCATTTCAGAGGTTTTATCAGTAGATATAGATTTTTTTTTTTCCTCTTTTTGGAAAGTGGGATAGTGGGATATGGACTAAACATTCTCCAGATAGTCTTCTTGTCAGGTGTCTGGCTCCATGTATGCCTGGTTATAAACATCTTCCAAAACATTTCTCCCCACAGCTTACTATGAGAGGGCTGCAGTTAGAGTGACCAACATTCAGCATGAGTTCAGAATGCATGAAATGGCTTCGCTCTGCAAAGACCAGTTATTTTTATGGCATCTTGAAAACCTTCTCCCATGCTACAGCCTGACTCATGTACTGGTGAAAAAAAATGTCCTTTATTTTCAGTACTGAATCTTGCAGGATTTAATTCAACCAAGCTGTGGGATATAGGCTGTCCATTTTCATTCACAACATTTTCCCCATTGCCTAGTTCCACCTGTATTCTGTAAAGAAAGACATTCTGTCGTATCTTTCCCCCACTCATTTAATGTCTGAAGCACATCCTCCTTTGGAACGGGACATATTCAAATAATGGTAACATGTATTTTTACACTAGGGTGAACAAAAAGAACAGATTCAGTTAGCAATAAAGTTTGGTTGTGAATATAAATTTTACACAACTCTTATAGCTCTTCTTTTTTTTGTTTCTCCAGCTCCTGTACATTCTGGGATTTCAAATATTTTTTAATAGTTGTAGGAGCCTAGGCCAACCTACCATGGAACTACCCAGTCAGGTCAGTGGTAGAATTTCTGTTTTTCTGCTTGAGCTAAAATTCTGCAGGCTAGAAGTTGTTTAATATATTTCCTTCTCATTTTAAATACTTTAGCATAGGATTTCACATCAGCCTTTTTCCACTAAGGAGTTCAAAAATATGCAGAGAAGAAGCCAAATATTTCAAAAATAACAAAAGCAATAGTGCATTAAGAAGCCTCTAGGCCACTTTTTGTTGTTTTGTTTTTTATTTTGGTTTGGTTTGGGGTTTTTTGTGTGGGGTTTTTTTTGTTTTTTAGACCATCATACATACTTTTATTTTAGGTAGGCTGGTGCTGCTAGCTATCAAGAAAGCCAATTTTAGTTGAAATCAAGAAAACAGGCAGCTTTCACTTTACCAAACAGGACATTTGAATCAATCTATAGAGTATGTTTAGGTCTGATCTGTTCCCATTTGGCTCCTTTCCCAGTCTTCAGGACTCACATCACCAGGGTTTAATTTCCAGGCTACGTCTCACACTGAATGGACTCATATGTTTATTCTCCCATTTGATGAGATAGAAACAGCATTAGTCACATGCCTGCTCAGCTGGAAAAAAAGAAAATAGGGGAAGAGGGAAGTCGTAAGTTATTCATTGTAAAGGCAATTAATTTCCTAAAGTTGCTACTAGCTTAAACTCCAGAAAACAGATTTGTTGAGATGGGTATTTTTGCCTAAATGAGAAAGTATGGACCATCCACACCTCTCCCTCATCCTGTAGGTAATGGCATCTGATTTTCTTCCATATCTCTTATATTACAATGAGTATTTAATCCTGCCAAGCACAACTGAAATCCTTGCTCAGTGTCTTCCTAGCTTCAGTCTTTTTTTGAACAATAATTAATATTTTTTGGGAAAGCAGATTGGGAATTGTGGAGTTCCTTGTGTGAGCCTTTATTAGTATCATCAGTCACACATTGTAATGAAGAAAAAAGAGTCTTCTTGGAAATTGTTCCCAGTGAGATCACAATTATTAAATACCATCATTGCTCATAATAATTAAACTTTTATTATCTAGGTTCCAACCCTGTTAGTTTGCTCTCCCCTGAGACCCTGTTGTCTGTTAGGCAAAAGCTGTGGAGGGACGTGTTGTGAATAATGCCATTTTCAAAACAGATATTGTTTAGGAAGAAAGAGCAGGGCCTCTATTTGAGAGTGATGAATTTCATAGTGACAGACAGTGGAGACACTGATTTCTTGAAAGATGCAATGAAAGTTGGTCCCTTTGTGATATGGTTATCTATATTCAAACAACACTGGGTTTAATGAGATGGGTCACCTTAAATCCACTCATGCACTGAGTTTAACGAAGGAGTACAATATATTTTACAATTTTACAGTACAACATGTATTTTAATCTGGGACAGGTGAAAAAAAGCCCAGAAACCCAGCAGGTAAAATTTAGCAGGAAACAGAGACAAAGGATTTGGTCTAATAACTCAGTAACTATCTATGTTTAGCTTTTCCTTGGATTTTCCTTGGAATATTTGCTGTATTCGAAAAATAACCATTTGCAGAATCACAACATTTATTCAGTAATGAATTTTTGCCATCAGAGTTGTATGAACTTAGCAGAGGAATCTAGGTTAGGAAGAAATAGGTATCACAGCCCAATCACTAACCTATCATTTGTGGCTTCATGTTAGAACACTTGATAGAGCTACTAGAAGTCCTGGAAGCTGGGTAGGTGGCAGATATGCAGAAGAGTGCTGACATGCACTATCAAGTCTATGGGAAATATAAAGTATTTGCTTAAATGAGTATAATATTAAGGTACACTTTAACCAGGAATTGACTCAGAGTTCAGTTTCTCACTTTAGCACACGCCTTCAATCTAGAGCAGTCTAGAGAGAAAGTCTTCAAGAAAAAAGCATCAAAGTGTTTATTTTGTAACATGGAAGTAAAACTGCAGTTTCTAAAATCTGCACATAATGAACCTGATAGAATTGAAACGGACACATCAAAATAATATTGAACACACATCAGAAAAGATTTACAAGCCCTTCTGTTTGCGGTGTGTCAAAAGGAAAAGTTAAACTCATAAATATCTAGGAACTAATCTACTGCAGAGAGAAGTAGGCACTGATTTCATTAGTTCTCATGGCTCAGCTGTACCCAGACAACATTGTTAAAGGAGCATTTTAACGTATGTTGCTTTTTAAAATTAATAGTAATTTTTTACATTACTATATTACTCACATCTTCAGTTCCACTGCATGGCATTGTACAGACCTATCTGAAAACATGGACCTTGTTTTCAAGCAGTTAAATATCCCAGACCTTATATTTTCATTTTATATAAGTGAATTAATTTATTTCAGGGGAATTCCATGCAAAGCTTTGTTTGCAGGGGGCAAACTGAAGAATCAGGACCTGATTTAGGAGAAAATATGAGGAGCAGATATGAAAACCTAGGAGAGAAAAAAGAACCACTAATGAAAGTAAGATAGTTTTAAGCTTCCCTAGCACAGCTGTTAGCTGTGCACAATGGAAAAAAAAATTAGGATCTGCTGGAGTGTTGAAGATTTTCACCAGAAAATAGCCAAAGATTAAATCTTTCATGTCTTATATTTTCCTCTTGGGATTTCACATGCAGTTCTCTCCTATAGTTGTAGGATCACTAAAATAAGAAGTCAAGTACTTTGTTCTAGGGCTCATTGAATTGTTCTGCTAGGAAAAGAGAGGCACCTCTAGAGCATTAGTCTTACCCTGGACTGAGTGTGGAAGAGCACTTAGGTGTAAATTGAATCCAAAATGATCAAGGTGATGTGAGGCAGGTGAACTTATGAGGTTTTCACATTTAGTTAGACACAAGGGGAAAGTGATATCCTACTTGAATTTTGTGAGTTAGGGATAAAAAGCACATAGTGGTATTTGTAGTTCATTTGTACTTGTGATCATTGAACTGCTTGTGGGTGTCAGCAGTTTAGTTCTTTAGTATGTTCTTCCTGATGCATAATCTGATCACTTACACATGCACCAAAAAAGAAGCAACTCCTTATCTCTAGAGCTTCCATTTTCCAAAAGAGTGAGGAGACACTGAACCCACATAAAAGTTGTCTTTTCAGGCTGTTAGAACAAGAACTCTGAAGGAGACCTCACTTGGCTTGTGCAACATCCTCTGGGCTGAACTTTTCTCTATTCACTGTGCCTTCATAAGCATCTCAAAGAAAGACAGTTCACATCCTCCATCATCATTACCACAGTGACTTAAAAAATCTCCTTGATTGCTCCCAAATCGTCTTTATTTTGAGATAGTATCTACAATAGAAGAAGCCATAATCAGAAGATTCATCAGAAGGGCTTTTCTCTCTTTCTGTTATGCTGTCATATTTAAACCATATTTTTTAAAGGAGCAGATTCTACCCAGTAGTTCTGTTCTCTGTTCTCCTTTGAGTATCAATAAAGAACCTCCATGGTGCTGTCAGCACAGCTGTTTTCATTAACACAAATTTTTGCTTTGAAAGAAAAATAATTTTAAATGAGAAGTGGTGGCAAGACAAGACAAAAATTTGTCTCTAGTTTCTTTCCCAAAAGGCAAGTAATACAGTAAGAAGACTGCAATTTCTGTTTGGTTCTTACAATGCTGGGAAAAAAAAAATCTCCCCAAGACCATTCAATAACTTTTTGAAGTTGTTCGAGAGGCAGTATTTAACTTAATTCTCTGCTCACTGTGAAAGAATTCCATTCAAGAATGACTTCATGCAGCAGAAAAGACATGGTGAAATGTACTGAAATAAATGCACAAAATTACTTTGTTATTACAATTGTATTGTTCTATAGTTAAAAAAAAAAAAAAAAAAAGCATCAAATAAGTAATAAAAAGAAACTTAAGTTAACTTCCAGAGGTTCTTTTTCAGAGCTAAATCTAGTAAACAGCAGAAAGAGACTGAGCTGGAAAATGTGTGCAGCTTTATTCCTAGATATAGGAAACTTATTGGAAAACACAGAAGCATTTTGAGTTAATTGAAATAATTAATAACATAATTAACGCTATTTCAAATGTGTCTATTACTAAACATTAATTATCTTGTAGCCACCGGAACAACATAATGATAGCATCATTCTAAATTATTAACTTAATGCTGTATTCCTTTGCTAGAATTTGAATGTTACAAAATGAAGATAAATGGGGAACCAGGCTATATATTTATTCAACAAAAGCAAGTCCATATTACTTGGTTTGAGAGGTACTGGAAAAAACCCTTCTGGTAAAGGTGTTTAATTTCTGGTCCTGTGCTCATTAATTCAGAGTTTGCAAAAGGCCCATGTTAAATGAGAAGGGGAATGAAAACAATTAACAGAAGGAAGTAACTACTTAGGACTAACTACTCTTTATAATTCTAAGATAGTTTTAAGTCCCTGATAGAGTTCAGCTTGGAGAAGAGGAGACTGAGGAGAGACCTTATCGCCCTCTACAGTTACCTGAAAGGAGGTTGGAGTGATGTGGGTGCTGGCCTCTTCTCCCTGGTGACTAGTGACTGGCCAAGAGCAAACAGGTTCAGATTGGATATTAGGAAAAATTTCTTTACTTGGGTGAGTGGTGAAGTGTTGGAACAAGTTGCCCATGGAAGTGGTAGAATCATTGTCCCTGAGGGTGTTCAAAAAAATCCTTAGACACAAAGCTTCGGGAGATGATTTAGTGGTTAAGGTGGTGTAGGACTGGCAGTTGGACTTGATCTTTAAGGTTCTTTCCAACCATGATGATTCTATGATTCTAAGATAAGGAAAAAAGAATCCTCAGAACTGTATATATTGGTGTTACAGTTTTCTGTGTATAGTGCATCTTCCTTTTCTGAACTTCCCTCTGAGGCAGGAAGGTAGAAAACCTGCATGGGAAAGTTTCATGTCTTTAGCATTAAGCTTCTTTTATGAAGGATCTCAGAATCAGAATAAGCTTCACACTGTGAAGATAAATTCTGACTTATTTTTATCTGGACAAAGAGTTACTGAAAGAATTATAAATGGATGTGAATCTAATTCCCTTTAAGATACTGAGCCTATCTCTGTGATGGAGAAGTAGAGAAAGCAACTCTCTTTTTGGTGATCATTTTCAAACAAAAGTGGTGGGTTTGTGTGGAGTCTCATGACTGAGCTGCAGAATGAGATAATGGTTGCTTACTTAATTATACTGTCTGGCAGGGTCTTTTTGCAGAACCTGAGAACCTGTGGTTACTTAATCTCTCCAGAAATATTTGGCTTCAACTAGAGACTTAGGTCCTCTGAACTCCCATATTCAGCTTCCAATACAGCCTTATTTTGTACAGTTTCTGGAACCAGGGCATGGTGAAGGGCTTATGATTACCACTTTTGTGAGGTTCTATGTAAATTTCGGTTCTTGTCAGTTATCTTAGAAATGGGGAAACTGGCAGAGATTTTGCAAACTGGAATACAGAGAAGCACAAATGACATTAAACAGTCAAAAACCCGAATACATTATCCTTGTAATAAGATCACTCTTCTGGGACTCAGTGTGTTTGCAGATGCCTGTGACACAGAATTTTCTGTAACATGTAGATATAACCTAAATAGACACCTAAGGGTTTAAAAGCAGGTGTTTGTAGGTATGAAAATAAATAAACAAACAAACAAATAAACAATAAAAGGATCTAGCATGAGTTCCTGTAAGAACTGTGGAATTTATTACTCTTTCTGTCCATATATGTCTACCTAAGAGAGCTTTTTATCAGGTAGTTTAGAAATGTAAATCTCCTTTATGCTTTAATTTACATTGTGTTAATTTCTAGTGGTGCTTTTTTTTTTTTGGCTGTTTGCTCCTTGGGCTTGTCCCTCATTCCTCTCATTCCCTCATCTATCCAGCAGCAGCAGTAGGTAGCAAAATGACAAAAAGAGCTGTTGCCCTAGAGCTTTATCTAGACTCATGAGAAATATCTGCTTCACTCAGATTTTTTCTACCTTTAGTGACTTACATATTTCCTCCTCTCCATGGAATGTGTTTAGGATCCCATTGAAAGCAATTAGATATGAAATTTCAACATATATTTATTAAATAGACACTGTTTTCATTGTTCCCTCAAGTGTGATTTAGCAACACTACAAACTCAAGTCTTGATGTAATGTATGTCCTCTCATTGTTCAAAGAAAAGGAAAATAAACACACACAGCAGGTACAGATTGTACAGTGCTGTCAAGCTCCTCTGCCAGTGGCAAACTAATGAGAGAGAATAGGATAGTCTGATGGGAGGTATTATTGCCCTTTATGGAGCATGAAGTGAATTCTTGGAGAGTTTTTTCATTGCTGTTGTATTGTTTTGGTTTTGTTTTGCTGTGTTTTTAATTCCAACTATCTTCAGGGCGAATGTGCGTACCTGAACATCTGAGTAATTGCCATGTGGAGAATTTCCACTCTGTGTATCAAGATGCCTAGTTTCACTGTAAACCCTCTGCCAAACATCAGCCCAACATCAGTCACAGCTTCTAGGGGTAATGATGAGCTCAGACTGGAACTGATAGTTTAGCTAGATAGTTTGATTCTTTCTTGTGTATTTGCAAAGTGGCATAAAGCTTAGCAAATAGCAGTGAGACCTTTGCAAAATTGCCACAGATATAAATGGAGAGAAATCAACACTGAAACATATTCTGATATAACTGATACTAACAAAGACTATATTCTTTCATTAATGATGTGATTGAACAGGAGTAGATGGATTTTATTGAGAATGCATAAATATATATATGTACACCTATATCTATATTCAGATAATCAGAAATCATTGTGATGGGAATGTTTGAAAGGCAGACAAGCCAGACCAATTTTAAAAGTTTTAGTCATTAACATCACACTTGGTGCTAATAGTTAAATCTCACACAGTAGTGATCACCACTATTTACAGAAAACCATAAACTCTTACCCTCTGAGTTATATGTATGTACACAGTGCCATGGGGCTGATGACAGCATTGGTTGCTATGGCCCTCAGTGGTTCCTGGTTGAACAGGAAGGTGGCCAGCTCAGTGTAAGAGCATATATATTTGAGTAGACAAAACTGAAGTGGAATTGCCTTCTTTCATCTTTTTCCTTTTCTTCTATTTTAATGCTATTACCCTCTCCCAAATAAGGTGTTCTCCATATGCTCTTGCTTCTGCTTGTATCATTTTCCTTGTGTATTCTGGAGTATTTCTGCCTACTAGCAGTCACTTGTGCTTACCTTATTCGCCTTCTGGAATCTTTGTTATTTGTATAGCTTTTAGTGCAACTACACTCATCCTGTTCTTGGTTGAACACATACTTAATAAAATGCTTATGCATTTTATCTCATAATGTATGTTTTATCTGATAATGTATGACATGTATGCTTTTAATAGTTACACTATTTTGTTCATTTATGGTTTTTGTTCAAGGCGAGGTGGTATTAATTATATCCTGTTTAATACATTTTCATTTTAAAGGAACGCCATAACTCTTTGGCTACAGTCTGGTTTAAATGTGTTTCTTTTGACATTCATTAATTTTATACCAGTATACCTGGTATACTGAGTCTGGCTATATGTGGCTTTTTTTCTTCCATGGCTCAGAACTTTTACCTATAGAATTGAAGCATGCTCTTAGATTGAAGATGTCCTGGTTTCCACTGATAGATTTGTTAGCTAGATTTGCCTGTTTTGGAGAGATGTGCTTAAATTCTCTTCACTTGTTTGTCTAGACTTAAGGCTTTAGCAGAAACTTAAATTGCTGGTTGGCTAAATATACTGTTAGGCATTCAGATCTCTCAAAGCTGCTGCAGCTGCCATTGGTTTGTGTGTGATTAGCAACTCAGCCCATGCTAAAGATGTCATTTGACTTTTACAGGAGTAACCTTACCACAGAAGGAACACACTAACACTATTACAGCTAGGATTATATTACAACAGTCATGACAAATGGAATTTAGCTTTTTAAAGTACAATGATACTTTACAGACTTCATTTCCCCAAAACAGGAAATATTTTCATTTGGTAGACATGTCATATGATAACCTACTCTGCCAGCAACAAGGTACATGCCCATTTCTGAATCAGGTAAAATAAATAATAAAGGACTTTATTTTACTACTTCTATTCATACTGATTTCACATCAAAGATGAGACACAGATGACTGTCTTGGTGAAATCTCAATAGGGGAATCCAAAAGGTGTTTTTCAACACATACTTAAATTATATTAAAAAGTTGGTAACTACTGAGATGATATTTTCTGTTGACAATACAAAATTTTCAAGAATTAATATCCAGGATAGAAAAAATATGGACTGTAGATAAAGACAGATGTATCTTAAATATTGAGTAAAAGAGATGATAAATAAATTAATTTCAATGTAGGTATATAAATCAATGTAATAAGGAAAAAAATCCTCAATATTTCAAGTGTTGGTGTCTGAATTAACCACTATTGTTTAGTACTGAGGTCTTGAGATTTTAATAGATAATTCTCCAGAAACATCAGCTTGGTATGTTCAAAAAACAATCAGATTTTAAGAAACTATTAGGAAAGAAATAGAGGAAAACAAAACAAAACAAGGAACACCATTATGCTGCGGAATAGCCCTGTGCTACAACTGAATCTTAAGTGCCTTATATGTATTCCTGGTCTTCCTTTCTTCACATTGGAAAGAAGGATGTAACTGGGAAAAGCAGAGAGAATTAAAGGTTACACTGAGAGAGTTAAGGGAGAATTTAAGGTATATAACAACTCTTCTATTAGGAATAACTATCACTATACTAAAATTGAATGAAGTACCATTCTCAGCTTTAAAAAATGCTACTCTACAGACCGTTGTCTTTATCTGCAATTATAATTTCGAAAGCCTGAATTTAATATAGCTAGATAGGCATTTCCCTCCTTATTGTTTACCACATTCACATCACTTTGCCAGGAAACTGAGTTTGCTGTTGAACAAAATAGACATAAGGCTCTGAATCACAGTGTAAAAGGTCTGGAGAAAACTGCAGGGAGTCATCCTATGCAGTATTACTTAAGCAGTGGGAATTTAGCATTATGCTTTGGAAAGAAAATTACATTCCTTGTACATCACTTACTCCTGCTCATTCCACATTGCATTTAACCCTTTTCTTATTATCAACTATGTACTCAGGACTTTTAATCTTTGCTATGAAAAAGATTTCTGGCAGTCAGAATTTAGCCGACTGATCTGTACATTTCTGGACTCCTACTTTATGCCATTTAAAAAGCCCAAACCAACTGAATTTGCCATTTCCTAGGTTTCTGAGAGTTCACACATCCTTCAAGATTTTCCACAGCTAACTTATAGTAGTTTAGAGAACTACTAATTCTCACTAATATAACTGAATCAATTTTTCAGCTCAATTGGTATGAAAATTTTTTACCATATCTATCTGCTATCTAAACTGCACATTTGGCTATTTGCATTTGAGGTAGCTACCCTTTTTTTGAGTTACACTTTATATCATGGATATAGTAATAAATAACTTGTTACAACTAAACATAGTATTAAGGTAGTAATTATAAACTCCCTGCAAAGTAAGTGGACCAGCCTCTTTCTAGGTATTCCTCTTAGTACTTACAGACTTTCTCATTACTTTTAGTATTCCTTAGTAGCAATATCTAAAGATAGCTGTGCACAGCTTTTTTTGTATTTTCATCATTACCCTGGTTTTCATCAGAGATATCTTAATTTAAAGTGTTAACTTATAGCAAATGGATGCATTAGTGATCATCATCCTTTATTCCCCTGACTTCATTTCTTGAACAATCTTTTTCACTTTTTATTAATTTTCCAGTGATATGAATTACACAAGAAGCCCGTTATACCAGTTCAATCATAAATTTGCCATATATTGAGAATATTATCCATTTATGATGATTTTTGACATTACTTGGATCAATATTCACATACCTTAGAGATTTAGTATCCATTATCATCTTCCTTGTTCCTTTTATGATGCTACTGTAAACACTGCTTTTCCTTTTTTTATTTTTATCCTTTTTTTTTTTTCCTGCATAATAGAAATTCTTTGGGATAAGCTGCATATTCATCCTCCTCTGTTGATCTGATCACAGTACATAAAGAAAAGAGCAAACACAATCTGATAGGACTTCTGCTATAACCTCATCCTCAAAATATTTAGAGTACTATGATACGGCAAAATATTCTGAAGCTGAGAAAATTTAAGTTATATGAAACTATTGAGTTATCTTATGAATTATCCATAATAGGCAGCAAGTAATGGCTGTATCACTGACTGTAATTACACAGTCTACTTGTTCTTACTTCAAAGATTTATTATTAATATGATTAATCTCTCTCCATCCATGAAACAAGTTAAACAAAAACAAGTACAAAATCTTGTAATACTGTAGAAAAGCCTTTTATTCTTTTGCAGATATTCACTTACATTCTCTTCCACTGTTACAATCAAATTGGGTAGGATAAACCACATATGAGTAATTTGCTTTTGACTTCTGATTTCTCTTATATACACTATATCTTACAGATATTGGATAACAGAGGATGGTGTAGTGGAGGGACACCAAAAGAGGGGACTCTGTGCAGGTTGCCAGCCTTGTGATCTTGCTGCCTCCCAGAGAGCCTGCACATTGTGTGCTCTCTCTGTGCCTCCCTTCTAGACTCAAATGTGTGTAAGGTTAAGTGTGGAGAGGGTTAAATGAGGGACGTCTCCCAGTAACTGTGGCATTAACTTCTCTTTGACTTGTAAGCCATAAGTAAGCTGGACAAGTAAGGGTGTTGCTATATAATAGCCCACATCATTGTGGGTGATTGTAGGGAACAACAGTTGGATTTCAGTGAGAGAATGATAAGTGTCCTTTCTTCCAGGTTACATGAACAAACGCGTGCTTTGCTTTCCACAAAGCTGAACATGTTTTGACATATAGGCTGAGAACTGAAACCAAACGTGATTTTGGTAATTGAATCCATCTGCTTATGCTGCATAAAGCAGATGCTGAAATGTCAAGCTGTAAGTGACTGCATGGATTTTTAGACTATGAGTTTCTTTGGATACTGATATTATGAGAAAGATGAATGGGAAGGGTGAAGGGTAAAAGGTTAAACATTACAATCATATGGGCTCTCACCTTGGCATGTTTATGTCGCACGACAAAGTTATAGAGGAACTGTAGTACATGCTATCAAACTTACATGTCAAGAGTAACCAAGAACTGCAGGAAAAATGACCAGTTAATATTTTGCCTTCTGTGAGAACCTTCTCTCAGAATCTGAGGGTATTGATCAACATCCAGCTGAATATGAGACAGCAGTGTGCCCAAGTGTCCAAGAAAGCCAGCAGTACCCTCGCTTATATAGAAAACAGTGTGGCCAGCAGGAGAAGTGATCATTACCCTGTACTTGGCGCTGGTGAGGCCACACATTGAATACTGTGTTCAGTTTTGGACCCATCACTTATGGGAAAGACATCAAGTTGCTCAAGTGTGTGCAAGAAAGCACAACAAAGCTGGTGAAAGGTCTAGAGACCAAAGCTTATGAGAAGCAGCAAAGAGAACTGTAGCTGTTTAATTTGAAGAAGAGGTACAACTACGCAAAAGGAAAAAAAAATCTCTATGAACAGGGTTATTAAGCACTGGAATAAGTTCTCCAGGAAAGTGGTTGGATCACCATTGCTGAGTGTGGTTAAAAATTGTATAGAATCAGTGCCCAAGGACATGTGTTAGCAGTGGGCTGGTAGAACTATGTTAGTAAGGTTAGGCTGAAGGTTGGACTGGAGGATCTTGCAGGTCTTTTCCAACCAGAATTCTACAATTCTATGATTCAGCTAGAAATTGAGCTGTGTTGCTAATTGATAATTTGCAAATATTCTTCCTATTTTTCAGGGCATAGAAAATATTAGCTGATAGATTTATAGAACAATTTAACTAGTCACAAGGATGTGACTGGTCACATTTGGCAAATGTTATATGTTTCCTCATTGGCAGAATGGAAGGTTTTAAAAGAGAAGTGAAAATTGAAGAATGAATAAAGAACAACCAGGCTTTCTGGTAGAAATTTTTTGACAAATTATATGTGTTAAAATTTATGAAACTTTCAAGATCTGCTAACATTTTTCATGAATAAGCCATCAATAACCACAATAACCACAAAACACAATAACCTTGAGTGTTATGACCTCATGAATAATAGTAAAGTGAAATTACCATTTATTTCAACAAAATATAGCCAGTAGCAGAAAGTTCCCCATTTATGGAAGAAGAGCAAATAGCTTATTTGAACCATGTCACTGAGTTTTGACATTTACTGGTCCTTGAAAGACCAGTAAACGGCAATAAGCACTAAAGTACCACTTGAGAAGATTAAAAAAAAGGACACAAGTGTTTCATTCAAAGCAAAAGTAATATTGTACTGACGTGCTTAAAACATAATTACAGACATTTTTTTTTAATTTATTTTTTTTAATGGAGAAGAAACATTTTCTGCACATTCTTTAAAAATTCCTTTAATTTTGATCCCTTTCAGATCATAATTATTCCAGAAAATTAAAAAAAAAAAAATGTACTTACCCAATTTCTATACTGGGTGATACTTTTGGTGAAAAAATGTGGAACTGAATAATTTAAAGGGACAATATGAGATAAGGATAGACAACTTAAGCATTTAAAAAGCTGTTTCGCCTATAACAAAACATCAGTTGTGCCCTTTTCTAAAACTGTTTTATTAATGGAGGGCAAACTAAATTTGAAATCACAGGCATTTGTACAGCAAATTTAATTTTAAGAACCACAATCATTCAGCAGCAGTAACAAGGCTAGGCAGAAAGAATAATTACTCAACTGAAGAAAACAATTGTATGGTATAAACAGGAATGAAACCAAATGCTTTAAATAATTTTAGAGTTCACTTGTTCTTGGACTTTTCTTGCAAAAATAGGCAGATCATGTGAACTCATTCTTCCCTGAGAAGAAATAGCTAATGTAGAATTATTTTTCAAAATGAAGTATTTGAAGAGTAAATACTACAGCTGATTTTTCAACATCTTTGAAGTGTGTTCTGTTAGTCTCTATATACTACAGAGTTTCTATAGTCCATTCCATCAGTGTCTGGCTTTCATATATGATAGAAATTTTGTCTCATCATTTCTTGCATTGCCTTTATTGCATTATCTGAAGATTTAGTCATCAAGAGCTTCATGATTTCTCTGTACAATAAGCAAAAAGTTGCATAACATCTGGGCACACTCTACAAGGGCCCACTGGGGACACTAATACTGTGTTTGATGAGAATTTTCTATTAACCAGTCATGTTTAGATATGCCACTAAGCCACTTATTAATCTGCTGTGTGCTCTGCTGATATTGGATATCGTGAGATTTTAAATCAGATTTCTTGTTGTTCTAAGTAAATCCCCTTACAGAATTATATACCATACTATCGTCTCTGCATTTACATTTATTAGCTATTATCCTCTTGCTCCAATCCTTCTTTTTCATCAGTTTTCAATAAAACTTGTAGACAAGCATTAACTTTTGTACCACTCTTTAATTCTTTGCTGATTAAAATTTTTTATTTTTGCACATTTTGACCCTTGAACACTAGAATAGCTAAAATGCAGTGAACCAGATCACATGTCCCTTCAGTGACACTGGCACAGCATTAATACTTCCCCTTTTCAAAGATTCCACCTTGCACCAGTTTCTCCGCAAACTGATTGCCAGATTTATTTTCCAAAGATCCTTGAATATTAAGTTACTCACAGTTGGTTCAGAAATAGAAGAGGATGTGAAGTACTTTGAATAAATTATTGCTCAGCTCTGCATACAAATTATACAGATGTTTTATACTGCTGAAGAGTGAACGTATGAAAAGAAGGGCACAGGACAGAACTTCTGTCTTCTACCACCACTGCAGAACCTTGGACCATAAAAAAATTAACAGGAATACCTAAAATAAAAATCATAACTAGTTAAAAATAACTAGATTTTCCTCAAGGGCACAAATGTAGATCAAACAACATGGGAAACAATAGTTAAGTCATCTTCTACCCTCCCACACATGCTCCAGTCAAATACAACCCTCAAATAGTGGCAATCTGGATATTAGGATTAAATCCAAACTCTTTTCAGGACCCTTCTGTCATAGATTGTGACAGAGAGACAGAGAAATATGTTAGAGAGATCAAACAATCAGAGCAGACCTCCACCCACTTCACTCTCCAGTCCTTATCCCTGTCAGACCCTAGGCCATATGCAGACCCTATCTGTCTCCTCCCTTTCCAGCAATCCCTTTGGAAATGCTAATGGATTTGCCTTGGTGCCTACTCCCTGTGGAGCAGCCTAAAAGGGTCCGATGGGGTGGATTCCTCCATCCAGTCCCTTACAAAATGCTTGAGTGAGGAGTTAACTCAGAACAGAAACTGAGCTAATGGGAAGCTGAGGTTATTGCTTTCCACAGACAGAAGGAGCAGACAGGTTTCTCAGACAAGTCTTAAGGCTAAATTTGACATTTCCAAATGAGTTCCAGTATAATGCTATGGGAACATTCCAATACAGAAACATGATGGTATGTAAGAGTGAACTTGCAAGAGTTATTTGTAAGGAGGAAGGAACTTCTCACCTTTGGTGAGAAAAGAAATTTGAAAGACAATGAAGTTTTTCAGCAGAACAGAGATTTTTCAAATTCTTTACCATCCTAATATAAAAGAAATAGCTGCTAATGTGGTCTAAGAGTCACCCCTTTGTGTCTTGTTTCTCTCCATGCAAAATGAGAAGGTTAATGATAATATCCATTTCCTGAGCCTGGTAGGAGAGCAGTTTTCTTAATAAAGCACAATGTATTGAGTATAGAGATAATTCAGAACAACAAATTGCTGCTTTGAATCAAATTTTAAGCCATGTAAGATAATTTAATTTATGTGTTCATCTATTGACACCCTTGAATACGTAACACTGGAAGAAATCCTCCGGGGGAAGGGAAAACACAAGTTTCTTCATTAAAGGGCTTAAGCTTGTGGTGATAAAGTCTGTATCATAACACAAATACAATATTTCTATAAATAAATTAATGTCTCAAGCACCTGTCTCAGGAAGACAGGCTAGAAAATGTGGAGCTGATCAGCTTGGACAAGAGAATAATGTCTCTGGGGGGACATTATAATGACCTTCCAGTACTTGAAGGGGACATACAGGAAAGCTGGAGAGGGACTTTTTACAAGGGTGTGCAGTAATAGGAGGAAGGCTAATGGTAGATTTATATTAGATATTAGGAAGAAATTCTTTAGTGTGGAGGTGGTGAGATACTGGAACATATTGCCCAGGAAAGCTGTGGTTACCCCTCCCTGGAGGTGTTCAAGGCCAGGTTGGATGGGGCTTTGAGCAACCTGGTCTAGTGGGAGGTATCTCAGCCCATGCATAGAGGCTGGAACTAGATGGTCTTTAAAGTCTTTTCCAAACCAAACAATTTTGGGATTCTATGATGTACAGGGAGTTCCAACAAATCCAGCTGCCTAGCAATATGGTATATACAAGCTTTAAAAAGCCACAATCTCAGAACTCCTTCAATGCTCCTGATAATATGATAATTAATGTCTAACAAAGAAGAACTCCGATGTGGATAAAAAGCAGGTTTGTAGAGCATATAGACAGGACTTTATAGAATCACAGAATAATTTGGGTTGGAAGAGATCTCTAAAGGTCACCTAGTCCAACCTCCCTGCAGTAAGCAAGGACATTGTCAACTATTTCAGGTTGCTCAGAGCCTCGTCAAGCCTCATCTTGAATATTTCCAGGGATGAGACCTCAACTACCTCCCTGGGCAACCTGTCCCATTTTTCCACTACCCTCATGGCAAAGCAATATTTCTAAAAAAATGAGCTAGCTATTTACCTACAGATAGATAGTGTGGGAAATTTGCAAATTACTTATCTGGTTTATGTGGCAGCCTCTTTACCTACTACTAAAATGCATCATCCATAATGATACAAGGCACCTACTTAAAAACAGCACATAAAACGCTATGGCAGTCATGTAGAGGAGGCAATAGGAATCCAGTCAAAACTTCAGAATGCTCATGGGTTATTATAGCTTTCATAAGATTTGGTCTTTTTATTGTGCAATTTTTATAGAAGTTTGTTCTTTTTCCTACAATCTACCCCTTCCTGCAGCTGCTATATTTCGCTCCCAGAAAGAGGAACTTATGGATTCAAGAGATGAAGGCACAAAAAGTACAGACACACATGGAAGCACACACAACACTGTGTGAATTTTGATGGAATAAACAGGCCTAGAAAGTGAAAAGCATTATCATAGACTTCTTATTACATACACTGTTGAAGCCTTGGGTTTTGAGACAATACCCCAGTATGCTTAATCCTATACCAGGCATGGACTGAGAATGTCTTAAGCTACACAATTATAAAAGAATCAAAACAAGGATGCAACTTAGCTAGAAAGTGAAATGCTGGCTGTTTGGATTTTTGTTGTTGTTTTGGGTTTTTTTCCACAGAAAACATATGTTGAATACTTTTGGAGACCTTTCTGTATAGCTGTTAAAACATTTTTTGTTATGCACTTCAAAGAAATAAGAAGTTATTTTTGTTTTCAGTTCTGAACTGAGAATGTGCTAATTTTTTTTTGAGCCTTTGAAAAAAATTATAAGGCAAAAAAGTAAAAAAAAAAAAAAAGAGAGACCAGCAGTGGAGGAAATGCAAATGACAGTTTTTGTTTTCAGGACAAAATTTTCTCAGTTAAAATTGTATGCTTCAACAATTGTTTCCTTGCTCTTTCTTCCAGACTAAAAGAAGTCTGTCTGGGCTCATCTGCAATGCTACTGCACTTTCTTAGCAATAAACCTAGTGATGAACTATCATATTATATTGTGTTAGTGCCAGTTAACACACTGGTTTTCAGAACCATGCAAAAGAGGAGAAATTTTATATGAGATACATGTTGTTATGCGTTAGTTTAACATTTAGCATAATCCCATAAATCTAGGGGGTGGAATTTTGAGAACACTGGATGCACACTAAAACCAAGAGATTTGGCACCTGCAGACACAACACTCCCTCTGTCAAAGGAACATATGATCTTTTTTTAAAATCTAAAATAACTTCCACTCTGATGGAAATTCCATCTGCATACATGCAGGGATCAAAGGTATGAATGCAAACTGGAATTTTTTGTTACAGTTGTAAAAATGCTGGAATGAATTTACGGATAAGTTCTAAAGCCTACATGGGGAAAATTGTACTTACACAGGGTCTTGATTAACAGACATGTCACTTTTCTGCACATGAAATTCATAAAAATCTTGCTCTTGTTGAAGAAAGTAGTCACCATTCCCTTTTTACTAGATTGGAAAAGCTCAAGAAGGTGGATCCTGCATAACTTGTTCTTACTTTTGTTAAATCACTATATGTTTTTGGTTCCCAGTTTTTAGTTTTGGGGAGAAATGGTACAGAAAGTAGACATGCATACACACACTTAAAGTCCCACTTATATACTGAGCAGCAGATTGCATTGATAATTTTCAAGTGTCACTGCTGTTTATCGTGTTGGAAGAATGCCACTCAGGATGACATTGTCACCCTTGCACCATAGTAGTGTATGAGTTTAGGACAGATTCAGAGCAAAGGATGCCATCTGCTTAGTCAATACTATTACTCTCAGCAGTACCTCAAATTTTCCTCTGAGGCTGCTCCATCTAAGGCTGCCTTGTGTAGTTTTACATAGTCAGATGTTTTTGAAGACAGAACTGATATGACTACAGATGGCAACAACTGCACCTCTAAGAGAGGAATATCCCATTGCTTTTCTAGACCTGTAGTTTAATGTATGCTGTAGTATACAAGTTAGCTTGGTACTGTAAATATAAATATACAGCAGACTGTGAAGGGGAGAGAGAACCATTGGGGGAAATGCATTTATATAGTTTGGATGTGTAAAGTGCACATCTGGTACAGATGAACAGCAATCAGGAAGTTATGACGGGGGGAAAAAAGAGAGACAATGTTACCATAAATTGCATTAAATGAGTTTTTCAAACAACTGAAGTTATGGCACTCTGAGCCTGGGGAAGTCGTTTGTTCAAAGCAGAGGGGAGGGTGGAGTGAGCCCAAGAAAAAGAATCTGCTTGGATCAAGATCCTGCTTAGTGAAAGTAAGGAAAAGGTCACTCACAAACCACAGCATTCCAAATGCAGACAGATTTGTGGGCAACATTATCTGGAAAACTCTAAAGCAACCTGAATGAAAAACAGCTTAGTTTTGGAGAAAGGAACAGGCAAAGTAGGAGGTGGGTGTCTATGTATTTGTTGTGAGAACTCTATGTAAACTCTTTCTCACCCTCAGGAAATGTATTTCTGTGTATTTTGGTTATTTTGTTTGAAATATAGTGGTTTACTGTTACTTGAAAAGTCTGTCTGCTTCTCTTGGATATGCATTTTATGGATTTCTTATTGGATATTCCATCCCTTTAGTGTATGAAAGGAAAGTGAAGTTTCCTGACACTACTGGCTAAGCAAAGGGAAAACAAGTTAAAACCAAAAATTTTTTTGGTGCTGAATGCAACTGCCACAGCTAAGGCTCAGCTTGGATGACTTGTCCTGAAGGTTTGCAGCACAGCAAACAAAATCCTGTGGCCACCTTGGTTTTGGCAGCCAAAATCAAACCTCTTTTATTAGAGTAATTTAATTTGTTGGCTTGTACCATAAATTGCATGAGATGAAAACATAAGCATCTGGATTAATGTCTGCAATTCAAATATAAGGGCTCAAAGGTAAATTGAATGACCATAGATTGCAAATATATAATGAAATGTTATTCTTTCAAAATGTTATTTTGATTTTAGTGTCCTAAAATGGATACAAACAGAAAAAATCTGATAGGCATCTTTCAAAGGAAACACTACTTAAATAGCACCATTAGGGCATCAGTCCATACAAAGTCCAACCTGTTAAATGATGGTGATAACACACAATATGAAAACCTTTTCACTCAGAAAATACCTCTTTATGTTGTATAAGGCTCTGGGGAAAGAAGGAGGTGACCATAAAAACAAACACTGCATTGCAGTGTATAAGCAGAAGATGGCTGTGTTAGGGCTAAAAGGGCATTCAAATTGTGGCATCTGGTGTATTATGGGCCTCTGATATTTTGACCATAACATTTAATAGAGGGATTTTCCTACTAAAAAAGCAAACAAAGCCCTTGAATTTCATCCTCCCTTATTTCCTATTGAAATGCTACCCACTTCACAAATAGATCTGAAGCACAGAAATGCAAAAGAGCAAAGCCACAGCTGGAAAGAGGAGGAAACAGATGGTTTTTTTCCAGTTAGGAAAATTGTCTCAATTAAAAGAAAATATTCACTGCAAATAGGTCTTAGAAGTTGAAATGTCACATTTTTCATAGACTGAAAGTTAAATGAATGATTCCTATTCAACTGAAGCAAGCTTCTATATAATTTTGAAGTGTTTCATTATATTTCTGATCATTTTAGTCTCTTAATCATAGTTAGCTTGCATTGTTAAGTGAAAGCTTGTTACATGCCATAAACCCAAGACTTTAAATATTAAAAGGTCAGTATCTACCATTTCTAAGCTTTTAACCCCAAACTCATTTCTTTGTGAGAAACTTCTGAAAGCAAGTCCTGTTCCTGTAAGTTATTTGATTCCACAAATTGGCCTTTGTTAGGGGAACAAAACAGTAATGTCCAACTAGTTCCTTCACATTCATTAGATGGACCTTTTCTGTATCTACTGGTACACACTATTGTCTGCTTTGTGGTTTTCTCATCTCTGAGACCCATTCTAAGTGTGGCTTTCAAAGCTAGTGCTGACAGTGAAGCCCTGATGAGGGACTGAATTGTACAAAGGTTCTTTTTTTCCCTTTCCAAACCTCAACTCTTCAATCCTCAATTCCTGAAGGAAACGCCCTCTCTTTCCCTTTTCTCCACATTTCAGTCCATGTAAGATATCACAGCTCTCACAATCTAACTGCATTACTTCTTTTTTCCTCCTCTCTTCATAGGCTTTAGGGATAAAAATAATGAGAAAAAGAGAAAAAGTGTTCTTGCTTTCAAATTCAGCATCTTACATCAATGTACAACACCCAAGAGCTTCTAACAGCATAGAAGCACAATTCCAGGGGAAGTGTTGCTGCTTACCCCTGGAACAGGCTCAGCTGCTCTTTGAAAGCTGCAGTGATATGGGGGATACGTGAGCTGCAGAGCATGCTCAGTGTGTCTGAAAACTTGAGCAGTTTTACCACCAAATTCTTAACTAGAGACTTTGCTGTTGTACTATTATGATAGGTTTCCTGGCAAAATCTCTAATGCAGTCATGTCAGCACCTCTCAATACGAAGTCTGAACCTTCTTCAAAAAGGCAGAGTTCCCATTGTAATTTTATGTCAGACTCAAAGGAGCAATGATTTGTAGATAGACTACATGTAAGACAAAGATCTAAACTGCTATGCAGTTATTAAAAACTAGTATATTAATATGTAAAATTTATGTTAAAGATGAATAAATTTAAATCAACTCACATAACACATGCAGGACATCTAATCTTTCAGTGTATTTATTAACTTCACTATAGCACCGATATTAGCACCAGCTTACCCACTAAGAAGGAAGAGATTTACCTTACTACATATATCACATATTTACCTTCCAACCGGCATTTTGAAATTACTTTTCATCCAAGATCTCTCTGTAAGTGGGAGGATTACATCACATTGTCACTGTGCTACAAATTTCTGTGCACCCTTGCCCACACAACAACTTCATCAACTAGAACTTTTTTGAACACCTAACTACAAAATTTTGTCATCTAGAGAACCGTCAAAGGGCATCTCCATTTTAGGAGGTGCAGGGGGAGACAGCTTCAGAGGCAGTATCATTCATCCAGTGGCACAAAATTTGACTGTACTTAGAATTATTCTTTCAGTTTTCATCATTGTACATTCATGTGGACAAGCCAGAGCAGGAGGCAGCTGAGATAAGGTACATGCCATTATCTTTGTCTTCCCTTGAATTATCTTCCTTTGACTATTTTACTAACATTATTATTTTTGGAGTTTTTTTCTCTCTCTCCTTTTTATCCCCCTTCTAGTGAATATTTTATCACTCATTTCTATTTAGGCTGTGAGAGAAGGAGAAAGAGGTGATTTCTTCCTGTCAGCCCACGTAAAATACAGCTAGGGAAAGGAGAGGTAAAAACCCTTGCTGGTTATTAAGGGTCCAGGTCTGACAGAACAGGCCACTCATCACTTCCTGATGCTGTTACTAACAGCAGCCAAAAGCTCTACCACATAAGCCCACACATACTCCAGAGCCAGCTTTTCATGGGTTGGCAGAAGGGTGGCATGAGTTCATATTACTTTATTACCAAAGCACTGAGGCATTTGGATGCTATGTGGAAAAGGAGGTCTCCTGTTTTGACAGGATGGAGGAAGATGTGAAGATAGTCTGTGAAGAATGACATAAAAATCATTACTCACCTTTATCATAACTGAAAGCTTGGTAGCTATTCCAGTAGTCATCAGCATCTTAAATGCCTGTCTTCCTGAGATGAAGGGATGGATTCAGATCTTACTTTTATAAAATCTCCACTCACTCAGTGGCTTACTCCTGCTTTACATCACAGAGAGCAAATACCAGCTCATACTTTCTGCGTGTACTTCTCTTTGCATACACTTGATGTTGCTGAACTCCTGTTTGTTCATCTTTGCAAGATGTGTCCTTAACTTCAATTGATTTCACATTTGTTATCCAATTTGGTTTGCTTCTCTGGCAGCAACCAAATTGATAAAACAGTTGTCATGGACTGTCATTTACTGAGTTGGGATTAGGAGTGCTTTCATAGAGGGAACAAGTGATGTAATATGGCTGAAATAAGTGAGATGAAGAAAAGTGATTAAATCAGCTTTATCTAGTACTTTTCATGGACTTCATAGACTGATCTTTGTAATAACATGAGTATTCACAATGTGCAGTGAATATATAAAGTATTTTATAGAGATACCTTCCTTAAAAAGATTCGTGCTCCAAACACTTTGATATTCAAGGAGAAAATCTTTCCTGGAAAATGTACCATAGAGATGATGTAAATCTAAATTATGAAAGGATTGGTCCCAAGATTTTAGCACATTGTCCTGAACTTAAAAAGCATCCCCAAAAATCCAAAGGTAAGATAGTAAATTTAAATTAATAGATTACACTTGTCATGTTATTATTTCTATCTTATCACTATGGGTTTATACTTTCTTCCCATTCCACTTATCCCTCCTCACAAGGGATGAAAAATCATGTTTATTAGAATGTGATTTGACAGATTTTCAATGTGAGAAGGAAGCTTTGGTGGAAAGATTAAGTAAAAAAACTAAAGCTGAGGAGAGAAGGAAAAAGGCAATAAAAATCAGCAAAAAGAGGTTAAAAAATAAATTAAGCTAATATTTTGGGGAAGTAAATTATAAGGATGTGTAAATCCACAGTGAAAACTCACCTCTCACCAATTCAGTTTTCTAGGAATACAGAGTCAAATTTGTAGTCTATAGTAGATCTTTTCCCCTATCTGTTGCATGTAATACAAAAAATGTTTGGCACACAACTGGGTTTTAAGAACAAGCTGAGTGGGACTGCTTCTTTCATGATGTTGGTCTCAGTAAGTGACCTTTTATCTTCTGCAATCAGAGCACTCTTTCTGATACTACAAGTCTGGATACGACAAGCCTTTCCTCTCTATCCCCAGGGGAGTGTAAGTGATTCAGTCTCTGCAAAGGGTCTCTTGAACTACACTGAAAGCTGTGATCAAGGGCCTCTCTGTTAACATCCAGCCCATGATCCATCAGTGTATCTGTAGCTTCAAAAGCACTTAATTTTTAGAGTTTGAAAAGCGTATTACATTTGGATGGGTTTTATTTCTTCCCCACCTTTCCCCCGTATTTACCTCACAGTGTTAAATAAGTATATTTGTAAAAAAACCAAACAACTGGATAATTTTTATGATAACCACTGTTCCCCACTGAAAAGACTGAGAACTGCTGAGTTGTGCTATACTATCCTTAGATCTCTAATGACTGAAGGCTGATCTCCTTTGGATTAATATGTAACATGTAAAGATTGCATCTTTTGCTCAGCATGTTTTCAATCCACTGCTACAGAAACAATGTCCTTTCTGTCTGATCATAGTTGGTTTCAAGTACAAGTACTCCTTGGAAATAAAAGAACTGGAAAACATCTTTTTTTCCTGTTGTTGGGCCATTTCCATACATGCCACAGGTCGTAATTAATTCATTCACTGATTAATGATCATTGCATTTGAAAATAAGAATCAGGTGAGAGATCAGCCTTTGTTGTTCATTTACTCCCAATGGGACATTTGACAGAACCTCTCAGTCATCTGCATCAGTTTCCTTATTTCTTATTCTTGCTTTTCCTGTGAGGTGAGATTACCCAGTGACTCTGAATATTATATCAGAGGCATTTATTACTGAATTGTATAAATGAGAAAACAGAGAATAATACCTGAAAATTTACCTGAAAAAAGTTTTGTTGTGTCTTCTATTTATTTGCCCAATATGGGCAAACATATGTGCAGACTGTCCTTGCCTTGAGAGTTCACCAGAGAAAACTGGTGAACATGTAGACAGAAGTCTAATACTGAGATTACTGATCACTCTCCTAAATACCCTCCTGAATTGATTTAGAGAAAAAGCAGATGTTCCTCAGCCAGAAAGACTTCAGACCACACAGGAAAAACATGCCTGAGGACTTGGTGTTATGAAGCTAAAATGACTGTTCAGAAATCATTTGGCTATGTAGTGATTCTGGGGGATTAAGCAAGCTCCACAACTGGAGTAAGGGAAAACTAAGGGCTAGCTAAACCCTATTTTAAAAAGCAACAGAGAGCAGAGAAATCATGGGTCTCTATCTTTGTAATTTGCTTTTACACACACTACCTCAGGAACCCAGGAGGCTCAAGCATAGAGCTAAGAATAGAACTGGTCTCGACCTTCAGCTCTAATCTGCCAGAGCTTACTTGCTAAACTAAAAGAGAATCATCTCTGAAGGAAAGCAAGGAACTGAGGAACATAGAAATATCTTTCAAAGTGAAGAATGGCTCCTGTACCCATTTCCTCAGGGTTTTGTTCTAGGAATTTTGCAGCTCTGAACTTGAGCAATTTAGTTCTATCTTTTCTGTTGAAAAATTTAATTTGACCTAGTTGTCTTGCAGTGGGTAAGGTAGAACTGGAATTCAGCCAAGCAATGATGTATAAATTAATGAGTGGCAGGATCAGCTGTGTAAGAACAGTAATTGGGATGAAAGGGTAAGATCAGCATATTCACCAGGATGCCATATGGGACCAGGAAATAAACCAGAGAGGTTTATCATAGATGAGAAAGGATGCAGTGTGGTAGGACAGAGTTCAAAAAAAAGAGGCTGACTGGATTATATTGTAGCAAAAACTGAATGCTTTTTGAGGTTTTGGGGTTTATTGAAAAACTGTGTAACTGTGTATACAACATAACTGTCTAGCAGAAAATAGTTACAGTTACAAATTCTTTTGCTTCCCTTGCTCACCTGTGACATACCATAAGTAAATTTTTCATATTTTCTATTATTCTATATATTATAAGCCTCAAACTTAAAGCTGGCCAACTTTTTCTTTCTTTGACACCATTCATTTGGATGTCCCATGTCAAACAACCTAGTACAGCTAATAGAGTTTCCTCTGTAGGCCATGCTGATGCATGTTCTCTCATTGCACATCATTAGCAATGTAACCTGCAACTTCCAAGCTTGCATCTTCCTTCTAGCTCCATCCTCAAGACAACGTTTTCTCACAGAGATGGGGGTCATTCTTAGGCAGAGGACAGTAATTATCATGTCCTTGGTGGCCATTAGCTAAATTAATTATGCTTGTGCTGTGTCTGAGAAAATGGCTTAGTTATAGGCTGATGCTCTCTGAGGAGGAGACATACTGTTTCCTAATGTTTATAAAGCCCTATATGAATTTATGGTGCAGTACTAATTATGGCCAATCAGTGTATCCTCTTAGTTTAAAACATTCATTGAACGATGCCACAGACTTGTGATGATAGCATCATGATAAGCTTCATGGCAATGAATCAGAACTTTAATTGCTTAGCTGGGCCATCTCTGGAATTCATGGATGCTTAAAAATCCTTCAAAAGTTACAGTAAAACAAATGTTGAGAGACTAAACCTCCTCTAATCATCCATGTATTCTCTGATGCCCTCCAGATTTTGAAATCTGTTTATTTCAACTTCCTATTCAGATCTAACATTTCCTATTGCTGTCATGGCAAGGTCCTAGCTTGGCTCCCATTCATGCTCTCAGGAAAGCTGAAGACTGGATGTCCATTTGAAGATGGGAGAGATTGAGGCCATTTCTTTCAGCATTCTTCCCCTCCCCTCTTTTAAATGGTTTTAACAGCTGGGAACATCCCAGGGTGTTCTGGGTCTGCTGCTTGCCAGTATCATCTGGTGCTTTTTAGACAAACAGCCTCCTTTGCTGCACCAAGTTGGGATTCAAAGCCTTTGCAGCTTGGCTAGGAAAGAGAAAGACATTAACTGCTTGGGTAACTTTCCTAGGCTGGCTATGTGAGCCATTTGATCTTTCTTGCCAGCTCAGTGCTCCTGAAGCAGACAGATGGTGAGGAGAAAAGATAAAGTGGTAGCCAAGGAACCTTGGGGCTGAGCACTGCAGGACTTGTTTATTCGGCTAATGCTTTCACAGGAACATCTCCTCTTATTTCAGTAGGAAATAGCCATAAAGTGGGCGGGGTAAAAACTGACTAATCAGCTTGGCCCAGTTCCCATTTCCTGTTGGCCAGGGATTTTTATTTTTACAACAGATCTAGATCTAGTTTCTTTATGTGTACAGTTAAAGATAAACAGTAAACAGGACTCTCTCAGTTGGCTTGTGCTGGATATGTCCTGCATGCCAGCTATAAGAAATTACTTGTGTCTTCTCATCAGAGATTATTCACACTGCATGACTGGAAGCAGAAACTCTAGCAGGACAAAATGAAGAATGATCTGAACACCAACTCTTTTGATTTGGAAGGCAACTAATATGCCCTCAGGCTACCATCCTGAAAGCAAATGTAATTTCTGAGGAGCCAACGCATAAAGTGAGAGGGGTTTTTGAGCCCAGAGAAGGAAATACAGCCCACAGTTATCAGCCCTGGTCTGAGGTGGAGGTGGAACTTGGAGTTATTGAGAAATGACATAGACACTGTGTCAAAGTACAGCTCTGATCAGTGTCATAATTAGCACTCTTTATCATACTTACTATCTGACTAAAATAAGCCAAGCTCAGTTTTCAGAGGCACCAAATAATATTTCACTAGAGAAGAGGAAACAAATAATTCTAAGGGCCAAGATAAATACAGACTGAAATAAATACAAGGAAGGGAGCACATGACAAGCTGATTTCCACAGTTCATGTTAATTATCTTATTACAGTTTTTATACTCACTATCTTACTAACCTCTTTGTACAGAGATTAAATGCTTTCCTTGAGAACACCTGAAATCAAAATTTTACTCAGTTTTACCTAGGTACCAACTGCTTTGGAGATCAAACCTGTTCTTTTCCTCCCAACCTACAACAGACTTTCAGCTAAAGCTGCAGCCACAAAGAATTGCAGTATTTGCCAAGTTCAAAAGCAGAACTGTCCAGCAATTAAAGATTTGTTCACTTATTTTTAAAAGAAAATAAAGATAGATAAAGATTCTTAAGCCTTTAATTACTATTCAGTACTGAAAACAATCATTGAAGATGATTAATGAATAACATAATGAATAATCATAAGAATTATTATTATTGGTGGAGGGGTTGCTTGTTTTTAATTTAGTAGTGCTTGTGTGAGGTTTAAAAACATTTTGAGATGCATTGCCTTGGAATTATTCATTTTAACTAGGCTCAGTTCTCCTTAAGTAGGAGATAATGACATATTTCTTTGGACATATAGCTAAAACAGCAGAATAACAACACATTATCATTATGAATAGTATTGAGTTGACTGGAAATGATGAATATTTTATTAAAATTTTAGTATTTGCTTAAAAGCAAACCCACTGAAATTCTTATTACTATCACCAGCAATTTCCATCCATGTTTAGTGGTGCTTGTTATGTAGTTTACTCAGTAACATGAAAAAGATCAGTGTGTCATGTGCTTCTAATGTGAAATTTTAGATTAAAAGACAGTCGTGCTAGAATTCTAAATCTTGAAGCAAGAGCTTGAGAACATTTCTACCAATACCCAGTAGGTTTTCCTTGATTTGGTTTTTTTTTTGTTTGGTTTTTTGTTTTTTGTTTTGTTTGGGGGTGTGTGTGTGTGTTTTTTTTATTTTTTTGTTGTCTTTGTTGTGTTTTTTTTAAAATATCTTCTGTTACCATTGATATGACTGACTCCCTGTGAGCCAATCTTCTGTTTCCCTCTTAGTATCATCATGGTGGTAGCAGAGATTCTAATTGCCTGTGAAAATATTTACAAAACTTTTCAGATTTTCTTAGTACTCTGCTATGTCAGCCTCATATTTTATTTTGGAATTGTTTGCATGATAATGTATGATCTGATATTTTTTTTATCCACTTACACAAAAGCATCTTTATTTTGTGCTTTCAGTGCTAAGGGCACTGTGTTTCATTACAGCAAGGCTTCATGTTACAGTTTAGTCTGAGAACCTCACATCTGTGGTGCTAAACATGCTTGTACATTTGCACATTCATTCTCACCTCTGCTCATATGTCTTAAGGAACATTTGTGACTCTTTTAGGTATTTTTTTCACTTATTATATTTTGTAAGACTTATTTTTCTTCTGATGTAAGTTCGTAAAAGCACAGTACACAGCACTCAACTTTGCAGTCTTGCTACAAAGGGAGTATTACAAACATGAACTTCAGCTCCAAATTAGGAAGTCCTTAGGATTAAAGTTTGTTGGAATGGGGTTAGAAAGTTTTTTTTTCTGTGGATGGTTCAGTCTAACTCCTACTGGGATATATTTCATGTATATTTTTTTCAAGTTAGAGAAGAGTCCAAACAGTGTAAATGAGAACCAAGTACTAATTTTACCCATATCTGGAACTCCCAATTACAAATTGTTCCTCAGATCTATTTAAACAAATAAAAATAATTTCCTGCAAAGTCAGAGAGGAAGAATGCTGTTCACTAAAGCTTTATATATCTGAAACTAGCTCAACTCTGTCCCATCTGAGATTCTTTGGACCACTCGTTCACCACTTTGCAGACTTTATGGAGTTTAAAAATGAGCACAGCATTACTACAACCTTAGATGGAATCAGAAGGCAATGTTCAGAGCTACCTGGTTTCAGGGATTTATTTCATGGGGACATGAAATGGAGTCACAGCCACACTCTGCTAATGAATAAAAGTTCAGATTTTAAGTCTGGGATGAGTGGAGGTTCGGGGTTTCTTTCCCATTGTCACTGCAGAGGACCAGGCTGGCTTTAGTTTGAAGAGGAATTTTGAGTCTCAGCAGTTGAATGACCAGTAGAGAAAGGCCTTGCCAGAAGCCATTCATCCTCCTTTCACTTTCACTTACACTGCGAGCAACAGGAGGACCCTAATTCAAAGCTGAAGGTCATTACTTCCAAATGGACCTTTGGCAAGTGCAGGGCCAGATTTCTGTAGCTGCTGATCTTTCAAAGGATGACCTGGTGAAGATGAAGAGAGAAGGGTTATGTAGTTTCTCACCATCTGAATTTGTTATCACTCTGGGCTCAGCTAGAGCAGAAGTATTTACTATATGCAACTGAATTGGAATGTAGCTGGATAAAGGAAGAGTGGAGATAGGCCCACAGGTTTCACAGGTTTCTTATCAGTACCTCATCAGTTATTCATAGTGTGCTCATATTTGAATGTTATCATGGAGTTCCTAGGAACAGTGCTGGAACTGGACAAAGAGGAGTCTTGGACTCAGGTCAGCAGATTAGATTTCAGGTGATTTTTGTTTTGAAATACACATCCTAGGTAAACTTTGGAAAAAGCAGAATTCTTCCCGTTTTAGTTCTCAGTCTTCAGTATGGGGTGCTATTTCCTCAGTTCTATTCTTTCTTTTTTGCCTATTTGTCAAAATCTTATGAAATTTCTAAAGTAGGGTATAAACTTCACCAGAGGCTTCCTGTCTTTTTTCTGTGCCCTATTTGTGGGATCGAGGTCCTGGAGAGAAGGATTGCCTGCTAAGCATTAGTAGGAGTAATGGATTCTTGAGGTTTCTGTGCTTGTGTAATGCAAATAATTTTTTTTCAATGTATCCATCAAGCCAGTTTTGACTTTAACGTGACCTGCATTTGAAGTAATCTCCTCAGAAAAAACAAATTTTCATCTATGAATACTCCACGTTAACAATTTATTGCAAATCCCTGAATCTTTAACACAGACCTTTCTCTTCTACTCCCTCTCTTTTCCTGCACCCTCCCACCCTCTCATCCCTCAATTGTCCCCCATGTCTTGTTAGACTCTATTTTGGCAAATAAATGCCCTTTTCACTGAAAAGCAGAAAAATCCCACCCAGACAAAAATTGATTCCTATTGAGTGGCACCAGTGTAAAACTGCAGTGAGTCAGGAAGTGAATGAGAAGGCACAGATTTGATAGACAAAGAAGGGCACATCAAATGAATTATTTAAATTGGACTAGAGTGATCACTTTCTAAAGAAGTTGCTGTCAGTATTATAGAAGAAGAACAAATGGAGCAAACACTAAAAATAAATCAGTAGAGCAAAGAGAAAAATATGCTATTCATCATCAGCCCTTTATTAGTGAATTTGCTGAAATATGATTCAGAATTTGATTGTGTTATATGTACTTTCTTTTCTTTTGGCATTTTAAAATGAACAAAATCTAATAGTTACACAATGACAAGGGACTAACATGGTTTGCCTCTGTGTCATATTCTGAGATCTGGGACTCTTTTTATGTGTGACTGGGCAAATTCTAGAGTTGTTTTGTGCTTCATTTTATCTACAGAGAAGAATAATAGAGTTTAACCAACTTCAAAGGATGCATTAAGCATATTCATTTTGTGTTTATTAAGTGCTTTGTGATTCTGGTATGAAAGGTGCAGCAAGTTCAAAATATTAGCCCAGTAAAAGTTAATACATTTTTAGAAGTTGTTGGGAGATTTAATTATGTTTATTTAGTATCAGGGAAAAGCAATCACCTTCCAAAATGAAATAAATGTCTTCAGAGTATTTCCAGCCTAGTATCTCCTCCTTTACTTCTTCTTCCCCTACAATGGTACTGTCACTGTAATTTACCTGCCCTCATTCCAAAATGGTTCTACTGCTCCGTGAAGGTATGATACCATTCAGTAAGAAAAATCTACTGGATATCATAGCAAAGTGGCCAAAAATGTACCTCAAAAGTAACAGAACTATAAAAAAAAACCCAAACAATCCCTACCCTAAACAATCTCCCATGTCTGAACCCAATATAGTTCTCTGACCACCTCAATCAACAGTGACAGAAGCTTTCCTTGACAAGACTTTTTATCAGTTAGTGGCTATTGATGTCATGGAAATATGATAAACCAGACATACTGGCCTGTGGTTGTTGGATTGAGAGTTTGTTTCAGCGAGTGTGGAAAGAATAAAGAAATAGCAAGAGGGATGTGGTGGGAGGAAATTTATTAACTCAGAGTTCCACCAGAGGTCAGAGTAAATTATCATGATTTCACCATTTTCTTAACACTCATCTTCATGTATCTGTGGGCAGAGTCACACGGGGCTGCTTTTCTAACTGTGGTATATAAAGCTGTGCTCCAAGTCAACTACCAGCACTGTGCCTTACAAGAAACATGTGAGAAAAACAAATGCAAATATTACACCTTGTGTTCTTAATAATCTTCTGTTAACATGGAGCTGGATTGTGTAGGAGCTGTTACTGGTGAGCTGGGAGCAGCTGCCTGGCCTTACTCTGCCCTGTGGCTGCAGGCTGCAGGACCCAGATGGGGTGTATAAACTAGTGTGAATTACACAATCACAGGCAGGGTGTGAGTTAAAAGAGTTGCAGAAGTTTTTCTTTTGCAACACACAAGAGGATGTGAGAAAGTGTGAAGGTGTAAATGAAAGAAATCTATATTAACCTGCACCTTTGCCGAGTAAGATGAGCCAACTTTAAACTCCTTCACACTTACTTAGACTCAGTCACACCCACTTACCACTGTTCAACTTGCACTTTCCTGACCAAGTAATAAATATGTGATGTACTCCACCGTAGAGCAAAATGCCTTCCTTCCTCAAAAGAGCAATAAGCATCCACCAAATACAGAGGCTGAAATTACATGTAGCCCATGTGTGTTTGGTTTCTGCCTATGATAAAAGGTGTGTTGTAAGAGTACCCTGCCTGATGCAGGTCTGCTGTGCTGGCTGAGGTGAGCTAAAATAATTTTCCCCTCCAGTCAGAAGTGATGTGATGATACATAATGTGTGTGAGGGAGATGGGGCCTGACACTGGATTCCTATCAAAATTTATTCATTTTATTCTGACAGTGACCAGAGATATGTATACTCTTTTCCAGAGAGATATCTTTTGTGCAGGACAGCATGAGAAAGCAAAGAAAATATAAGCAGATAATTGCATCAGGAAGTGAGGGTCTTTCTGCTTTCATACAAAAACAAACTCAGTGGCTTATGTTCATCCTCCAGCTTGACTTCAACAGCTTATTACAAAAAGCTGTTGCAATAATCTTTCCATTTCTGTTTAAATGTGAGCAACATAGGAGGAATTGGTGTTCAGGAGATTAATTTTGATTTTTTTTCTTACATGAAACTTTGTACTCAGATGTACACATGAAGGACAAGACATTGCCTTTTCTTTGTCAGGAAATAGTAACAGTGAAGAAGTGGCAGTACATGTACCCAATCTTCTCTTGAGGCTGACAACACTAAGTCTGGTTTACAAGGCTACCTTGGCTCCTTAGGGTGTGGGTAATGCAAATTTTATCAGCCTGTGCATGGTTTGGTCCCAAAGATCTTTCTCAGTTCTTATATCTTATGCTTCTGATGCACTTTGAATTTTCTTTTGGTGCCGGTTCCTGTTTCCAGGAAGAGACCAGAGGTCTCCTGGGGAGATGTTTGTAACACACTGAAATAAACAAAAGCATAAGGTGCACTAACTACTTCAGGAAAGATGAATTAGTTAAAAGGATCTTCTGGGAAAGTAAGCTTCTACTTCATTCCTTTTCCTTTCATGTGTATGTAGATGACGCTTCAAGCTGCTTCCATTTACTCTCTCTCCCTCTCCCCTGATTGCCTTGAAACAGTGCACTTGTACAAAAATACTAACTGATGGCAGTTTCTCAGAAGGATTAGTGAGAAGCTACAAAGAACAACTTTCAGATGTGGTACCTTATGCCTTATCTCATATAATTGCATAAGGATTACTTTGAGTTGATGCTAACAGAGAAAAAGCAAGCAGTTCTGAAGACAGTGGGTGGCACCTGAGTGCAACAATAACATCTCTAAGGAAATTGCCCCTGGAAGTCTCTTTCCTACACCACACGGGCCTATATGTGAATTATATGGCTGCCCTGGTTTCCAGAAAAGAATACTGAAATTCAGAAGGCAGTGCCAGACACCTACACTTACAAGTTCTCAGGAAACACATAAAACAGTGCAGCTGAGCATATGTTAAATAGGCTTAATGATTCCCTCTGAAACACAGTAATGTATTCATGTATCATTGTTTGCCACACAGGGCTATGGGCATCCCTCTTTCCATACAGAAATGGTGAAGTAAGGTCTCGTGCAAGAATGGTAAATGAGTAAGAACTTGCACCTCCACCCAATCACTTTTGTGCTGTTACTTTTTTTTGCCTGAGGAACAGCAATGAAAAGAATAATCACAGTCTTAATAATGTAAAGCAATTAACAAAGTCCTGTACAAACAACAAATATTGAGCTTTTCCACAGAGGTTAAAAAAAAAAACAACAAAACAGACAACATTCCTGACCTTTACCCCAAGCTGTTCTTCCCTGTTTGCATTGTGGAAATGTCATTAAAATGTTATTTTACACACCAGGCTGAGAGGTGAAATGGTACAGAAGTTACTCACCTTTGTAGAAGAATTCAATGAGTAAATGATCCATATCAGAGATAATGAGCTGTTCCTGCTCTCATCTGCCTGAGCATTCTTAATGTTATTAAAATGATGTTGACTATAAGAAGTATAAAAAGGAAGGAAAAAAAAAGAGGGACATTATTATTAGAATGTAAGAAAGGGAAAAAGACAAGAAAAAAGGAAAGGGCTTTAAGTGGCAAAGATGTCCAGTTCAGTTATTTGTAGATGGAAATAACAGTTGAATTTGCAAAAAACCCTACCTTTTATGTGAGGGAAATACAGTTGTTTTTCTCAATAAAAAAAGCTAAAAAGCGTCCTCATTAGGTAACATTTTTATGCATGAGGCTACTTCAGACTTATAGCAAAGTTCCTAATAGGTATTTCAGGAGAGGGGAAAGCATGGAAAATGTTAGTAGGTTGTTTAAGAGGTGAGATGAGACCAAAAAGGTAAGGATGAAGATTAATTACCTTCAGAGTAGTCAAGAAATGGAATCAAATGTGCAGACTGTGCACACTAAATTGAATTCTGCCATAGCCAACTGGAGACACTGTCCTAAGCAAAAACTAAACCTTTGTCAAGCAGATTTGCCTTCAACTCTTTCATGTGCTGTTTACTGCTGCAGATTTAGCTGAAGAGTTTTTCCTACCATAGCAACCATGTGTGCTGTGCAAATGCCACTTGGGGGCTTTAAATGAAAAAGAGAAGCAGCAGGATTTGAGGGCCACTTTATTTTTGAAATTCCCAGCCTGTTCAGAGACCCATGGAGCTCTCTGAGAAGTGCTTTTGAGAAGCACCTGTTCTACTCAGGCTTTGAGCACCTGTTTCAGGTC
This sequence comes from Phaethornis superciliosus, assembly GCA_023637945.1. NCBI lineage: Eukaryota > Metazoa > Chordata > Aves > Apodiformes > Trochilidae > Phaethornis > Phaethornis superciliosus. Next base: position 23,447,019 of record JAJQWJ010000006.1, read on the forward strand.
AAAGGAGCACCGAGATCCATCTTGCTTTCTCTAAGATAATTTTATTATTACTATTACTAGTTGCTTTATCTGAAGATACTTTATCCTTACAGCCATTGTGTTACACTTTGCCTGCCTTCTTCATTTCCACTTACCTCTGCATGTTTGTGTTTTACTTGCAACAGACACATTTAAATACAGGCATATAACTACATCTAAAGGAAAGTTCAAACATCTAAAGTTTAAATCCCTGAAAACTGCATCACTGCTTTCTGGAGATTTCCAATTAGCGGAAAAGATAGAATAAGACTGGAGAAAGGATTATGTGTTTATAGATGCCTTGTCTATAACCATACTGATATGTTTCTAGTTATTGATCTGCAGGATAACAAAAACTGTTTCATTGTATTGGTCTAAAAGCCTTGATTATTTCTGCAGAAAACAGGATTTATCCCACTGATTTTACTCAGTCAACTTATATTTGAAGGATAACTTTTTAGATGGCCAAAGTATGTGGGCATTAACAGAAGGGAAATAAACAGATTTTTAATTCAGGATACATAGTTTAGAAATTCTTTTTCTGATTCCTAAATAAATGTTAACAAGGCTTCAATATGAGAATCATAGATTGATAGGGTTTTTTTCAATATTTTCACTTTTGCTACTAATGGCTATATGGAGGGTCCTAAAGGTCCTTATGAAAAAAATTACTATACCAGTATCACAGCTCCCAGGGCAAAAAATAGGTGTTGTGAGTTGGCTGAAATTCAGGGTTTCAGATTTTCTAACAAGAATGCAAGGATTTTTGAAAGTACTGGGTTTCTGCAGTTTGCCATGAGCATGAGAGCTATTTCTGCAGCAAAACATTACAAGCTTATTACCTGTGAAGCCACTGTAACAGATTTTTTCAGTAGTTTTAGGTTGCGCACACTCCTCAACGACACTATTTTTTTCAGTTGGTAATATTTCTTATTTTTCTGTATTTTGCTTACGGCCTCGTGATAGTATGTTATATAAGTGTAATGGAGAGAGAGGGGATATTATTAGTTAACTTCACATGTCATTTCAAACTGAGAAGGTATGATGGAACTAAACACTGCCATACATTCTTTAGTTGTTCTGGACTGCTGTACTATGGCTTATGTTTTTTTCTAGTGGTGAAAGTAACACATACCTTACACACTGAAAGTGTAATTTAATTCAAAAAATCATAAACAATCAGGCAGCCTAAGCATACAGTCATTCTTATTATTAGGAGCCAACCTAAGGATCTGTCTCAAGTAGTGTCTTGTCTGCAACTTTGAGAGAATTTGAAGACTGGTGAAAGATATGTCATCTTTAAGCAATATTTGCCTTTGCCACTTCATGAGTTAGCAGCTTGTGAGCTTTGCTGTCTCAGCTTTCTTAGCGTGAACCAGTAAAGATTCATTCAGCAAGAAATGGCAGCTTCAGTTATTTATATGTTCAAATATCTATATTTTGCCTTCTCAGTGCTGATGCCCATTTCCTGCATTTTGCTTTCTTGAGCTGCTGTTCTCTCAATATTACATTGAGAGAGAATGTCACTTCCAGAAATGGGGTTTTTCAAGCAGTAGTCAGCTGGAAAACCTGCTCATGTGTGTAAGTTTTACAAGTGGAAGATTTATTATTAGAAAAGATCCTACTTTTACATTCTTTCTTGCTTCTTTAAAAAATAATTTCTATTTCTGCAATTAATTTCATAACTGATTTATTGCAAAGCACTTAAACTTGGCAGAGAAATCCAATAAATGCTTTTGTTCGTAAAGTATTTTAGAAGATATAATTATTTTATTCTTGTTTCCTAACCCTGTAATTTCCTCATCCTCAGGAGTCTACAGTGAAATAATTATGTGTCATTTGCTGTCTTGACATTTTACTCTTGCCTTTTTAATTTGGAAAAGAAAGTAGGGTTTGCCAGTTACTAACTAAAATAAGTTCAGGAAACTTCAGTAGGTTTAACAGGAAACAAAGGCAAGAAGAATATGGATTCGCTCATACCCTTAATACAAATGGGAAATTACAGTTGGTGTTACTCTAAGAAAAATAAAACAGTTTGATTTGAGAAGGTTACCTGTCCTTAGAGAACAGTAGCTGAAATGTAAATGAATGTGAATGTCCTATGAAAATAAGACAAGAGCTTATTTTTTCTGTAGTGGGAGGATACTTTACTAGCAAAGGAGACGGAGCGTGGTATGGCCAATACATGGTCCATTTTTGTGTGGCAAGATAAGGCACTGGCCTTATAAGGGTTTGGCTGTAAAATCTAGAGAAATATTTGGAGAACACTGTTCTTGGTGTCTGGCTCACACTGAACTCCAGATATAGAAGGACACCATAAATTCCATCCCAGGTGAAGGTGGGATATCATTCTCAGTGGTAGTCTTGAGAAGTGGCACTCTTGATCTCACTGAGTTTCTAACCACACATTTAACTTCTACTTGCAGAAGGAAAATAGATCTGCGTACACTTTATAATCTGGTGATTCCTTTTGCAATGTTACAAAAGACTAAATATAGTCTTCTGAATTAAATTCTTAGCTCTCTTTGTAGGTGTTCTGCATGAACACAGAAAAATCTTTTCACCTCTGTTTCTTGGTCTGTGCTTGTAATAGTAATTTTTAAATTACAGGAGATGTGAGGCTGTGATGTCTATAGCCACCACAGATGTAAGAGTCAAGGCAATATACACATGAAATTAGTTCATTTTAACTTTAGCCATATACATGTTCAGTTTTATATTTCCTCCATAGTTTGTGAACAAAGATAGGTATCTCAAGAAACAGTTCCATTTACTTTTGAAACCTTCCTAAGATGGAAAAAATCAGTGATACCTTAAAGCAGACATGTACTACATATCTTGAAACAAAATCGAGGCACATGTAGTTTGCAGTACATGTGTAATGCTTCAGTGAGGTGCATAGATCTCAAGCTTTTAATTGATATTAAACAGATGATTTTGAATCCTTTTCATTCAGAAGTTACAGTAAAGGAAAAATTTGGGAGTTTTTCCTCCCCATCTCGAAAGCCTAAAACCATTGAACACTTTGACCATGTTAAATTGCCTTAAAAATATCAAGTCATTTTAAGAAACGGTTACTGGTATACAAGATTGTGTCCAAAGCAGTCTTTTAGTGACATTCTGCTTGCAAACCAGAAGTTATTAAAATATATTGTTAACATATGGCACTACCAAAGTTGCACTTTTTTCAGGAGCTACTGTCAAGTCTTTCAACTGGAAACCTAGTGACAATCTGATAGACAATGCTGAATAACTCCTTTGTAACCTGTTGCTCCAAGAAACCTCAAGGTTCTTGATAGATTTTGGAATATGAAACCCCAGATTTGTGTTCTGGTGGCCTGTGATCATGTAAACACTTCCACAGTGCTGGTCAGTTGTCTAACTACAAGATTCTCACCCAGAATAGAAAAGCTATTTTGTTGATCAAGTCAAATGAGATATTATCAGCTATTGAACCTCTGTGTTTATACTAGATATAGTTATACTTCTTATGTGCTGTAACTACAGACTTCATCACCAACTGATACCACCATTCCTTCAGTTTCCATTCAGAGGTACAAAATTTGGCCTGTCATCATCAACATCATTCCCTGATGTTTTAGGTGTTACATACACATTGGAGTACTGGTGCACTTCTGAGGGCTGAGGAATTAAGGAAATCAGGATAGATTCAAGTTTCTGACTTGATTAAATTTTATCCCAAATTTTCTTGTTAGTGATGGAGAAAAATACAGCTTTTTGCAGTTGCTACCTATGGTTTAATAAACAAGCTACACAGTAAAAAATGAAAAAGAGACAGAGTCAAACATCACACCGAGAGGTGGCAAGGACAGTAGGAAAGAAAGGTGAAAGGCTTGATTTGACAGTTATTTAAAAAAAAAGGATTTGTAAAGGAGTTATGTTGTTTGTAAATCATCTACTGCTTCACCGTGAGGCATCAGGAACTTCATTATGTCTAACATTTAGATATTGTATTCCATCTGAGAATCTGAAAATGACTTCACAAATAATGGACTAAATTTTAGTCATCTAAAACGATGTAGTTTTAAATTCTCTGAGAAAACCATTTTTGCCTCTTTACTACAAGTGAAAAAAACAAAAACACCCAAAACCCAAACCCACAACACTAGGGGAATCCAGCTGAGCACAGAAAGGCCTTTCTCGTGCAGGTAGGCATGACTTGTGTTAACTTATTAATTGCATAACTTATTAATTGAGCTTGATGCTTGTTACACTTAGAAGAACTGTCAAAAATGTAAATGAAAATAATCAGACACTGTACTGTTTACATTCTTTGTTCCTTCCTGATAATTTTAAAGAATTCCTATAGCAAAAACTTAATCTCTTATATGTAATATAAATAAACAATGCTAGCTGGCATTTTTAAATTTCTCCATCATTTTCAGCTTTTGGGATATTCTCCACAGCATTTGGTACCAACAGTTTTGCTACAGATTAAGAAAGTGAAGTGTCAGAACAAAGCTAATATTAAAGCCTCCAATCTCAGAACCAGCCTAACATGACCCTGGTTCTGTTTATCAGCACAATTTTTTGTTGTCAACTTTTTCAAATGCCAGAGCTCTTTTAAATATCACTAACATTGCCATAGCCTCATTTAAACATGTATTACCAATGTAATCCTTCAATCATAAACTTGCCACTAAGACATAAAGGGGATGATTACTGACATTCTGTGCCCTTTCCAGAATTACCCAAGGGAAACAATATAATGAACATCTTGGTCTCACAGTGACCCCAGAAAATAAAATTATGTCAGCATCTGATTTTTCTCATCTTTCCCCTTTTATTTTACTTTACAAGAACTGGTGAAAGAGTTGCATCCACAAAATATCTTTGTTAGCTGGCTGTAGTTCTACATTTTTGTGGGGGAAGGAAAGTAAGAGTTTGATTTTGTAGGCTAGGTCTTGGTCAGTTTGTATGAAGCTGTGAGGAGATTACTGCTATTAGTTTCAAAATGCTTTAACTTGTAATTTGCTCTTGTACAACCAAAGAAGGAGAATAACTAATTCTCATTTCAATGCTTGATTTAGTACAACAGTGGTACAGGCAGCTGCGTGTCCTACTGAGATATAATGCCTGTTTCAGTGCCAAATTCAATATAAAAATAAGATAAAAATCAATAAAATGCATCCAGTGTGACAAAATTGTAGTTGAATGCATCCTGCAAATCAGCTGAACTTCTGTGTCAAGCACATAAACTCATTTCCAGTAATGCTATAATTAATTAAACTGAATTCATAAGAACCCTTTCTCTCTGGGTTTCTTCCTTTCTGGTACAGCTTTGTAATAATGCACCATTTCAGTAGGAAGTTCAGAGTTTTAAAAATATGCTCAAGATGATCACTATGGAATTACATGAAAGTGGAATACTACCTGTTTTGTCATAACAAAAGCTTTACAAATCTATATAAACAACCCTCACAACACCTGGGAAGCCTGATGGCTGCAGCTTTATTCCATGTCTTCAGATCATCCAGACTTCTTACATCCTAGCAGTCCTGTGTGAAACCCTGAATTTTTTCCCTCATTTTATTTCAGTAGCTTTGCTGCCTGTGAAAGTCCCCTGCATCTGTTTTTTATAAAATAAATATCAGTAAGAAACACGTAAACTTTAAAATAATGTTCTGATCTTGCAGAAATTAGTGTGAACATGATGTTATGAATGGTGTAACTGAATTTGCACCTCTGAAAATTACATCCACAGTTAAGCTTATGAGCAATTTTTCACATGCACTTTGTTCCTTTTAGGTTTTGAACCAATCTGGAGTGGTGCAGAAACACTGGAGTTCAGTTATAAGGAACCAGGTGAATGAAAATGTTCAGTTGCGTGAGCCCAGAATGCTCTACAGAATATCTGCTCTCTGCACAGCAAAACATCTGTCTTAAATGCCTATATCTGCACACTGAGGGAATCAGTGATCCGGGATATATTTGTGATCACCAATTTTTTCCTTAGTGAAAAGTGTCAAAAATACAAGGGGAAGAAAAAGGGGAAGACAAATATAAAATTTACCACACTTTTTTTTTTTTTTTTTTTTTTTGGTGTCTTATTGGCAACTGCAACTGCTTTTACTCAGAATGTATGGGACAAAATACTCAGGATATATTCAGCTATGGTAGGTAGCATCTTACGCTTTTAAACATTTTGCCTAACTTCAGTTTGATAAAACATATACAGCTTGAAGTCCCTAAAAGTAATGGAATCTGACTATCCCAACTTCTTGAGTAAATTTTTACAAATAACACTAGAATATAATAATAAGGATGATAGAATATATGAATAAGAATTATTATATAGAATAAGAGTAACAATTATAGAAAATAATAATAGGATATGAAGATAGTTTAGATTTAGATCCAGATTTAGAAAGGTCTCAGTTTTGGTCACATATTTACCTACATCTTATGGAGTATAAAATCTACCTATCTAACTTTTATACCATTTTCACATGCCTTTGCAAGACCACACATGATACTACATGATACACTCTTAAATATAGTTTGATATTGTTCATCCCACCTGACAAGATGCACCACTTCTCAGTGTCCTTACCTAAATCACCCAGCTACCAGTGGTGCAATAGTTAATTAATACTCTTTCAGCAAAATATCCCTGAACTTTGAGAAAATTTTATCTGTGTGCAGGATTTTCATTCTGTAGCTGGGAAGCTGTCATTGAAATGTGCAGCTTCCAGAATTACATCCCCTTTTTTGTATCCACATCTTGGATTATTTCCTGTTTTCTCAATGCAGTAGCAGCTGGAGCCACTCCTGGCGGCTGCACCCTGCACTTCACACAGCTGCCTGCATGGCTTTTATTAATGTTTTCCATTTCTCATCCTGTTTTCTCACTGATGACTCTGGCAAAAGACTCACCCTCTCTATTGGAATAAAAAATAATGCAAATCCTAAACACCCATCTCAAAATAGCTAAGAGAGGTTTTATAGCTCAGATGCAGGAAAGCAAATATAGTGCCTATTGCAGCATATGCCTCAGAATAGGCCATAGGTTAGAATGCACCAATAGAGTTTTGCCCCTAGTACTATTTTTTAAAAGTCCATCACGTTAATAAGAATTCACTTGCTCAATGGTTCTTTACTGGCAAAGGAAATTAGTTGTAGGGCCACTGACTCTCTCCAGGTGTCACTGCCCTCCACAGTCCTGATTCTCCAGATAACATGCAAACGATTTAGCTACCAATAAACCTGTATCAGGTTGGAGCGTGCAGAATCTAGTAGCTGATTTCATTACACTGAAGTGACAAGGCGTAAGCTGTCTGGTTTGAGAAATGGGATTGATTCCACCAAGGGGAGTAAAACCAAATGTAATATTAATCGATAATCTGAGACAAATAACTGTGAGCCCATTAACTCAATTTTTAATTCTGAGGAACATTTTGTCATTAGCTAGAATTCTGGACTGATTTTTTCCTTCTGAGTAATGTATTTCAGGAAGACCTACTTTAGTTTGCAATTATTCTTTTCGAGGCAAAAGTCTGTAAATTAAAGGATTATAGACACAAACAAATCCATTCATAATTAGTCTTCCTCTCAACAGGGCAGTAAGAATGAGTAATGGTAGCCATTTCTTGAGTGCCATTTAGTTAATGGAATCAACTCTTGGTTTATTTTTATAACATTTTGAAAATTTATTTCTGCCACCAGCTTTGTGGGTCAAATATATTCTCGATAAAAGGGCTTCTGCAAAATAAAAGATAATTACAGGGCTTCACCATGTGTGGTTGTTTTATTGGCTCCTGGAGGCCAATTCCTGTGGTGCTCATGATGCAGTGTAGCAATTTGATGTCTCATAGATGGTGAGGATGTTCTGTGACAGCTGTGGCCTGTTGCAAGGTTCAGCTCAAACCTCTAGCAGCCAGCATCCTTGCTGAAGTGGGTGACTACCTGCATCTAGCTGAGGAGAACTGACAGATGTCAGGACATTTTGGCACTAATCTAAAGAGTATTTTCTGCAGGGAACATGGGACCGCACAAAAGATTGAAAGAAATAAAGTGCAAGTTGATATTTAGAGGCTTTATTTTTTTGTGGTTATTAAAAATAAATAACATGATAAATATAAAACATGACATGAAGAGTAAAAGTTTTTAAAAGAGCATGAAGCCCAATGGCTGCTAGTTTTATCTATAAACGCAAGTATATATAATTTACTATCTTCCAAAAGCTCAGATGCAAGAAGTGCATCACTGGTGGTTTTTTTCTACACTAAAAAGCTCGTTCCACTTTTCACTGTTTATGAGAGTCATAGAAGGGTCAAATGCTACCTGTTTCGAGGTCTTTTTTCTGTTTTTGTCTTGGACTGCAGAAACTCTCGGGAGCTGTGAGCTGACGCTTGCTGCACCTCTTTCTCAGAAAATAAATGATCATCAATGTGGTGCTCCTGGGTGGTGAGGAGAGCACCCTGGGAGACTGATCAGCTCCTCGGAATTAGCTTTTGAGAGATAGGATATCTCTATGGATTGGCTTGTTTGCATGTTTGTTTGAACCTTTTGTGACTTCAAAGCTGAATGTCCCATGTTTCTGTTCCCCATATTGATCTTCTTCACAGATGTTCAGTTCCCATTAGTCCTACTATTGCCTCAGGCAACTATTCTTCATATGGAATTGCTGTTTTCTCTATCCTTTCATTCAAGGAGAAATTTGCAACTTGTTCTGCAGGGCAGCTTTAAGGAAAAGTTTAAAGCTTCAACAGCTGTATCTTTTGCCTGTAAAGTGACATTATTGGATATTTTCAGTATTAAGCGCCAGTCCAGGGGTTGAGTTTGTGGTTTCTATATGATTGCTTTACTTTGGATATTAACATGCAGGTGCAGGAAGTTCATTGCAGGATCAAAGACTCTAAGCATAGGAGATATGTAAAGGATGTCTCCTTTACAGACTATTTTATTTTTGCAGGTCTCCTCATGCATTCTTTCCTGCAGCCTGCATTGGCTTGTTCACAGGTTGCCCATCTCAAAAATAAGCAGAAAACTCAATCACATTTGCCTTCCATCTTGGATTTCTTCTCTGAATGTAAATAAGAATACAAAACCGAGTACACTTGTTCACGTGACTGCATAGCAAAGAAAATTATATTCAATCAAACAATTTTTAGTAATTACTTTCAACCAGGACAGAGAAAGCATTCTGAATCCTTCTCAAAGATTATTAAGTAACAAAGAAAATGCTAAAGCCAAATAATCAAACCAGTGTTTTAAGTTTGTGAAATCACTGTAATTATGACAAATACACACCACTGCAGAGTGTCTCTTTTTTTCCCCCTCAATTATGCTTAATGAGATAAGATGGGCTTTCAGCTCATGATGAGATTGTTCAAACATTTGTGATTAATTAGCCAAGTATAACTCAAGATACTTATATGCTTAGACATCAGAAGAATTTTGGTTTGAATTTCGAAATATTATGACAACAAGAAGAAATATCTCAGTAATCATTTTCATCCTGTGTGGTTTAATGTAAAGAAAAAAAATTCATTGTGGAGAACAGAAGGAAAAACACAATAATGATCTTGATCTACCTTCCACAAATTGTGAATATAAAGTCACAATAAAATAAATAGCTTAGAATTTTGTAATAATATGGAAGGTGTTTATACATAACAGAGGGATTTTTTTAATAGTATTTGTAACTATAGCAATGTAAATTAATTGAAGGAAACATCTAAAAATAAATATTGGAAAACAGTTTTTTGGCATTTCGCATATGGGGTGTATGAGACTGAGTCTGCAAGGAAGAAGGCATAGTTGAACCTTTCAAACTAAGCTCAGTAAAACAGCAGAGAATATATAATGGAAACTGAGCCCTCAGTGCCTCATAGAACATATGACCACCCAGCTGAAGCATACAAGCATGCAGCACCTACCTTGCCTCTGTTAAACTTTTTTTCCCAGCTCTTTCATATTTTTTTTTAAAAACGTGATAGGGAGTAGTGGTATTGATGGTGCTTAATTAACTTAATTCAAAGTTTCATGGCTCTCCAAGTGCAAGACTCAAGTCTTCATCGTTGCTAAGCTCTTCTCAGTTCAACACAGAATTTTGAAGAGTGGGAGAGCTGTCAAAAATGTTATCAAAAAAACTTTGTGATTATCTAGTCTCCAAGACTGCCTTAGTCCCAGAGTATGTCAGATTATCTTCATGGGTTGCTCTGATTCATGTTAGCCGTGAAAGGTCCCATTATCCCAGACTTGTCTGACAGGAGATCAGCCATACCACTTCTCAACATGCCCTTTATTATCAAGAGAGCAGGAGCTGGAAAGGAATAAGTCTGTAGATGGTTAAGTGTCTGCCTGACATATATTTAAGCTAGGAAAAGCAATAAAAAAGAATAACCTTGGACCCATGATTCAGGCACACTATCCAAGTGCTGTTCCCCAGCATTTTGTCATCTGGTTTGTCTTTTACACCTGTGGAATGAGACTGTAAAGAAGCCACAGTGTCAGATCAGAAGTCAGTACTCCTTTAATAACAAAAGGACTGGCTCTCTACATTATCTTAAAGAAGGACTTTACCAAATCAGATTTTAAAAAGTTTAATCATTGAATCCATTCTTTTACAGTTGGCAATAATAGAAACATTAGAAAAGAGAACAGAAAAGGAGATGCAAATAGCAATAGTTTCCCCAGGTGTTCAAAGCAACAAATTGCCTAATAGAGAATCAAACTGAATTCTCATACTGAGATAAAAAAAAAAACCTCAAAGCTGGGCACTCAGACCCTACATAAGAGTGAGATTTTTATTTTTTTTTAATTATAAGACAGTAGAATTCAGATTTTGAAATGGACCCAGGAGCACTGTAAGACATTTGACAACCAAGACGCAGTTTAGCTCATGTGCTTAAAATTAATGTGCACTGTTTTTTACTGAGTAGTCCATCAGTGTATGCAGACTTTTACAACAGGCAAGGCATGCCAACAAATTAGCACAGTGTCTCTTAGGGGACATTCCAATAATTTGTGAATTTTGTGTTTGCTTCAGCTTTTCCAAAGTCTGCCTTGCATATTTTGCCTTTTCATCCTCTCTCATATCCCTTTTAGTAACTTTTGAATGCAGTTTCCTGAAATACTGCATTCATTATTGCCTCAGAGCAATTCCTCCTGTAACAATTCATTGTGTTTATAATTTTGGACCTTAGTTTTCACAAGTGTTGTAGCCTACTGTTCGCTTATCAGTGTTGGATGCACCAACCCACTTGTTCACTACAGGCCTGAGTGACTACAAAACCCCAATTTTCTTTGGTGAGGGGAAAGAATTGGGGTGGTGTTGTTCTGATTATCTCGCAAGGGAGGGCTTCTTTTGTCTCAAGAAAAATAAAGTAAGTGGAATGAGAAGTGTGTTACAAATTCACTTCTATGGGAGACAAACTGACTTAGCAAATAAAGACTTTCACCTCTAAGTCACCAGTTCAAGGTGAGATTCTGGTGCATGTCAATTGGGACTTAAAAGCTTTACCACCCCTGTCTGCTCTGCAGTTTCAAATTTAAAGAAATGACAGTCTCAGGCTAGTTTCTCATAAACACCACCACTGCTGTCACTGCTAATTGGGTACTTGCTAGAAGCATTGGCAGAAAGGCAAAAAGACTGAATGAGCCATTGACATTGAATTCACCTCCCATTGCTACATGTTCAGTGGGGCTCTTTGCTGCTGGCTTTGTGCTGGCTGTGTTTGTGGTAAAGGTAGACTTGAGAGTTTCTTTCTGCTTTCTTATCTGACTCAGAATTTTAAAATTGTGTCTGCATTTTACAGCTAATGCGTTGTTGTCACTAATGTAATTTTCAAGGAGGTAATCATCAAAGAGTGCTGGGCAGGGAATACAGCAAAATTTTGGCTTAGTGTCAAGAAAAACTTTTTGAGAACAATACACTGTGTTTTTACCAAGCTGTGTCTGACACAATCTGGCTGACTCAAACTCTAAACATATCCCAAAATATCTAAGGCTTGAGATAAAATAGTAACACAATCTTCTGAAGCAAAGTCTACTTCCAAAAGCTATATGAATAAAGACAAACTTCTGTAGCGTGTTCTGAACTCTAACTATCCCTCAGGAAGAGTCTTCTCTGTCTGTCCTTCTCTAATTAAAATCAAAATCCTATCACCTTTCTAATTACAAAACAAACAAACAAATAAAATACAAACAAAAAAGAAAAAAAACCCAAACATGTCCACTTTTAATTTTATTATGAAAATCACTACATATTATATTTTTTGTATTAAGGGCAGAAAAAAATTTAGATGCTCTCAGAATTCAGGATTTCTCAGAACATCTCTGAAGCTTTAAAGTTGTATGTAAAGTTTATTGGGAGAGGAACTGTTATTACTTGGAGAAATTAATTTCTCAGAACAGGCAAAATCCAAAGTATCCAAGGCTCAAAGTCACATTTTAACTTTTGTGTTCTTCCTTGTTCAGCACTTTGTTTCTTCCACAATATTTGAGGAAAAATTGATAACACAATATCAAGTCAACATTCTAAGTCAAGGGCTTCCTAGACCAGACAACAGAAAACAGAAAATGTAGGAAAACATTATTTTTACTATGGATTTTTATTAGGATTAATATTATGAAGGAGATTAAGTGAAAAGTTTACTTTGTGACTGTCAAAGGAGTTTAAACAGTAGTTCAGCACCAAGTTGTCCAAGACTGTATGGACAAAGGGGGTGACCAAGATTAATATGATCAATTTTCTGCCTTTAGCTTTCAGTCTCTCCTGGCCAGAGGCAAATGGGGCAGAAGAATAAGTGTGTGTCAGCTGCATTTGTTCATCTGGTAGTTCAGTTTATTAGTTTAGGGCAATGGAGATGGCTCTGCTGTTCTATACCACCCTATGAATGACAATGCCTGAGGAGCTGGGACATACCTTGTTCTGCCAGCCCTGGGAAGTGATACCAATTACCAGCAGAGAGACAAGGCAGACAAGTCAAAAATGGTTCTTGGCCTACAGGCAGAAGTCATTTATTCCATCAGGCTGGAACTGAACTGAATTTTTGAAGGCATATTTTGACTTCAGGCATCTTTATGGTATTTGCACTTTCATGCTTAAATTCTTGTCCAGATCAAAATCCTTCTCAGGGTGTCATCTTCCTGCTACTTCAGCAGGTACTTGTGCAAGGTGCTACTTCAAACACAAGCTGGCTTTGTTGCAGCAACTTCTGTCAATAAGATAGTGTATATTCTACCAGATGGATTTTTGTGGATCCTGGGATAAACACAAATTTGCTGATAATTACTCAAACTGACTCTGCTTTTTGTGTATCTCTTGTCATGTAGCAGGCTTGTGGATCTGTTCCATTGTTGTAGCTGCATCTAGAGTAAATGCACTCTGGAATTATAATACACAGCTACATGATGAAAACAAAAGGTTGGTTTATATTGAACTTGAGGACTATGCCATGAAGAGAAAATTGGTGTTTTGTCTCACAATGCAAGAAAGGATAGGGCTTTTTTCTAAGATTAATAGTAAAAATCCAAGATGGAGACCATTCTTGTACAGAAGCCAGATGGGTGTTACAGAAGTTGCAGGTGCTTTATCAAAATCGTAAAAACTTTTCTTTTCAGTCATGGTAGGAAAATTTCTTAAAATTTTACCTCACTTCACTTCTTTTCCTTGGTTTGTGCTCAACCTCTAGAATTCAGTGTCTAGAATTCATAATCACTGGATAGCAAGAATGAGCTATTTCTTAAGAAATAGAGCAGATACTTAAGTTGCTAGCCTGAGGACTAGATTTCCACTGTGTTTAAAACTTTGTTGTCAAGATTTTGATCCCTGGGTACACCTTTTTGCCCAAGCTGGCAGCACTGAGCAGTTCTCACTCCATAATCTTGCCCAGCACTTCTGGAGAGCCACTTTATGGAAAAAGGTCTGCCCTATCACATAGTAATATCAGTAATGTGAGCTGCTCCCTCCTGTCAGGACCAGGTGGACACATGTCCTCAACCTCCCCTACATTCACAATTTCATAAAATTTTATGCAAGTATTTTGTCACAAAACCCTGTAAAATATATTTGTCTTCTCTTCCAAAAGAGTCAGTTATTACTCTCAGTATTTAATAATGAAGAAGAGATTTTGACATAGTAAATCATTGTCAGAGAAGATGGAGGCCCTGAGTACTGGAATCTAATTTCTGCTCAAAACCCCTTGGCCTGGTTTGCATTAGAAAAACTGAAGTTTTTCTGTGTTTTGACAGGGCACCCACACTTAACCTGCAGTGCAAGTGAGGTTGCAGTCAGATCACTCTGCAGTGTGAATATTCATGAGAACATTCATAATTATCCTTCCCTTTGACAGTGGAAGAGGAGCTAAAGTCCACCAGCAGGATCAAACAGGGTGGCATGGTACATGCATCAAACCATCTGGCTTATGCATTGCTCAAGGAAATGAGACAAAACATTTCAGTCAAAATTCTTCACTGGAACAGTAATAACCCAGGAGTACCTCTTCCCTAAAAGCCCTGGAGACAGAACAAAATGTCCTGTCAAAATACATCAGGGCAGTGGAGCAAGAAAAACAAAAACTTCAGACAGTGCATATGACCATGTGAAGGAATTTGTATATTTCACAAAAAAAAAACCAACAAAAAAAAAGGTTTCTCTTCATCTCCCACCATTGCCCTCTGTGCCTTCCACCTTCACATACAGACTGGCTCCAACAGATCTTCCTACCACTAAAACACAATTCTACTGGTGATGCAGCCTTCAAAATCAAATTATTAAATTCCTCTATGATATATTTCTCTATTATGCAGTATTTGAGTGAGGTAATTTATCTTTCTTGTTTCATGCTTTATTCATTTGTATATAAAATAATGTACTCCAAAGTGAAAGTTAATAATATCTGCTGCAAATAGTGATAGATTACCAAAGTTCAAACTATTTGAGACTAGAATAATTTTAATGCTTTATTTCTATAAATTTACAGTGCTCTTTTGAACATTAGCAAGCTGAAATCATCTCAATTCAATCTGATAACGATATTTGCCATTTTAAAGTAATAGTGGCTGTAGAGAACATGAACAGAGAAAGTAATGAAACTGAAATTCAGAAGGATTTGTTTTCTATGTCCTTACACATCCCCTCACCACAACATTCAGTTTCCTTCTTCTCACTTTCCCAGTGCTTTCAAAATCTTAATATCCTACGAGCAATAGAAAGAAGTAAGTGTTAGGGGAAAAAAAAAAAAAAAAAAAAAGCTAATTTTTGAATTGTGTTTATGCTGATGTAGTTACATATGTTGCAATACATATATTGTTTGATTAGCTAAATGACCAGACAGAACATTTAGCTGTAAAACTCATACATCAGCTTTTTCTAGAGCAGAAGCACTCGCCTCTCTCCTATCATAGTGCAAGTTGTAGCAAAATTGCTTTCAAAGGTCTACAGAATGATAGAAAAGAAATTGCAAAGGCTTATTTCTTTGCTAATTATTTTCTCATTTAAAAAAAAATATTTAGAAAACACAAAACTTTTATCTTACCCACTATTATTTTATCTATAGGGAAATAACAAATGCAACATCGTTTCATTTTCTATTGCACTCAAGTGAGCTGTATGAATTATTGTAGATAGAGGTCTCACATTTGTGCTATTTCTGCTGTAATCACCACCTATAGAGAAATCTATATTCTCAAATTTATTAGTCATAGAGAAAGTTTCAAGGCTATTGATCTCTCTGTTTACAGTAGAAATGTCCTGAAAGTGGGGTCCATCACCTGGTGTGCAACTGACATCAGAATTATTTCACATGTTTCTTGCACCTGACAATCTAATATCATAAATAATAAATTTCTTTTACATTGTAAATCTTTTGTAACTATTACTGTCCTCAGTAATTGGCTAGTGCTTTTAACCTACATATCTGAAAATTTTTTTCTTTTCTGGGGGGGAGTGAGCCTTGACTTGATCGGCTATCATAAAACCAATGACTATGTATGTCCTGGATTTGTCTAAACAATTCAGAATTCACCAGTCTAGAATCACAGAATCAAAGCTCAGATCAGGATGATCCTCCCTTTTCTGTACTCACAGCAAACCAATAGATACTAGTGTGATGGACAATACAACCCATATTTATTTTCTGATAAATACAAAGGATGAAATTGCCTTTAGACATTAAGAAAATAATTTTACAGATAATAAGAATATATAGGGTAATCCCAGTTGCAGTTCCTCTGAGAAGGTTAAATTGATTCTTTTTCCCATTTTGTTATTGCTTTGAGTTATGTTTTCTGGAGACTGTAAAAATGATTATGTTTTCTGCTGTTGTTTAGATGCAAATTACTGCTATTTTTTTTTTTTATAAAATTTGTTTCTCTTGACCAAAGCGTACACTGAGAACATGATCTAATCAACAGTTATATTACTTGTTTGACTGATTGAGTCAACTTTCTTCTTACTCATGTAGTAAATGAAATAGTGGATGTCATTTAAAATAGGAAATAGAATAAAGATAAGTACAGAATCAGGGAAAGAAATTAGATACAAGCTCTTAAAGGAAGGGTGACCATCTACCTGCTCATACTCCTGTCTATCCCACAGTGCCTACAGCTTGATTTTCCTCCCCTTGAAAATATCCTCTAAGAGAAGGATCCTACTCTCTGCCCTCAGTCATATCTTTTAAAGTTTTGTCTCTTTTTTTTTTTTCATCTCCCACAGCACCTTCTGTCCATGGAAACAGGTCTGATTCATGGTAAGAAACACAACTTTGGCTTATTGTCATTATTTAAACCATCAGGAAGTGAAAAAACCCTGAATGGATAGATCTTATTTGTATGTTAGGTATAACACAGTTAGAGCTTTTATTGGTTCTATTTTTTGTTCTGGTGAAAACAATATAGAACTTCATAGAATATTGGCTCTTCTGTGAACATACCAAAGGACATAACTCTTCTGTTGGAGGACTTGACTGAGTTCTGGAAGGGACTGTTGATTGCTAGAGAACTGTAAATGCAAAGTGACAGCGAAATGATTACTGATGAAAGAACACTAATATTGAAATAGGAAACAATGGGGTTAGTTGCAACATGGCTTCATTAAAGATAAATTGTTCCTGACAAATTTGGTGGCCTTCTATGCTGGAATTACAGAACTGATGGATAAGGGAAGAACAACTGATGTCATCTACCTGGACTTGCGCAAGGTATTTGACAATGTTGTCTGATGCATGTGGCAATGCATGACAACCTTGTCTCTAAATTGGTAAGACATGGATTTAACAGAGGGACCACTCAGTGGATAAGGAATTAACTGGATGGCCACACTCAAAAAGTTGTGGTCAATGGCTCCATGTCAAATGGAGACCAAGAACAAGTGGCATCTCTCAAGGGTCAGTGATGGGACCAGTGCTGTTTAACATCTTTCTCGGAGACATGGACAGTGGAACTGTGTACACTCAGAGCAAGCTCTCTGATGACACCAAACTGTATGGTATAGCCTATACACTGGAGGGAAGGGATACCACCCAGGGGGACATTTTCAGACTGATGGTTTAGAAAATAAAGAAACTTGAGGTCAATGGCCTGATGGCCCTTGATAGGTACAGAAAAACCCATTAATCTTTCAGTGGAAACCAATTCTTCTTTCATAGTAAAAACCTGATGCGTGTCCTTTTGAAATAGATTTTACACAAAACTATTCTAAATATTATATATAATAATCTGAATCTTGCTCACAAAAAATTGCCTTCTCATCTCTCTCCAGATCAGCTACTTACAATTACTTTTCAATTTCTATGACTTAAATTAATGTTTTCTTGTAGCTTCAAGTCTGAAATAAAAGATTTTGATCTCAAGTTTCATATTGGCATTACACATTGGTATTACACAAAACAACTCTTATCTCTATGGCATTTCTTTGAATTAAATCACTTCATTATCTTTTGTAACAGTCTGGCCTTGTTGTTGGCATTGGTCTAGAAATGCAAGTGAATTTGCCTGCTCTGTCAGTATCAATGTAAGATATTTGTATGGAACCTAGGAAGAGGAGAAACAAAAGGGAAACAAAGGGAAAATTTTGAGTTGGTTTGGTAGTTTCTATTTCTCTCATTTATTTTTTCCTTTAAATTTTTTAATAAGCTCTGTCTGCAATTTTTCTTAAACCAAAGACTACAAAGCAGAACAAGAATCAGGTTTTTGTTTATTTTTTACCCTAAAAGTATAGATTCTAGGATATATTAAATTTTGTGAATTTTTATTATTTTTATTGAGTTTATCATAGCAGAAAGAAAAGATGGTGACAGTTTCAGTATGTCTGCATGTTTTGAAGAAAGGCGGGTTTATTGCTTTTCTGTTTGTGTATTTAGGTTTTGTTTTGTTTTGTTTGTTTGTTTGCAAAACAGGGGGTGGGTTGTTTGGGTTGGGGTTTTTTTTTTTTTTTTTGGTTGGTTTTTGCTTTGTTTTGGTTTTGTTTTTGGTTGGTTGGTTAGTTAGTTTTTTTTTAATTTGAAACTTCTTGATGTTTATTTTAGCTTCTTTAATCCTGGAATCCAAGCACGTGTTGTTTGTTGTGTTTTTTTGTTGGTTTTTTTTTTTTTTTGGATAAACAAAACGCTAATATATATACTGAAAACCTTTGTACACTTTGTTTCATCAAAACCTGCTCACAGCACTATTTCAATTTTGGTATTTTTTTCCTTTTGATTTTTTTTTTTAACCACTCTTTAATTAAATTAATCTATTGATTGCTCAGTTTTTGTGAGGGGGGGTAGGTGCCATGACTGAAACTAATTTATTTTGAGTTTGCTCAGTGTATTGTCTTTATCACCCTTTTCATGCAGTTTACACATTCATTGCTTGACTCAAAATAAATTAGGAAATTAGGGTAAGAAAATCATGACAAACTTTCATGGCCCTTCATTCATGATAACTGGAGTATAATATAACTGCCTTATGTTAGTACAAGTGTTCTATATTTTAGATTAAATACTTGTAATTTATCTTTCCTGGAAAAAGTAAGCTTATACCAAGATTGCTGTCATTGATCTGACATTCTCATTGAGCTATAGGGCATCAGAAAATTGCTGATAGGTTAAAATATGGATAATAAAATAGTGTGAGAAGAGTAATTTTTTTAGGAGAATACTATGTATAATTCCTTAAAAAAAATATTTCCTGATGTGCAAACTGCTCTACAAACTCTCTTCTTCTCTAGCTAACTACTGCTCTACCTGCTTGGTTATCTCAAGTTTTCAAGTGCCAGACACATGTAGTCAGAAAAACACACAACAGGCTGCTAGGCACTTGCCAGCTCACCAAAGCAAACTTGATAACTCCTCCAAAAAAATTTTTCTCCAGTTCCAACCTTCGTGATGTACCATGGATTGTGTCTGCTACTTGCACAGTCCTTGAGGAATCTCATTACTGCACCTGAGCTAAAATGTTTTGTGCTAAACAAACACAGCAAACTGCCCTGTCTTGATAAATAAAATTATCCTAGTCAGAAAGCTGTCCTGTTACTTCAGAAGTATATGTTGAAAAGCTGATGAAATTCCTTCTGTCTTTTCTGTTGGAGCTCCCAAAGTGTCTCCATTCTCACAGAGGCTAGCAAGCTCTGCAGCCACATCTAATTCCATATTGCTTTTTCTAAGATGTGGAGTGACAAGCAATGGGTTTTGGCTGCCATACCAAATGAGGAAGATTGTGTCATGCTTGTCAGTCAGGCTGGAAAGTTTGCATGCAAAGGCAGCCTGGACATTTCAGGAGCCTGAATGGCACTGTGCAGACAAGTGCTTCTCATTGCTTTTGGTTAAGTTGTGACTGAAGCCTGGTACATTATAAAAACATTGATATTAAGAATGGTAAAACAAGAGTTTTCCCTCTCTCCCCTATGGCATGAAAGCAGAACAGGCATTTTCTGCTCCATGAATGTGACTTCTGGGAAAAAGAAAAATGAAAAAAAAAAAAAGTTCCAGAAATTAAAAAAGTCAAGTCTGTTTATGAACTTTAAGCAGTTTGTGTGGCTGTTGTTTCTTTTTTGATGCTTGTTTACACAGTTCTGTATTGGGATGATAGCATGGTGTCTCAAAGGGGTGAACTTAAGCCCTCTCCTGAACCCCTGTAGCATTTGCTTCTGTGGCTGTAAGCAGGAAAACTAGCAAGTGAAACCACGATAGTATCTTACATCTGGTGGGGGAAGAATAAATCTTGAGAGAAAACTGGGAGATATTTGATGAATATAGGAAAAAAAGCAAAGAGTCTCAGTGGATGATTTAAAACACTTTTCAGTCATAGGCAGCTGTCACAATTTTAAATTGAAATTTTAGGTCAAAGTATCCCTTTAAAGTTACAAATCTACAGTCACAAATCTACACTATCCTCAGAAGGGACAAATCATGTTACACTTTAGTTCACAGGCAGGCAGGAGATGGATTTAAAGTTATGCTTAGCCAATTCTTGTTCATTTATTGTCCTGCAACACTTAGTAAACATTCCAAGTTAAGAACTGCACAAGTGTAATTCTATGAACTGACTCCAGACTGACCTAACATTATTCCCTCCAAGCGAGAGCACTAGATTCCCTGAACAGATTTTTCTTCTCTGGATGAGTTTCAAAGCAAATTCATTATCAAACATCTGTCAGGGTCACTTTGCATGTGAAGTGAATATTAGAATTAAATAAACATTGGAAAATCATTAGCAGATGTGCAAACAGGTCTTTTCTCTGTTTTTTAGTGGAAAATAAAGTTTTCTATTTTTCTTAAATGCTAAGGTCCTATCACTTCGTTATATTTATTTTCACCCTGTCAGGGCTGGGATTTTCATAGATTTGTTTATTTGTTCTTCTCTTATTTCTTCTTGTTTTCAGTACTGGTTTAGCTACCCTTTAACAGTCAGGTGGAATAAGACCATCCTGCCAGATGTTTATGGAGTATCTTGAATCAATAGAAGACACTGAAGACCCTTTTCCATGAGCCCAGCTGTGATGTATGTGTGTAGTATAATTGGAAACTTAGGCTCTTCCTCCACCTTGTTTCCCAGGGCAGTTTCATAAGTCCATTACACTTGAACAGCAATATTTGTTGAGGTATCAACAGGAAAGCTGGAATGACCTGAGACATACAGGGTCACTTACCTGCAATGCTGCTGAAAGGAAAGAGCAGGAAGGAGGCAGTGATCTACTGTGTTATGTCAGACAGGGGCACACCATCAGCTCTCCCTTGACTTTGGAATGAGGCTTTCAAACAGTCCCAAGTGGGTCTTTGATCTCCACTGAACACTGAAAAATCCTTTACGACCTGTGGAGAATTTGTCTTAGTTGGTACCTCCAGGCACAAGACAGGTGACTAATGGAAGTCAGAAGTCCAGACTCCTTCTAAGAGAATCCTTTTATATTAAGCCCTATTTTGCTAACACACAAGCACTGCAGACAGCTGCAAGGTTATTTCTGAAACTTTCTTCTGTACAATTGCTGATGAAGGCATGCAAACTCCTGTAACACAGGTAGATACTCCCCAGGAGTGAAATTATATGAATTTTCTTTTCACCTCTATTTGCCTTTTGTGTCCTATTATTCTAAGGATTTTTGTCATGTATTCATAGGATTTTATAGTATACATACAAGCAGTCTTTGTTTTAAAGTGAATATAGCTGTTCTGGGAAATTTTGGCAAACTATTAAGATTTTAAATAAGTCCTGCATGTAATCAATGAACTCAATAATGAACTCAACAAAAGATACGATTTTAATATGCCAGTTAGGTGTACAGTTTACTATAGGAGGAAAAATAAACCCTTGGTGTTGTCATCCATGCTACTTTCTCAGAAATAAAAGGCAACCTGTATATATTTCATATGCCCCTATAAAATGCAAAATAACTTTAGCCAACTGGCTATGTTTATTTTGCATATCTCTACATATTGCAAGCTACTACATGTCAGAGAAGCAGATGAAATGGAGAAAGTTCTTGAATCCACAGTACAGGAATGCGCAAATGGTAATAATGACACTTTGAAATGGAGTGTAATATTAAGATATGTCTCCTCTGCTATGTCAGTCTACATACATCAGCTAATAAGGCTGATGTGATAACGTATGGCCATACAAACCATGGCTGTGGCTGGGGACAGATTTGTCCAGCGCAGGTGACATAGAGTTATTCTCAGCAACACCAAAGAAAGACAGGGTTAAAAATGCAGCTGTTAAATTATGAACTGACTACACTGTCAATGACATTGTTATAGATGACACGGAAGCAGATGTAGCTTAGTGACTATGGAATTTAGCAAATCCCATGCTGCATTTCATTTTGCTATGGCTGTATGGTAGTTGGTACTGCTCAGTATGGATGCATGTAAAGTGCTTAACTCTAGAGTCTATGCAACTGGATCTGCTCTCTCAGATATTCCAGGACCACACTGAACCAAAGATAGGTAAAAGTACACAGTATATTCTCTCTGGCTGTAATTCTGAAAAGTACCTTGAGTAAGTGGCAGAATTTCATTCTTGATTAAATCTTCTTTTTCCTGTAGGTGGTTTTGGTATTGTTTTAAACGTATATTACATATGAAATCTTCCATGCAGCTCTGAACTTGAACACAGTTAACTCTTAGCATATGTGCAAGTCTCATTGGCTATTACAAGGGCTCTATACAAAATTAATCATACTTTCAAACAGTTGGTCTTTTTCTCTCTTTGTACTTCTGACAGCATCTTCCAGAAATTCAATTACTGAAAGCCAATAACTCACTAATTATCAAATTATGACACAGCAACTGTAATTGAAAATGTATACAAGTTAATAAAACTTCTGTGTTGATATAAGTTGTATCAATTTATATGCATAAATAAAAGTACAACTGAGACTAACTGATTTTTCACCTTTTGAACATCTTCCGGGTACCTTCTGACTTCTTTTAATGTGGCAAAGAGTGTACTAAATAAAATGACAGACACTAAGACACAGATAAAATACTGAAGATGAAATCCTCAGCTAGTGGTGTCTGTGTTATAGGATTCAGATAGCCTTATGCCTGTGGGTGATTTAAGCCTGTAAGGTTTACCATTCTATCACCATTTCTTCCCTCTTTAATAATATCTGTGCGCACTGATGGAAAAAAAATAATGAAAAGACAAAAGACAACAGGGTCTTGACTGGGATTAGGTGATGCAGACAACTTTAATTGGCATTGGCTTCCCCTTGGGCAGTGATGAGTAAAACTTAAGACCATGGCTATCTTGGAAATGTCATAAAACAGAGAGTTTTTCCTGAACTTGAATGGAGATGGACCCTGTGTTGATTTAATTACAATAAAAAGCGATTGGGAAGTATTTTTAAGAGAGGTTAGTCTCCTGTTGTCAGCTGCCACTATTGAGGCACTTAGTTATGAGCTGGTTTGCTGGTAGCTGAGACAATAGGATGCATATTTTTAAATTGTATGAAGAAGGACCTATTTTTTAGGACTCCTTATTACTGTCAGTGTCACAACATCTTGCATTATTCAAAGAGAGCAATGCTTCCATCCATCAGTCTCCCCTTTGCTGTCAAAGATGCAAATACAGGTTCTCATTGCTTAGGGGAAATCTGTAATATAAAAGGGAGGGAAAAAAGATGTCAGGAAAAGTTAAATGTTACAGGATTAAAATCCTCAGGAGAAAAAGCAACTAGAGCTTTGAATTTTTGTACTTGCTGTATAATGAGAATGAAAGAGGAAGAAACTTTCTTTTTAGAAAGTGCTGGAGAATTAATATCTGTATAAGGATGTATATATATATATATATATATAAGGTGTATAAGGATGTCTTTGCCACTATAAAGTTGGGATGCTAGCAAAACTGCTCTGTGTTTCTGAGAAGAAAAGGAAGAGGAAAATATTCCTATACGAAGATCAGTGATTAGGATTTTGAAAATTAAGGCAAATTCAAACAATTTAAGAGTAAAAAGCTACTTATATGGAAGTTGATAATTTCAGAATGCAGTAATAGGGAACACAGCTGGTCAGATTTTTGTAATAGCTTAACTTTTTCATTAATATGTTTATTTCTTAAAACAAGGCTTCACTGGGAAAAAGACTGATATCAGGGATTTTTTTAAAGCAGTATTTGTTTTGCAAAGAGTTTCAAAACTATCTCATTTAGATTTTTTCCTAAAAAATCACAATTTCTAGTCTAAACTTTCTTCTTTTAAGAAAATAAAGAAAACTTGGCACCTTTTAGAACTGTGATAAAAATTATGCATTTTGAAATTACTGGAATAAGTTTTCTTCTTTGGCCTCAAAGCATTTGGAAATAGATCTTCTAAGTCCTGAGCATTTTTGAACTTGATAGTGTTCAACATAGGTAGGTAGGAATATTAGGAAGCAATACTTTCCTACCTAATACTTCCTAATAGGTAGGAATATTTTCCCTGTATTAAAACATTTGAGTGTCACTGAAAGATGTTTTCTGTGAACCTAGAGCACAAGAATCCTCCCTGCCACCTTTGTATCTGTTGCTCTCATTCAATAAACTTCATTTAGAGGAACGAAGGGGCCTGTCCACGCAAGTTCTCTGTGACTTGAAATGTATTTAAATAATGAGACCACACAGGGTCTGCAGATTCCGAACAGTTTCCTGAGCTCAGACCAAGTTACTTAGATTCTTCAAAAAGCTTAATCTGTATGCTTCCACAGAAACACTGTCATTGTAAGATGTGCTGGTTACAGGACATGAGCAAGGTGTGTATTGCTTTAAGATTTTTTTTTTTTAATAGAATCCAAGACAAATCCAAGACACTTCTTCATCTACCTCATGCTGTACCTCCAGAGTCTGCTTATAGATTGCTTGCTTATGGTGGTGGTTGGTGCTACTGTCAGAGTTACTGATGGGTGTCACAGTTTTATATTTGAATTGGGACTTGGAAAGAGAAGGCCTGCAAATGTATAGCAGCTGTTCATCAGCTGGATGATCTGTTTTCTTTGACACTGGTCACAACACTATTTGAAAAATATTTTAATTATGAAAAGTAATCTTAAAAAATTATTCAGGTATTTTTAATTTGTGGAATCAATTCCTGGGTGATTTCCAAGCAAGCACTGCAGGCTGCACAAATTAAAACAAAATGTTTGTAGTGTCCCATTAAGTGAACTCTGCTATCACTGCACCTACCTGCCACTATCATGTTAGCTTGAGAAATTCTCCATCTATTAGGGTGAGAACACTTTCAGCCAGAGAAGGGATTGCATTCCATAAAAAAAAAAAAATTATCACAGTTCAGGTTTTGCTGCAGAATTTCAGCTTATTTTGCAAAGAGAAAGCGGGATTTGATTCAACAGGAATAGAAAAACTGTTAGAAAAGAGGCCAGTCTGAAGTGTATTCCATTTTCATTAGTGCAATGACTTTCTATCTCCTTTAAGTTGCACTCTCACCAAATGTACAATGAAAACAAAAGTGCTCAATTTCTGCTAGAGCATTGGTAGAGTTAGACTAATTGATTAACGGCAATTTCTCCATCAAATAAATGGAGCTATATGATTTCTGCAATGGATAGAAACAAAGCCTTGGGGCTACTAAGGATACTAGTTTGGCATACAAATAGGCAAGGACCAAGGGCAGGATTTGCAGCTTAAATGCAATTCCTGAGTAAAATATTATTACAAGCCTGCAGAGGTTTCTTAGACCTCTTTCTTAAACAACTCCTTCTTCACAATAGTCTGAACAGAAAGCTTAGACAATTGTCCCAGATCAGAGAGCTAGGTTTGAGCTCAAGTAGCTGAAAATCTAGAAGAAGAAAATGGTCTCCTGGCCCTCAAACTGCCTTGCCACAAAGCAAGCTACTTCTGTACTGCTTTCATTTTCAGTGAGGGCTTGGTCCTGGCTTACAGTTCTCTGCTTTTAGTTCCTTGACTGAAACTCTGTCCCTTCAATAATGTAGAGCCCGTGGGTCTTGAGGCTTTTCTTGTCTTACACATCCTCCTTTCAGTGACCCTCAGTAAGAGCTCTTTCCTTCTGAAAGTTGCTTTAAATTTTTTATGGTCATTTCCTTTGCATTTTTCAGTGAGGTCATGCTTTCTTCCTTGGATTCTCCGTTGCCACTTTTGTAATGTATTTATATCCATCAGAAAATATGACTTTGGAAGAACTAGATCAGCTGTGCAAGTTATCTTGGACAAAGAACAGTGTGGAGTGTTTAAATACTAATACTCCTTAAGATAAAACAGATATACTTGAGGCATATCTCTAGGACCAAATGGTATAAAAGAAAGAATGTAAAAATGAGGAGGTCCAGTTTTTGGACACTGCTAAGCTTTTAAGACTAAGAGCTGATTTCATCTCTGCAAACTTGAGTCAGATAATAGAAGTATTTGTCACTTCCTCTGAATCATTCTGTGTAAATTCAGATTTTTGGCAGTGGCTTCTGTAAGTCACTCTTTCCCCTGACTCTAAAACCAGCTTACGCTTTTAGAGACCTGATATTTACCACTACTATACCTCTGGATTTTTGTTTCCACTTACATATACAGGTAAATTTATATGTAGACTGCATGACAGAATAGCATATGAAAGCTATTAATTTGCCACCAGAGGAGCAACTGGCCATCTGCAAGAACATTTAGAATCATTGCCATAACCAACAATGGAATAATCTTCCCATAGCTAAAAATGAAATACAATTAAAGAAATGTGTGATAAAGAGTGAGCACATCAAAGATGCAGTACTGCTTTTGTATAGAATCATCACCTAGATTTTAAAGATTAGGAGATTAAGAAGAATTGCAAGATCATGGCCCAAAAAGAAGAAAAATCTAGAGTTTATGGAAAACAATAAAGATAGGGACAAGGGATAGAAGATAACAATAAGTAGAAAGCCAAGAGTGTAAAGAAAGACATGGAAGGAAATACTTAAGATTCCTATTAAGGAGCTACCATCTGCAAGCAAGATTGAATGAAAGTTTCAATAACTTCTCACAAGAATTCTAAGAGATGGATAGAGACAGATGTTTGTAGATTCTTGAAATCACAGAAATCACGGAAAGTTAGAAGGGACCTCAAAAGATCATCAAGTCCAACCCTCTGCCAGCAGAGGGTCACCTACAGCAAGTCCCAGAGGAACACATCCAGGTGGGTTTTGAATGTCTCCAGAGAAGGAGACTCCTCTGCCTCCCGAGGCAGCCTGTTCCAGTGTTAAGTCTTCCTCACAGTGAAAAAGTTTTTCCTCATATTTATGTGGAATCTCCTATGCTCAAGTTTGTACATTTTGCCCCTTGTCCTATCATTGGACATAACTGAAAAAAACCTGGCACTCCCCTCCTGACACTTGCCTTTTACATATTTATAAACATGAATGAGGTCAACCCTCAGTCTTGTCCAAGCTGAAGAGACCCAGCTGCCTAACCCTTTTCTCCTAGGAGAGATTTTCCACTTCCTTAACCATCTTTGTGTCTCTGTGCTGGACTCCTTCAAGCAGTTCCCTGTCCTTGAACTGAAGTGCCCAGAACTGGACACAATATTCCAGATGTGGCCTCACCAGGGCAGAGTAGAGAGGGAAGAGAACCCCTCTTGATCTACTAACCACCCCCCTTCTAATGCACCCCAGGATGCCATTGGCCTTCTTGGACACAAGGACACATTCCTGGCTCATGGTCATCCTTCTCTTTTTTTCCATTAAAATTAGACCTTCAGACAAAAATCCAAACCTTCAAAAACTATTTTGCTGTTTATGCTTGTAAATGGTCTTTTAGCTGAAGGGGGATAAAGTCTCAAGACCCATTTTTAACAGTAATGTTATAAAATTACTTCTTTGCTTCTAATTCTTAGGCTAGCAGGATTTCAGTATTGCTGTATTTGTGCAGAATGTTTTCCACAATGTTCCTCTGAGGCTTGCTCGGTCAAGATGGGTTACCTGTTCAGGAAGAGATTTTGCAACTGTATGTTCTCTCCCTGCTGTTTTCTTGTGTTCTCTCAAAGATTCCTGGTGTTTGCCTAAAGATAATTCATCCCTTCTCACCTCATAATAAGGAGCTTTACAAGCTTTTTCCAAATGGACTTTAATTGCCTTAAGTCTTAATTCCTGTTTAATAGTGTTAAATTTTGCAGCAAATTAAAAGCTCATTTCTGAGTTGGAACAGTGTCATGTTGTGTGAGTTAAATATTGACATTACTATGTGCCCAGCTGCCTGCACGATACTTTATATCCTGAGGAGAGTTTCATGGTTGTTTTTAACACAGCAAAACACTGATGTTAATCCTAGGCCTTTGCCACGCTGGAAACTGTGAAGAGCAAAGGTGGAATATTTTCCTTAGAAATTTTCATGAAAACAATTGTACTGAAAAGTACTGCATGGTGTTAAAGACTGAAATCCCAAGAGAGTCTAATGAAGAGACATAGCAAAGGCTATCAGAAAGAAAATTTTCCTCATAATACCCAGTAAGTAACACCCATTAAATACCCAGTTGGCAATGAGTAAGCCTGCCAGTCTCTGGGCTCCCTGCTGAGCCCACCAACAAAGACTGGAGATAGGAAGGGAAGGGATGAGAGAAAAGCTTGTGCTCATTCTAAGTTTGAGGGTTGTCTCATTGTTTCCAAGTATGTAGTGAAAAATTCTAGGGACAAAAAGAAGCTGAAAAATGTGAAGACTTTTAGATATGTATGGGATAATTAAACCTGTAGATTCTCTTCTTGCTGCATTTATTTTTGACTACAGCCAAAATCTGTAGTTGAACTGAAAGCCAGTTAAAAGTATATACAGGATGAACAAACATAGAGTAGAGAGCTTTGATGATAAAAAGGCTCTACCTAGGGTCGAGAGCAACGTAGCTGACAGAGATATCCATTGATGTATTTTGATTGACATATGTACTTAATTGAGTGCCACATTGTGTTCATGGCATGCGTGTTATTCATTGCAAACATAATAGCATTGCAATCCATTTCTCTGCCATTCACAGTCCCTTCGAGAATGACTTTACCACTGCAGCCTAAAGGCAGTCCTCCTTAGCTCTTCACTCCCAAACCTGCTCCTGGCATTGAGGTCTCTCTCCCTCTCTTTTCATATTGAGTCAGAAAAGTGATGCAATTGCAGCCACTACACTGATTATTCTGCTTGGAAGTCTGGCTCCTGAGAGCTTTTCTGTGAATAATGCCGTGTCTTAAAGTGATTTCACAAGTAAGTGGGTGAATGTAGAATAGCATGCACTCTGACAACTGCCTCTAGAGGAAAAGTGATACAGTGACACTAAGCACAGCTTGTGCTCAGATAGTCTGCATAGCATCCTCTCTGTGGCCCAAAGTCTACTTACAGGTAATGGCTGGTGTTTTGTTTTGGTTTGTTTTGGTTTTTTGTTGTTTTGTTTTGTTTGGTATTTTGGGGTTTTTTGTTTGTTTGTTTGGGTTTTTTTGTGGGTTGTTGGTTTTTGTTTTTGTTTTTTTATGGTGGCGATTTTTTTTAAGGAGAACACTGCAATGAGACAGGTGAAGTCTCAAAGGAAACAGGATGCCACTTTACTCAGCACTCTCCCAAGAAAACTTTCTCTTTCAGGACAGAACTACAATAGAAAATCCACTCAATCTTGTTTTTCTTGTGAGCTGCTTCTTTGAAGTGATCTAAGAACAGAATCTTTTGACAGTACACTCTGAACTGATGCAGGGTGTTCAAATGCCAGTCTACTTGTCTGTATTTTTGTAGAAAAGCCATGCCACTCTTCAGAGAGGTATTGAAATGTGGATTTGGATCATGATAATCAGAGTGGAAAAGTCACTGATGATTGTAACAGTAATCCAGCAGACTGAAGTTGGTTCAATTTCATGGTAAATTTTCCAACAGAGAAAGTTGGTGTACTGGAGCTTCTGTTCATGTTTTACAATTCCTTTTGTGGTTGCTGGGTACTACCATAAAACAAAAGTCCTTCGAGTGACACTGGCAGTAGACCAAGGCTTAAAAACAGTCACAATGTAAAATAGTGCTAATAATAATAATCATTTTTAAAATGGCAAAGACTGTAGAGGTAAATTAGGAAAACTATTTTCGGAATGAATGGAAATTCTGACCACTGGCTAGCTAAGAATTTCTCTTGCTTGCAGTGCTCAGTTATAAAGGTAGAGATTTTATTCAGCTTTCTTATAGCTTGATCAAAATTCCACTAAATTTGGTGGAAATCTTTACTCTGACTTCAGGGAGCTTTGCTTCAGATCTCTTATTTCAATCAAAGAAGTGCTGCTGCAGTTTTTGAAAAGTGATAGATTGGATAATGAGAGAAAGAAAGAGAATAACTGGAACTACCCTTTTATGAATTACCTAGAAAATCCAATTAACCAGTGATATAAAGAAGTGGAAAGCAGTGGAGTTAAATAACTTTAGTTCCTTCAGGTAACAATAACACATTAGGTTGTTAGAATGAAAATATTTTAAGAATCTAATACAGTTTTCACTACCCATTTTGTTTGCTTGTGCATGTTAACTTCAGCAGGGAAATCTGACTGCTCAATTCCTTTCCTCAGTTCAAGCATGCAGACAAATATTTCAAAATGCTGTAGAGATTGCTTTTTAAAAAAAGATTAATCATATAC
The DNA here is from genome assembly GCA_023637945.1 of Phaethornis superciliosus. Lineage (NCBI taxonomy): Eukaryota > Metazoa > Chordata > Aves > Apodiformes > Trochilidae > Phaethornis > Phaethornis superciliosus. The sequence goes on from JAJQWJ010000006.1 coordinate 23,477,543, forward strand.
ATACTCTTGAAAACCCTTATTCATAACAGAATTGCAAAATTATGTTTTATTGGCTGAAAAAAAATAAATTTAGGATCTTAAAGGAATGATCCTGGTTTATATTCACCTCTGATCAATCTTACTTACCTTTAAGATTCAGGTATTGTCTCCAGCATCTCATATATTGCTCCTGATTAAGCCCTAAAAATAGTCAGCACCACTTTGTTCTGTAAGTTGAACACTGACTTCGCAATTTGTGTGCTATGTTCCATTGTTTATGAGATTTCAAAACTTTAAAAACTCATAATGTAGCAAGAGATTATCTATAGCTTTCTGTGGAGTTACTACATGATTATGGCTGTCATATTCTTTTTCCCATTATAAGACATAAATAACATTATGTTAGTGGAACAATAAAGTGCTTCACCACTTCTTAGTAATTTTCAGGCTCTTCCTATAAAGGCTGAGAGCATCCACAGGTCATGTACTTGTAATTTATATTTTTTTAATGTCCTGGAAGATTTTTATTATTTAGTATCTTCCCAATTATGCAACATGTTGGTCTGTAGGTCTTACCTCTGGCTTTGTAATATCACATGCTTTGTGTTTTTGGTTTTTTACAAAGAAAACAAAAATACACTAGATTGTAAATATGCAAATGGTATTAGATGATTTTATTTAAGAGATTGTGTACTCATTTACTGAAATACAGTTGAAAATCAGTTCCTTGAACTTACAAAGAACACAAGTGACAGTAGTGGTTCTTTTGTCGTTGGCAAAAAAAAAAAAAAAAAAAGAGCCACGGAACTCTAAATGCGTGATCTGGGTTGATGCGGTGCCCTTTTTGGTGTCAGGGAAGGGGTCCCCCAGGGATGACTCGGTAAGAAGCTTCTGAATAGCTCTCCGGGCTCCAAAATGTCTGGTCCCACCTTAGGCCATCAGTGAACAAAAGATGTGTGCCTCTGGGGTTAACATACTCAAGGAAGGGGAAACGCCCGGTGTTTAAGAACAGGGCAGTAAAAAGGAGGTGAGAAAAAGAAACACGTGGAGAGAAAAACACCCAGAAGAGAAAAACACCAGAGGAGCGCAATGCCGGAGCAGAGAGAACAAGGTCAGCGAGGAAGGAGGGGGAGAAGGTGCCGGGCAGAGATTTTTCTCTGGATCCCGTGGTGAGACAGCAGCCTGTCCCCTGCAGCCATGGGGACACGGCGGAGCAGGTTCTGTAGACCTGCCGCCCTTGAAGGATCCTGTTGGAGCAGTTGTGGACCTGCAGTCTGGAGAAGATAACAAGAGCTGATGTTGTGGACCTGCAGCCGTGAAGGGGACTGCTCCTGAAGGCTCTGTGGGCACTGGAGAAGTTTGCTCCCGAGGAACTGTGCCCTGAGGGAGGAAGCTCACATTGACGGGGTTCATGAAGGACTCTCTCCAGTGGCCACGTTGGAGTAGAAAAAGACTGAGGAATCCTCCCTAAGGCAGGAGGAGCGGCAGAGAACAACCTGTGATGTCCGGGCTGTAAGCCCCACTCCCTGTTCCCCTGTGCCGCCTGGGGGAGAAGGTACAAATCGGGGGCAAAGTCATTTGGGCTTGGGCAGAAGGAAGGGGCGGGGGCGGAAAGTATTTAAGCTCTGGTTTGTGTTTTCTCTTTGCCCTGTTTTGGTTTATCATAAATGAAATTGATTTTTCCCCCCAAGTTGAGCCTGCTTCGTCCGTGAGCATAATAGGTGAGCGAAACCCTCACAGACCTTCTTTTGAGTCTCAAGGTTCTCGGTGTTTTTCCTCCTCCCCATCCCGTAATGGGGCAGGGGGAGTGAGCGGCCACGAAGTATTTTGTTATCGGACAGGCTCAAACCACGGCAATGTGAAAGGGTTTCCCTTGGCATTTCATATTACAGAATAACTTGAGCCTTGAATTCAGTCTTTAAGTCATTTAAGGAATATGTAGACAGTCTATTAATACATCAGTAGTGCACATAGAGAAGAGCAGATTCTGAAGAGGTACTACAACATGGCTGGGACACACAATCCATTTATAGGTTTGCTTCACTTCTCAGGCACTGGAAATGATTTGCTTTTTACAGCCAGAAGCCTGCTTTACAGTGTGTGTTCAGGTACAGTGTAGGCGTGCATCTGTATGCAGTTTGTGTATTCTATATCCATGCTTTTGTATTGTATAGGATATGGTGTGTTTTCTTTTTAATTTACTCCTTGATTCCTATGGGGCAGGGTTCTCTACAGATCTGAATCGTGCAATACCAGGCCTAAGGTACCTGAGTGGATTATATTCTGTGACATGCATTCAAGCTGGACAAGCTTTGATTTACCAGTCAAACAGTGAAACAGCTGATGCCAGCCCAGTCTAAAAGGAATAGAGAAGGATTAAAGGAATATGTGAAGTCGTATCACAAGGCAACCTATGAATATACTTAAAAGAACAATGACAACAGAAAACTGTGCCATCCCTACAAAAACCATAGTTGAAATAGGGTCTAAGACGGTTGTCCAAAAGTAAATGAAAAAGATAAGAGATAAGGAAGTTAGGCAGAAATCTGTGCATTCTGTGGGCTCTATTATCAATGTTATGAAAGCCTCAGCCCGAGTATGAGACATCTTAAACATGAACATCTTAAATGTTAAAGAGAAAGCTTAAAAAGGCTAATAGAGAATTAAATGAGTACAAATTATCCGAAGGAAGTTCTGAGTATCTTCAGCAACTAGTAATGAGTCTATATAATATACCTGCAAGGCATTATGAGAGTATAGTATCTCTGATGGTCAAAGACACTGACAAAGACATGGCTTACAGATACAGTGCAGCTTTTTGCAAGGGTTTTGTGCCTGCAAATTTATGTCGTGATACCCGTGCACACATATGCACTAGGGATATGCACATCTGCACCCTAAAACATGCATGTTATGTAAATATGTCTTGTTTGTAATAAGAACTTAAAAAATATTTTCTTTTTTGGCATGTGTAACCCACATTAAATGTACATTACCCCTTTGTAACTCACTTAAATGTTCTAATTACGTTGTCAGCATAGAAGTTGCATCATGACAAGAGGATACACCAAGTGTATATTTGTTGCAATAGCGTAAATTTGCAGTATTACTGTCTGGAATACATAAAAGGTATTCATACAATATTAGTGCTGAGGAGACGACTCTGATGACTTACAGAATACATGTCCTACATATGCAACATTTTTTTTGACCATCAAAGTAGGAAGAAGGATTATATTTTTTGTTATCTCAAATAGCCAGCAGATTGTAGCTGTCAGTCCTGGCTCTTTAGTTTTGTCTACATCTAGTTGCAATTAAGTAAGAATGTGATTTCCAATACAGTTAATAGCAGAATCGTGTCCTCTTGCTCAGCTAAGAGTGTACTTGAGCAAAAGAAAGCAGAGAAATGTCTTCAGCCCAAGGACATGGAAGGAGTAACCCTATCGAATTGACTATCAATAATTAAGGTCTTTGATGGTTTGAATCATTTAGATAATATGATTGCTTTGAAGTAAATAAATAACAAATTAGAATTTGTGGCAGTCACAGGTGTTTGGCAAGACCAGCTTGTAATCAAAAGCAAAATGAATGCATTTTACTCAGTGTAATTAGAAAAGAAATGAAGTTTATATGCAAATTGTAAAGCACTTTACTAAGTGATAACCGGTCAGACGGCTTTTTGTAATTTAAACTTTCGTTTATGGGGAGAATTTGCAAAGTATCCATTTTCAATGCAATTTCAGTGCAGCTGGTTGAACTATCTTAGTCTTCCTAAGAGAGAAATTCAAACATCACTGGTACCATGCCAATCTTGTTACAGCACAGTAAGGACAACATATGCATTTTTAAACTTGTCTCTTTCCCCCCCCCTCCCTCTGAAATTATAGCAAACAAAATCCCTAAAGGTTAGGTGGAATTACTTGGTTCCAGTAAATGAGTAAACAACTAGAGAAACACTGAGAGGTAAATAAGAAGGAAAAAGCTACTATTCACATTTCAAGCATTTTGTGGCACTGAAAGTTAATATTGAACAACAGTGAGGGCTTTTTACCAGTCTCCCATAGTAAAAGGAATATTTCCTCACTGGCTGGCATTTCTGAAACACCTCATATATTTCCATTTGGAGTGTTACTGTTACCTTCAGAAGTCATGCCTGAAAGACAATACATGAGGCAGAAACTGTCTGAAGTAAGTATGCCAAGAAGAAGATGGAGTCAAATGTCTTGACAGTGAAATTGGGCTTGTTGTGAAGGGACATGAGGCGGTAAATAGATTAATCCATGGAAATATGAGACAGTGAGACAGAAGAGTGTGGAAGCACCAAGCTAAATACGGATCCAGAGACAGAAGCTGAGAAGAAGAATCAGAACAGGAATGTGGAGAATGGAAAGTCTAAGTTAGAGAACAACAGGAGGCATGATGAAATTCTTCTCTGCAGGGTTTGCTCTTCAAATGAGATCTGTAAATTTCAAGAGACTGTGACAAGCATAGAATTAGCTGACATAATAAGCATTTGAATTTTGTTGTTGAACTATTGCCTACAATTACTGGCCTTGGAGATACCATGTTTCCCGTATTTTGTTCTAATCTATCTTTGTAATCTATCTGAAAGTGAAAGACAGGAGGAATGAGGTTTTTCTACTGCTTTACTCCTATGCCATTAACAAGTAGTCAACAGTGGAAGCAAATCAGTTATTGGAAGAATATAATCACATCCCAAATTCATTCTCTTTGATATTAGCAGGATTTGTTGTCCTTTGAAGAGAAAAAGACTCAAATTTGTGATGGAAGTATTTGTGAACAAAAACCAGTGTGTGTTCTGTACTTGCATGTCATTTAAAATTATTTGCCTGTTACTAAGAAAGTCCTCCCTTCAAGCATAAGATTAACAAAAGAGATTCACTTTTTCTTATTGCCTGCCTTGTTTCATTCTAGAGCTGACTGATTTACTGAATTGGGTGAATGATACTAACCATGTTTTTTGTAAAGACTCTCAGGAACTTTTTATTTGAAAGGTAGTGCCTTCACAAAATGTCTTAAATAGTAACCTCTTATATCCACTCTTTTCCCCTACTTTTCACAAGAGCTGACCTTTTGGTTTTATACAGAATCTATTTTCTTGATTAATGTTACAATACATCACTTTTATGAGCAGTTAGACTCCCTTTCTCTCAACAGGTTTTTGTTGGAGGTGACTTCTATGACTATCAATTATTTCCCATAGAATTTAGCCTCAGCTACAAGCCTTGCTTATTAAGAAACAAAATAAATTGCATATATAGTGAGCTGTAAGCTTTTCCTTAATTAACATATGCATATTTCATAGAGGTCTAATTAACCGATTATTTATAACACAATAGGAAAAATGGTCCAGAAAGGCCTAAGTATTTGTCTTACAAAACTCTTCTTGAATATTCATTACAATTTTAAATCATCGTTGTTGAAGTCTAAATTGTCATGATGTTGTACTCATTGTGAAGTATTCTTTTTAGTACCCTTAATACTGTCCAGTTCTTTGACTACAGAAAATTATTGATGTGTGCCATTAAATAACTGGTGTGCCATTGCAGTGATGAGATGAAATCCTAAACATGCAAGTATAGAAACTATGTCAGATGTAGTGAGCTGGCCAAATTTTAGTGGAGCTGGGTGCAGGTCTTTTTATTAAAGTGTGTTTACCATCTCTACGATGCAGCATTTGTCCTTTCCTTTCTGTTTCTTTTCATCATCTGGTGCTGCCATCAAGCAGGTTCCATGTTCCAACCTAGCAGTATTTTCATTGGTGTCAGGTGAAATGATTGATAAGTATCATCTTTGTCTTTTCTCTCTTCAGCAGCTATTTAGACCTCTACCACTGCAACTGAGAAAACTTATCCTCTTGTTGCAGAATTGCAGATTTTAATTTTTTTTTTTATCAGAAGGGATTTCTGGCAGAGACTTCTCATGATTGTATTGAGCTTGGTTCATATGTTATTTCCTTTAGTTTTTATTCTCCTGATGTACTGGGCTAAAAACCTTTTAATGTAAAGCCCATCATTAGGTTCTCTGTTTATATTGTAATTAGCAAAAATCAAGTGTGAAGATCTCAGCTACGGTCAAATTAAAATTAAAAAAAAAAAGCCATAATAGATGTTTAAGCAAGTCTCATTCCAAGTAAAACTGGGAGTGGAACACAAAGGTAATAGAATTTCTTTATGATGCAGTGTCATCTAGTCTGCCCAGATTTGGTGGTTTAGCACAATATAACTTCACCAAAATCTCTACACAGTGGAAAATGAGTTTCATAGCTATGCCTTGAAAATCAAGCATAAGACTGAGGGTTTTTAAGCTGCGTATTTATTCTCAATGATAAGTGTTTGCAGATACTGTTTCTTTTACAATTTTTTGTTCAGCAAAAGACAAGCATATCATCAGAGAAAAATAATAGTTGCTGTGACACACATACAGAGATTAGTATGTCCGCAAATACCAGCTTTTGGAAACTACATGACATTTTATGAAAAACCTCAGTGTGGTAAAACCATATATTTTACACTGCATTAGACTCCACATCATGACATGGCACCATCAAATTCTCACTTATGTTAGGCAGTGATTCAAGTTGTATGTTCAAATGAGTTGGGGGAGAATTTTAAATAGAGAATCATTATTCACACAGCAATTATAGCACAATATTAGCATGGTTTGGATACCCAGGAACCAAAGTCTAGGGGAACGAAATGCCCAAAGATTCCAGCCTGTGAAATAGTGCACACTCCTTTCTTCCTTTGTCTCCAGCTATAAATGAGGACATTCATTATTCCCATGTGTCACTAGGAGAAATTGATTGCAAATTAGAGACACATGCTTTTAGTAAAGACAGGAACTGAATTATGATTAGACTGTAACTCCAGATTACAGCAGTGCATGAAAATATATAAGGTGCATGGGACATAGCTCCAGATGAATTTGTCCTTTTTATCTCAAAACTAGAATCTGTTCTTCACCTAGCATAAAACGTAGAGAGTATTTAAAAAATTACTAGTTAATGCAACACTTTTAATCTTGTTTTTATTTCATATCACATTTTTATTTCACCTATTCTCATTAATCTACAAAGGCTTATCATTTTTTTTTTTCATTTCTTACTAATGTGTTCTTTATAAGTGTGGTAAAAAACTGAAAAACACCCAACAGACGAAACAAAAAATAGAAACTGTGAGAGAGAGAACAAAACATCATTCAGTTTCAATGCCTCACCAAGTTCGATTTCTTTTATCAAGAGAAGTTGATATTTATAAAACCATGTATTCAAAGGCATGGAGATTTCTTTTTCTTTCCTTTTTATTTCAGCCTGTGAGTAACACATACTTTGGAAAGAATTTCCAGGTTTAGTCGAAAGAGGCAATCACATGCCTGAGGAGATATACAATAGGACCTGGCAATGGAGTACTTCCACTTCTTATTTGTTGAAAAAAAAAATAGTAACTATGACACCAACTTGGAAGTAAGAAAAGACTTGCTTTGATTGGCAGAGTTCTACATACACCTTGTTGAAAAGAAACTACAGTCTATCACTATTCTATTTCAGTAATAAAAAGCCCCTTCACTCTATAGCCAGAGGAGCCTGGACTTCCTTCCTATTTAATACTGGAGAAAGACATATTGTTTGAAAATCCAATCCTCATTTTATCTGCACTTCCAGCTTTAAAATAATTGGCTGAATGTGCCAGGACTGGCTCACAGGAAACTCAGATTTTCTTCTCAGCTTGGGCTCAGACTTTCCTATGTGATCTTAGTCACTTCCTTATATTACAATTCCTTAAAAAAAGAGACATCACAATACCAAAGTATTGCATTACTTTGAAATTCTTGGAAGAATGATGTTAGAGATAAATGCATACCTGCAGAGCTATAGTGTTGGTGGCATCATTGAGACTAAGAAGTCTGCTCTGACTGGAGCATGGGGATGGATTGATACAGGCTTAGAAGACTGAGAAGTTGAGGTCCTCTACAGACAGGTAGGAGCAGCTTTACATTCAGCCTGCCCTGGTCCTCATGGGGTATTTCAGCCACTGGTATCTGGTCAAGGGACAACGCAACAGTGCACCAGCAATCCAGGAAGTTCCTGGAATGCATTAAAACCAATTTTATTTTCCAAGTAGTAGGGGAACCAATGAAATATGTATCACTTTCCATTCCATCCAAATTCTCACTATTTTGAATCTTCCTTTTGGACTGGAACAGAAAATGGCTTCAAAATCTTGACATGTTCTGAAGAAATTAAATTCTATATTTTAAATTGCTAAACAGTATTTGTAGATACTACTAAGGACCATTTTACATAGTGAAAAAGAAGCCTGACAAGTCTCTTTAGAATTAAGTTTCACTTTGTGCTGGAGAGATCAGCTTTGCCTATCCGGTATGGATTGAAAGCAATATCCTGTGGTTTAGCAAGATACTACTCTGCTCATTTCTGTTAGCAGGTAGGGATGGCACAGAAAAAAAGTGACATTTATTTCATTTAGCATAAAGCTTATGCCTAATATGAAACTGACAGAAATTTATTCCAACCTTCCTGCACCAAAACATCTAACACACATATTCATTACTTCCATCATTTTTTTTCATATTACCAAAAGGATACAATTTTCTTTTTCCCCCTAGTATTTTGTCAAGTTTCTGTAGGTAAAAAAGGATATTCACACTCCTGAAGCCACATTTAATAAGTTTCTTCTCCTGCACAGGACAAACTTTAATAAATAATTTTGGCTTCTGTCAGCTCACCTAGGCACTTGCAGTTTGCTATGAACTGATGTTTCTCCAGTCTATTCCTTCAAAGCCAACCTAGGTGGCAAGCTCCTGTCCACCAGCTCTCTGGAAAGACAGCATGAGCAGATGCTTCCAGCTGCAATAGTGAGAAACCTTATTTCCTTCATGCCTCCAGGAGTACACTCTTTTGTTTGAAGACTGTGTCTGCACAGGAATTGGTGAATTTTGTTAGCAGATGGAAGGTCACAGATGGTTTTGCATGGAAGCATAATTAAATTGCATTGACCAAATTAAATGGCTGACAAAGATACAGCCTACTCATCTCACCCTGAATGGGACGGATAAAATTCTGCTCCATGCTCCGGCAGCAGCCATTTCATACTTTTGAAAAGAGAAATTAATCTGGAGTGAACTCATTGATGAACCCTGACTCTGAATCCTTCATCAAAATTATTCTTTTATCAGATTGGGATGAGAAAGCAAATCATTCACAATTAGCAGGCTTGAGTTTTTAATTTTTTTTTTTTAATTAGCATTTATGCCAGTTGATGATTCCAGAGAAGACCTCAGACCTCTTTCTCCTACAAGATAGAATTGACTCATAAACGCTTGAGAAGATCATGCTGATCAAAAACAATTAAGGAAGAAGTAGAGTTATTAAAGCTGAAGAGAGCTATCTAATTGCAAATAGTGAGCAGCATAAGCTTTATCACAGTATGAGAGAACACACTATAGCTGTTGCTTCATTTGCGTTCCACTCCTGACCTTAATTTACACAAAGGAGACTCTAAATATATTGTAAATAATCTAGGGATCAGGACTTAGGTGTCTGTTGCTGTTGTTTGTTGAGAAGTCACTTTGCCATTTACATCTCAGATTACAGATCATTAAAGTGGAATCTTTAATAAATACCAGTAAAGGCATGATACAGCAAGGTGTTTTAACATCTACAACTCTGCATGATTTCAAAGTACTGTCTCATTCACAAGAAATACTCAGAGATCAGTTTAAGCAGGTATCAGACTCTTATGGATAGATCATTTTGCATCAATTGGACGAGTAAAGTAAAATCAGATCCTTGTAGGACTGGGACTTATTTCATTTATATCCAGTGAGAACCTAAAACAGTAGTCATTATAAACATTCTCTTAAGAGCTTTATTTCTGTTACATGAGCCAATGCAAAAGTTTTCCTCAACAATTGTGCTGTAACTTAAGTATCTTCAGACAGACAGCCTGGTTTGGAAGCTCCATAAGAAGATATACGTTATGAGGTACTGGGGTCTTCCACTTCCAGATGGGAAAAATTAAAGCAGCTTTTCCTAAGAATTCCATTCCTTGGTTTCTGCTTATGGTAAAATTCATAAATAGAACACCACATTTTAGTGTAAAGGGTTTAGAATTAAAATTGTTTCCACTATTTGGAAAAGATTGAGGCTTTTTTATGTTCTTTGCTATTTCTTCAGGAGAAATCAAAGTGAGGGAAAGAAAAAGAGGCAAATTCACAGAACTGTACAGCTGTTTATAGCCTTAATCTGCAGGGTGATGCAATCTGCAGCAGTATTATTTCAGCTATATTATCTTAATTTTGCTTTAGTGAAGGTAATATATAAAGAAACAGGACACCACAAAATAAATTGTGTGTTCTCTCTTAGCATGCTTGGCTTAAGTACATGGGGTTAAAAGGTGTGTCCTTAGTTTCAGCTCTTCATGCGTGTGATCAGTGCTCATCCTGCCATTATGAGTAATTATTAAAGCCTCACTACAGAGCTGTTTTTTTGGTATTCTCACTTCAAAAAGTAAATTTTGATCAAAGGTAACATAGTGTGCTAGTGTGAAGTTTTTTCATTATCAAGAAAGTGCATTAACATTGCTGCTGTGAAAGATACTTTTAGGGGATACTTTTAAGTTAAAGACAGCTTGGGTTTTGTTTGTTTTTTAATAATGGTATATTTGGTTAAAAACAAAGTGTTAATTGTTGGATACTTCTATATATAAGCATATGTGGCCAGACTGGCTTTGTCTAGGATCTTCCTAGGGGTGTTTTTATGTGACCTCATATATTTTATTGGTATTCTATGAAGCCATTCAGAAACCCTTGGACACAAGAAAACCCCTTAGAAAAAAGGGCAGAAGGTTTCCATGTTTTAGTGGAAGATGACAGCATTTCACCTCCTGTAGCTGGAATGTTTTCTTTCCTTTTTCCAAGAGAAAAACCACACTTTTCAGAATAATCTTTCACTTGGCAGAGCCACAGGCACTGAAAGCTATCTCACGATATGTCACACAATGCAAGTCAGTTTATTAAAATGTTCATAAGGTGAAAGTGACTTGTTGTAGATGTGCTCTCCAAGAATATATCTACGTAGGCAGTTTATTCAGATTCTAAGGTAGTGTTAGAAGCAAAGAGATCTTTCTTTCACATATGTTTTCAAATCTACTTAAATCAAAGTAAAACACAAGCAGTATAATAAATGGCCTGTGGGAGAGCTCACATCATGAAATTGAACTTGCTTCTTAAAAAATGTGAATACAAAGGGAGAGGACCAAGGCTTCAACCTTTGGCAGGGTCCCAAGGAACTACCCTTCTTGGCTGCTCTCAGCTGTGTGAGTGTTCTCAGCATGGTTCAGTGCAAAGCCAAAATGGCAGAGCTGGAAATAGTTTATCTCACCTGCTTGCCAGTAATAGTAACAGTCAGAAAGCACTCAAGCCATTTGCAGCTGAGAAACACAGTTCAGCAGATGTTTCAGCCACCTCTTCAGTTATTACATTCTGACTTCTAGTTGAGAACCAATAGCATTAATGCTATTGCTGAATTCAATCAATGCTTTACTGTCCCTGCTGAAGTGATTTTCCAAGGGGATATTCCTCTTTGAGAACTCATCTGCCTTGTTCCAGGGGAACCATAGATAAAGGATGGTGGATGAAGTATAGTTACAGAGACAGATACTGATTTCAAACCTGCCATCGCAAGCACCAGTCTCAGCTGCTAGACACTAACAAAGCAAGCTCCTCAGCACAGGAACCATAGTGCTTGTTTAAGGTTCATATGTGGTACTAGTGTTTGCTGAGGTAATCAATCATTTACTGTCTAATGAAAGTCTGCCTGATTTCCTCCATGTCACAGAAATTCAATACTGAACATGTGAGTGGCTGCAGTGTGTGGAGTTCCCAGAAAGCCTTTGCTGTAGTGAGAAGTCATGCAGAAGGCTTCCAGCAAAGTCAAGAACATGGACATGGAGATGGCTATTTTCTACACTGAGAAATTTCTTCAGAGTAGAAAGCTAATTTCAATTTTCAACCCCTTTCTTTTTTTCAGGAAGTCACAGATGCATGTCAAATCGCATAGCAACCATAGGCTTCTTTTAGTTGCTAACATGCAGGATTCTAGGGTATTTCAGGCATTCAAAGGACATATGTAGCCTTTTAGGGGCATTCAAGGCAACTGCAATGTTCATACAAACAATATGGCATGGCACCTATGAAAGACCAAAATGTGCCTCTCCAGAACAACTGCAGAAGTTCAAGGGGGAACCTCCTGATAGCTAATGACTCCAGCTATTGAACTGAAACTTGGAAGAATTGAGTTTTTTCTCCGTTACTTTGTTGAAAATATTTGCATTTCACTCTTGACCAGCAGTATGAGCTTAAACTAGTTGGAACTCCTGGATCACATCTTACTGTCTGATGTGTTTCTAAACATTATGTATGCCAAAATTTAGAGCTCTCTCATACAAACAGAATGTACAAACAGAAAGGACAACTCATCTGTAGGCTGAGCTGCAGCTCAGACAGGAGTCAAATTCAAGAACTTCTGCCTAAAATCAGCTCCAATGGGCCACTTCTTGCTCAAACCTCCCCCCAGAGCAGTCTGAAAGCCCCTGCCCGTGTCACCAGAAGGGAGAGGGGCTGCCTCAGCTGCACTCTGTCTTAGCAAAGCCCCAGGATGGGAGAGTTTGTGCTCAGGGTCCTTGCAGCACAGTTGCTCACGTACAAAACAGCTACTGTTGTGTAGGATTTAGCACTTCAGCCAGACTGTTTTATTTATCTGCTTCCAGCCCACTGCAGATGTTGAGTAAATTACTTTGCAATTGCAAAAGTGTAGGGGTGTGTAAGGAATCAATTAGGAAGAATCAGCGCAGAACACATAATTTGGTAGGACGTGGTAACTTGGTTATTTGTAGTTGCTCTCTTTTCTAAAGTCTTTTGACTTTCAGAGGGTAACCACCTTCTAGTGTCTCATTGTCTTCTAATGAGGAAGGCAAGGAGAAGAGGGTAGCATTTAACTTTCTAAATTCATTGCCTAGTTTTCTTAGTGTTTTGTAATACCGAGACTCAACTCAGTTCCCCAAGACAATGAAATGTCAACAGATTGATTTTATTTCATGAAAATGTAAGATTGGAAATGACCTCTGCAGAAGTATGTCTTTCTTTGAAAACAATTCAAAATTAGCTGGATATATTTTATATTTATCCAGTTTTTCATGCATTGAATATTTTACCTTCAAGCTACTGACTGGATAAAAACTAACCTAGTGGTCTGATCCCATGTAAAAGAATATTTCATCTAAAACTAGTAAAAAAAGAGATGAAGACAAAGTTAAAAAAGATTTTTTTTTTTTAGGTCCCTAGTTATAGAGAATGTGATGCAATTTATTTGATGAGATTATTTATGAAAAATGTGATTCAAACCTGCATTGAGGAAGTGTCTTTCACAATCACAACTTGTATTTTCATCTTTATCCAAAATAAATGTCACTGATTTTTCAAGTTAATTATTATGCTGAGCTTTCTATAATAATGGTGCTTTAGTCTGTCACACATGCTGTCCTTTGTAAGTTTCTTGCTGTTTAGGTTTTTTTCCTTTGGTTAATTTTAGCAACTGTTTTGTTAAGTGCCATGAATTGGTAGGTACCATGAACCCAGAAGTCAGAGGTGTCTGATTTTTAGCCTATTTCTGTCACTGACTTGTTTTGAAACTGAAGTTCTCAGTGCTTCAGTGCCTTCCATTTCACTCCTCTAAAATAGGACTGAATTATTTTATATCTTTAGTGATGAAATAATGAATACTTACACAGAGATTTGAGAACATAAAGTGCTCTATAAATACCAAGCATTATTACCAGTCCATAATACGAGCATGCTGTCCTGGGAGGAAAACAACAGTGAATTAAAAACTGAGGGATTAAAACTAATGATTACAGTAAAAAGAGCAAATTCAGCCTGAGACCTGTGTGTTGTATCGACACTATTTCACAGACCTCTGACCAATGTAAAATTTATCTGTTTCACACAAATCCCAACAAGGTGTAACTTATGCTTTAGAAATAAAAAGTGTTTGCAGGTCACAAATAGTCTGGAATACTAAACTAGTCCCTGGGAAATGATACAGGGTTCTAAATCAAGCTGCTGTTTCATTTTAGTGAGTAGAAAAAAATCAGAACAAAGCCCTCTAGCTCTGTGGAAGTGAAGGAGATGATAATTGAATCTGTATGTCTAATTAGAGCTTTGCATGAGACATCTCAGGTGTTTACCAATACAGGGCTTGCTTCAATGTAACATCCCACTGAACACTGATGCAGCATTCACTTCCAGGTCCACCCACAGTGAATAATGTCCATCCCCACCATCTTCTACCTCATCAGCACAGCTTATGGGTTTGCTGGTACAATATGGTAGTCCATACTTGACCTGCAGTATCTGTGATGCTTAACAAGACCTATTTATGTCCAAGCACTCAGGAAATCAATGTCTTATTTGCTGTCTGACTTTAAGAATCTTTCTCTGTGTCTTTTTCTTCATAGATCCTTCTTCTTTTTCCTTGGACAGGCAATGTCATTACTTTATGTACTCGTGTTTTTCCCTACAGAAGGGCCCCAATTTCAGTTTATTGTAATCTCTGCAATAATTGTGTGACCAGAAAAAAAAAAGTTATGTTGTTCCAAATACATTTTTTTATTAAATCTTCATTTTTACTGATGTTGACTTGAGACACAGAGAAGAACCTGAGAGCTGAAATCCAATGGGGTTTCTGATATTTAAGCAACCAAATCTAAAGAACAACCCCAGTTCTACACTGCTTCCACTGAAGTCAGGAAGCTTAAATTTATTAAGCCCTCTCTGAAGGCTTTATAAACCTGGAATTCTATTGCTGTAGATGTCCAAAAATGATCTAGCCTGAGCATCTCTGAATAGAGCAGCTCTGTACTTACTATTTTTGCAGCATAGTACTGGGGGAAGGGGGTGCTTCCACTGTTATTAGAATGCTGTGCAAATTAATGATGTTGTAATTAATGATGGCTGTAATTTTGAATTCCCTGATAGAATGCTCAGTTAAAAAGAGGCAGAAGTCTTGGATTTACAGCAGTGCACTGAGCAAATGAAGTATGCTGACTAGGAGCAAGGAGTGTATTAGATATGGGATTTCTGGGACAGCAGGTGGCTGGCTTTATGGAAGCAGGGAGGGATAAAATATGTGAGCATAAGTATGCAGTAGTGTTCCTCATAGCTCTTTATCACAGCACATTAATTCATTTACTTTTATATAGCTATGGGAAGAAAATCCAGTTCTAGGAGAGGTTGTAATCTGGGGAATTAATTTCATCTCGGGAAAAAGTGTGGAGGTTCTAGCTCAGAAAGAGCTCAGGAGGGAGTTGTGGACAACCAGAGCTGGAAGTTTGAAAACAGCTGAATGACTCAGACTGATGGCAACCTTTGAGTAGCACTAATGGTAAAAGAGGTTAGTAGATTAAGATACCCACACCCTTTTTTCACTTGCTCATCACTTGGAGGTTCTTTAGGAAGTGGATATGTGAACATGAGTTTTCTATAGGCTTAACACCTTTCTGAGCCCAGTCCTTCTATGAATGAAAGAGAAAGTGTTTCCATATGAAATAATTATTGTAGGAATTTAGTGCTATTTGGGAAGGTTAGGGTTTATATCTCACAGTCCTTAAAACATTATAGAGAAACAATATTTCACACTCATTTAAATATTTCCTTCTGGCTAACCTGGGATTGTTTTCATAATGTCCTCAAATGGCTGAATTTTATCATGACATACACAATAAGATTTTAGGAGGCTGCTTTTGAATTTCAGAACACAAGTGCATTGAGGCAGGGTCTTTACAGTTCCAGGGGTCAAATGTTCATCTCCAAAACCCTTTTGCAGCCTTACACAACAGAGATTTTCCCTCTCACGAGCACTTTTGCAGTATAAACAGTCATACCACGAGAGAAAAATAGCCTTTTAGTAGCTTGCTATATGTTACTAATCCACTTTATAAGCCATGTAGATAAAGGTGTTGTTGTGAAAAATAATGCATGCTTTTTAATCTTACAGAGTACTGTTACACTATAGAGAGCAGAAATAGTAGTCTAAACGAACTGGTTGGAAATAGAGTCTTGAACCATTACTCTCCATAATTTCTGGTACTATAATCACTAGGATACATAGGCAATTTTGTGCCCTTCTTTTTCTTATTTTCTTAGGCTCAATTAATTAATATTTATATAAAATGGAACAACTCCAGCAGAGGGAATTGAAGAAAAAAACTTGTTTCATAATAACAAACGTGTTTGAAAGTAATGTATTCAGCTTGTTTGTGTGGAAATGCGGATCAAGTAGTTATTCAACAGCAGGCATTAGAGAGCTAGTATTTGGGGTAGAATAGGTGGTACAATTACTACCAGCTGTTCTGCAGCATGGCTCTCTCAGTTAAAACTTTTTTTCCCATTAAATCTAGGCTGTAATGGCAGAGTAAATCCAGATTTTAATCTTCCGAGTACCAGACTAAAGTGACCTTGTATAAAGTGTCATCTGACTTCCTGTAGCCATTGCAAGATAAGCATAAAATCCTTTCACCCTGTCTGATTCTGAAACTATGCAGTTGTATGCCTACATCTGATCCAGGCACATAACATGTTTTTTCAGGTAAGTGATGAAGCAAAACACAGATCCAGTATTTAATGATCACTTACATACAAGCTGTTTGAAATTTCAAAATCTCAGCATTTCCCATAGGATGGTAAAAGGGCTAGCAATCCAGCCTCAGAATTTGTTGAAATGCTGAGAGTGTCAAGAAGACAGAAGATTGCCTTACATTGTTGGCTATTCTTAGGGTATCAGCAAGATAAGTGACAATTCATACTGTACTCCTCCAGTAACAGTCCTTTCTATGCCCTGTGCTAAAGCACTAGTGATACAGAATCCCTTTTGACAGAGATCTGTTTCAAATTGGTTTGTTACTTACATTGTTCCAGTATTGTTGGTATGTTGCCACCAATAATTTCTGTTTCTGAAGGTTGTTTCAAATATGCCTTACTCTAACCAGTATTGTTAATGAGTGCTGGGCACAAACTGGAACATCGAGGTTATTGAAAATACCCCAGCAAAATGTACTTCATAACAAAAAAAAATTTGGGCATCATCAGTGGACATATAATGGACAACAGAGTTGTTCCTACATTATTATGGTATGTAATACTTTTGAATGATAATCGAAAGGAAAAAAAAGAAAACTTAAGGATGTCTATAATGATTAGAAGTTATTAATTTCGTATCTCACTTGATTCTACAAAATGTAAATTAATTATCCTTAAATGGATTTTTAAATTAAAAAAATGCAGAGATTTTTGCTGCTACTCATTCAAAGAGGTGAAAATCTAGTACACAAATTTATCCATGCCAGGTAAAAATAAGTATTTAGTTACTAAGAGGGGTATTTTCAAGCCCCATCCTGAATTGCTACCTTTGTCAGATCTGTACAGACCACAAGAAAAAGATCCAAACTGAAGAAAGATTTTTGCACAGTTGCCCTCTGTGTTTCTTTCAGAAAGTGAGAAGGCTTAAAGAACTGTTGAATGAAGCTCAGAGTCATGATAAGGAAAGAAAAAATGATTGAAGATCAAGAAGAATGAAATATGTTTCTTATTAAGAAACCCAAGGACTGGCTGTTGCTGCTGTTAAATCCTGACAGCAGCAGCTACAGTACCACCTAAAGAACGAGAATTGCTCCTTTTATACAGTTAAATAATTTGAAAGAAAGAAAAGGAGTGCCTCCACTAATCTTATACCTCAGAAATACTTCCAAAATACTGTATTTTATGCAGGAAGGAATTTGGAGGCTGAATATCTGTAACCTCTAAGATTGAATGTTTTAAGTATGCTTTTAGCTCTAGCTATTTATCAGATCTACATGTTCTCTGATACAGACTCTGGGAGGTTTTCAGGGCCACTTTGATAAAAGTACATTTTGTGCCCATTAGAGGTGTCTGTCTGTCTGTCTTGGTTTATTTCTCAAGCCTAGCCCACAGCAAGTGTTCTTGTTGGCTAAGTAATTCTAATAATAAGCAAAGTGGCATCTCAAAACTTTAGATGGGATGAATCATATTGTGCCCTCTGAATTTAAAGCCCCTAAACTTCGCACTAAAGGAAAGTTGAAGCCAGAAATTTGCTGTCACATCTCTTGATGTGACAGCATCATCTTGAAGTTTGTTGAGTATCAAGTCTTGCATCAGACCAAGGTTTACAGACCAAGGTTTATTTCCTGATTCTCACCTGTTGGAATAGCCAAAAAAACCACAACCCAACACCTTCTAGCTCAGAATGTGTAGCTTTTTCTGTGCAAGATGTCTTGACATAGACTGCAGTGTTTAGAGGATTAATGACATATAGTTTACTGTGTGTAACTCTTCAACTCTAATCCTTAATTCATGACAGTACAGCTTACAGAAACAGACCTTATTTTGGTTCCTAACACTCCCAAGTAGCTCTCCTCATCTGTGTGTGTGTGAAGTGGAAAGCATTACTTTTCTCCCTCCCTCCTTTCCCCTGGAATCAGAATGCTACTCCTGATTGCACCGTCTCTCCACCTGAAATTGCCCCATAAGTGGCAATGCTCATCTGTGCTTTTGCTCCACTCATGGTTCTGTCCCTAGTTATTTGTGAACATATGAATGTGGGAGGGTGTTTCCTTACTACATCCATCCGAGCTCTCCTACACTTGTAATCCTCCAGTTCCTCCTCTATCTATGTAGTGACAGAAGGGAGGAAAGGGAGATCATTGAAGAGCAGGTGCTTTCTACCTCCTTCCCACATGTTGGGGAAAGAGGTGTTTATATCAACTTATAAGATGCATTTTCATTTCAATTTTCTTGTCTTTAGCTTTTCTGTCTTCCACAGTGCTGCATGGGTTATCATCATGATCAAGACCCCTGTGCAGTTCTTTTGCCCTCCTTCTGCATCCAAACTTATCCTGGGGGTTGGATAATCCCTGTCCCTATTTTCGTTTCCACCATCAATTCCTAATGTTTAGAAATTCACTTCAGCTACCTGGAATATGGCATGACTGAGCTGGATAAGAAATAGGAATGGAAGTGAGTAGGAGGAAATGAAGGTCAGGAGTACATCCTCATACCCTCTTCCACTTGCTCCTGCACCTTGCCTCCTCAAGCTGAACTCCTGCTCTTTGCAGCTGCTTCCTCACAGGCTGTGCTCAGCAGGGCCACGCAGAAACACTGGGGAAGTCAGATCTTGACAGCTCCTGTATGTGATAACACCATGAAGTAAAAAAAATCTACAAGACTGGGGGTCTCTGTGAAAGGTCAGCGAATCTCCGAGAGGCTGCAGAGCAGCTTTTTAATAAATCCTGTGCAGAGTGCACATGCAGCTATGAAACTGCCTGGTTGGGAGGTTGCCTCATGAGGTTTCTCATGGTTGCCTCATGAGAAAGTTTGCTGGAAGGCAGGATGTGGTGGGATGCTGCCTGGCAGGTGCAGACTGCTGGCATGCAGCAGGTTGAATTTGATGCTGGGAAGCAGGGCTGTGCTCAGGAGCACTGGCTTGAACCTTCAGAACTCCTGGTGGCAGGCAGAGCCCCATGGGACCTTTTCCCCATCACAGTGTTGCACAGGGCCACACAGAGATGGTTTCCAGAGCCACAGAGCACTGACTGAGTCTGGGGCAGAAGGCCCAGGGGTGTCTTAGCCCAGGGAATGAATGAGGAATGCTGGAGGCCCTGGTTACATGGGCAGTGTAGGGATAGCTGCTGTGCTGGAGAACCTGGAAGCTGGTGATTCCTGAAGAGGCTGGTTATACTGGAACAAAAATTGCCCAGCAATTTTGGTAGTCTCTCTGACCTTGGAGATGTTCAAGATTATACTTGAACTTATATTATACTTATATATCAGGACAAGGCCCTGATTTATTATAGAACTGTTTTGAACAGAGTTGGAGCAGGTAAAGTCCTGAGTGGCCCCTTCAAAGATAAATTATTCTGTTTCTATGCAGAAAGATACACTAATTTTCTAAACCATTCCATACTGGTGGTGAAAGGTGTCTTGGGAACCTTCAGTATGAAAAAGCTAATATATATTCAATATATTAGTATTAGTATTAGTAGTATTAATCTTCTATGAGAGGAAACCTCTGATAAATAAATAGATAGAAGAACTAGGAGTCTTTTTGTCATGCAGAAACCTCATGTAAATGCAAAGCTGTGTGCAGAAGCATAAAGAAAAGATATTATTGCAAAAAATAACAATAATAAATAACTTGACAGTAACATGCTGCTGCCAAACTGCCATCTCTCTCCATGAATTAATCTTTCATTTCATCTCTGGATTTACCATAGCTGTTGTGTTGGGAATACACTTATGATTGAATCGAGATCTTTTTACTCTCATTCCTCATGCTACAACATAATAAACACTTTTATTTTCCAGGTTTCCTTACTGTGTATATTATTAGGAATCACAGAATTTGTCTTATAGCTGACTGCAGGAAATCAATCTGAAAAAACCCATCTTTTAAAAGTACAGGGGCCTGGAGGTTTTTCACACAACTCACCAATGAATATATTAAGTGCTGTCACAATAGATAAATAAATAAATAAAGTCCATTAATAAAGCCTGTCAGTCTCTGGTGCCTTAGAAATGAAAATCACTGCATTTTCACTTTTATGTTCTCTCCAAATATTGTTCTAGAATAACTCAACTCCTACTGCATTGGAAAATCTTTGATTAGCTACTGATACTGACTGATAGGAAGAACTGTTTGTATCAAACCAAAATAGAAGCTTAGAAATACTCTGGAAAAAAAGTGGCTTTAATATAAAGAAAAAACTTCCTCTGGCCCAGCTTTTGAAAGAATCTAAAGCACTGTCCTAGGATTTTACTTCTTAATTGTAGGGTATTTTGAAAAGCAGAGTCAGATCTTAATACTTTCCAAATTCCTCTAGAAAGTGTTAAAAATTTTAGTCCATGATTAGGACACTGTGACAGCTGAACTTCTTGACTTTTTTCAACATTAAGTTTATTAGTAGCCTATTTTGGGCACTGCAGTATAGAAAAGGCATCAAGGTATTGGAGAGCATCCAAAGGAGAGCAACAAGGATGGTGAGAGGTCTGGAAGGGATGGCTTATGAGGAGTGGCTGAGGTCACTTGGATTGTTCAGGTTGGAGGAGGCTGAGGGGTGACCTCACTGAAGTATACAGACTCCTCATGGGGGGAAGAGGGGACTGCCACTAATTTCTTCACTCCTATGACCAAAGATGGGACTCAGAGAAATGGTAGGAAGCTGAATCAAAAGAGGTTTAGGTTAGATTTTATGAAAAGTTTTTTGACCCAGAGGGCAGCTGAGCAGTGGAACAAGCTCCCTAGGGAAGTGGTCACAGCACCAAACCTGTCTCAGTTCAAAAAGCATTTGGATGGTGCTCTCAGGCACATGGTGTGATTCTTGTCCCTATGCAGGGGCAGAAGTTGGACTTCATGATTCCAATGGGTCCCTTCTAACTCGGCAGATTCTATGATTCTAGGATTAGGTTTCTGTGTCTTGTGAATTAGATCTGATTGGCTGAGATTTTCAGTAAAATTTAATCATGGTAGGAAGTTGTGATACAGATTCAGTAGGTGAAATTGTGTCTAGGATGAAATTAAGCCTAAAGTATAATGCCAGAAGCTGTAAAAAGTTACTGTCCCTGGACCATGTTTGCTGTTCCAGCACTGGTTCCTTGAAAAATCTGTCTGCCCCTGCAGAAGCTGGATGCTGCAGTGCCAGAGATGATACTGTGAATGAAGCCACATGCAGAATTATTTAGCTTTAGTGATAATGGATCTGTGCTAATCAACCACACTGGCACTGAAGGCAGAGTAGGAAGTGCTTCCACCAGCCACTCACTCAAACTATATTGAGAGGTGGAGTTAGACTGGCAGAGGGAAAGCAGGTGTTGGGCAGCTTTCTCCTCCATTGGCTGTAGATTAGAAGTTGGTTTACGCCTCAAACACTGCTATTATATTTGCAGCTTTTTTCTTTTTTTTTTCTTTTTTTTTTTTTTGTGTGTGTGAGTTAACATGATTTTTATTTATTTCTAATCAGTACTATTCCTCAATGAGTGATTTATGTCAGTAACTTGCCAGCTGCCTCCTTAGAAAAGGCAAGACCTTTGTTTTTCTATATTTGCTGCTCTAGTCAGGTATCTGTTCAGTTCTGTCATGCAGTTTATTTCTGTTGCCATTTTAAAAATATTAATTCTCTGAGAAAATCTGTTGCTATTCAAAGTGATTTTCTCTTATTTTAAAGCAAAATTATCATATCATTCCTGCTTCAGCATGGGCCCCAAGATTAAGTGTGTTTCTTATTCAGCTTCAAAAACTTCCCTCCGGCCCTGAAATGTGAATTATTTTACAGTGAACACAATTAGTCGTGGTATTTTCAGTCAGTTATTTGAGTGGAAGTGTTCAATGGCAAATACAAACACAGGAATACCCACAGCATAGATAATATTTGCCATAAACAGGTCAAAATTCTATTAATTTCATACACATATAGCCTCTCTTACCATATTTCTCCTTGAGAAAAAAAAAACGTGCAACAGTTCGCCACACAGAAATAAAGCTTCTCCTAACTTAAACCGTTTGCAAAGGGAAACTAAAGCTAAGATTTGTAAAGACTTTGATGCAAAATAGATATTGATCTCAAAGGCACCTTATTTATATAGGTTGGAGGCTGAGGAGACGAAAGTAGAAAAAATAATGAGATTGTAAGTGAACAACATGCAGCGTCTGAATGGTCATTTAAATGCATGGTACAGCACGTTTTCTTCCTCTGTCTCTTCTGTCATATGAATGGCTTGTCTTCTGTGCCTTGGGAACATTCTGCTCTTTCCCTGCTCTTAATTACTTCATTAAGACATTTAAAATGTTTAGAGAGGATGATTGAGAAGCTTCTCGAAATTATTTTGAAGCAGATCTTTCAATTTAGGTGCTCCACTGGGTATCCAAGCTCCACCTCTCCTGTTCACTCTTTCTTACTTTCCTCAACGTGTGTCTTTGCTGAGCATGCAGAAGGAAGCTTTGGATTTATGGCACACTTAATTCTCAAGCAAGTGCAGATCAATATTCATCAGGCAAGGCCTGCCCTACCCTGATAACAGTAAACCTTCTATCTATCACTGAACACCTCAGGGAAATGCACAAATCACTTGGTTACCCCTTCCTGAATTCCTCCCCACTCCTTGTTTAAGCTTAGATGAGTGCACCATGTGACTTTTCCTTTGCTGTTCTACTTCTTAGGTATTAATGAGAAATTAGGTGAAACAAAGGACAAAGGAGACTCCTTCAGTGAGTCTGGTAACACTTCTGTATGCTTCAAGAAGTCTTAGTGGTTGTTTTTTTACTTCTCTGTAACTCTTTGCAGGAGGTCAATATTTTCAATCATGACTGGAGTAGAACTGGTTGTCAGTATGTCCTAAGAATCCAGTAACTGAATTAATATGTCCAAACTGTCTTTTGGTCCCAGTGGCAAAGTCCCAGTGAGGTCCAACAGCCATTACTGGAACCTGAGACTGTAGCTGCGTATCTGAGAGCAATACTGGGAGATAGAAACAAAGCCTCCTGCTCCAGGTGGAGTTGGAATGCAAAAGAAATTCCAAAGGAGGGAATGGGCTTCACAGAGAATTATAAAAAAACATTTTAAAAGAACTTTTTCATCAAGTCCCTGCTTTCAGCCTTGAACTAAGTCTCAAAGCGCTGATGGAGATGCTCTGAGCAGCATTTAATTAAGTTAAAGAGGGACAGAAGCCAAGTGGGATAACAATTCAGGCAGAGGCAGTAGCATTGCCAGTCAGTGCCCAGGCTCACAATAAACCAACAGGCAAGTTGGGAATACCCAACTGGTGATGGAAGCCAGTATTACAAACAGTCTGGTGAAACCCCAGCAAATCCATAGTGAAGAGGAAAGCTGGAAGTCAAGCCAGGTTAGTTTCTGCCAGCATTTTTCCAGTGCCACTTCACCTGAAGATTTGTCTTGCTCTGAACCTAACTTGATTGATTTCCTACAGAAGCAAAGTGTCAGAGAACTTTGTGCTATTTACCACTCAAGCAACCCCTTTGAAAACCCACTCTTCCTGGAACTCTAGACTTAGCCTCTCTCCTAGCCCTAAACCTTAGCCCCAACTTAGCTGTTGTCTGAGGCTTAAACCACAAGAGAAGCCATGACTCAGAAATTGTTGTTACAATTCTTGATGCATTTTAATCCTTCCTTTGCAATCTGCCTTGCAGCCGTAGTACATCTGCAACTTTGGGCTTTGTCTCTCTCCTGGTGCTAATGCTAAGCCCAGAGTTTCAGGTAAGGTGAGACTTAGTCCGAAACTCCTTTCAGTAACCTAGAGAAGGATGTTGGCAGGGAGTATTTTTGGTACAGTTCACCCTTCCCCTGGCTTCCCTTTTCCAGTTTCATTGTGTCTGGAGCTCACCTCACCCTTAAGCTGCACCTCACCCCGCACCTCACCCTTAAGCTAAACCCGACCCTAAACCTCAGAATAGGCTCCAACTTAACCTGAAATCTCTCTATATGCCTGTGTGGAAGCACCCATCAGGAAAGAATCCTTGGTGCAGTCCACTCTTTCTTTTTTTGTCCTTCTGCAGTCCTACCTCCACCTGGATCTGTAGATTTTGTCTCCCTGCTCACTGTTCCTAGACAATTTTATGACTTTCAGGAACCATTCACTCATCCTTTCTAACTATTCCTTTGATTTTACTCAGCATTTGTCCACCACATTTCTTTATTCTGTTCCTCAGATAGATAGCAATTGTGTCAGAGTGTAGCAGTTACCTAAGAGCCCACATCTGTTCTGCAGAATTACTTCTTGCTGTGGTTGCCCATCTGTTCTGTATCTATTGTATCATATATTTGCCTGATGGATACCATTTATCAATGATGTATTTATTTAATGCACTTTCCCCCCTTTGATCAAATATAAATGCAAATTGTGGCCAGGAACATCACTTTATTTGGTTAAAATGAAAAAGCTTTTAGAGCAATTTTTTATGTTCTCTGTACAATCCCACAGCTGTTTTAGGTAATCAGAGGTTATCCTACTGTGAGACTGCAACTGCCTTATTCATTACTTTATTATCTGACCACTCAGTATTACTTCAGTTACGTAGCTACAATAGTCTTTTATATTTTTCTGGTGTTAGCACCACAATAGTCATATCTTGTTCTTGAGAATTGTTCTTGAAGGGACATTTATACAGATCAGGTAAGATCTAAAATGCAGTACATAGTGTTATGTCAACATAAAGGGAAAGCAAGACTTAAGTCAGAAATATCAGCATCCCTAACTATGTTTTATTCATTGTCCTGGTTTAGGCCAGGATAGAGGTGATTTTCTGGTTTGTACTTTTGCTTTCAGCTAAGTCTCTTGTAAGTAGCTGCACTTCCTGAAATTAACAGCAAGTTTCTCAGACACTGTCTGCTTCTAGGACTGATAACATTCGATGTTTATAGTTACAGCCAGAGACTGGCATGCAAAGCCAAGGACACTACTCAGCTCTGAGGAACATTTTGCCTTCTAGAAGGAGCAACGAGATCCCACCTGAAACCCTCCTCTGGGGAGGACCGGACAAGATAGATGTCAGAATTGACCAAACAGAGTATTCCATCCCATACACGTCATACTCGGTATAAATTTGAGGGATTACAAGGGTCAAACACCCTCTACTCCTTCCTGCCTTCCCTGCTTCCTTCGGCATCCTGAGAGGATTCTGTCCGTCCCTGTGCCTGTGGTCCTGATCCGTGCCAGCCTGAATTTGTGTGTTCCTGCCCCCAGCTCCTGACTGCTGCTGACTCCAGGAGTCCAGCCTGGACTTTCCCAGGGCTGCCCTGCAGCCTCAGTGTTGACGTGAGAGTTATTGGGGAAAGGGGGGAGGAACGTGGGATCAATTTTCCTGTATATTTGTATATATTTAGTAATTTTTACTATTTATCATTAGTGTTTCATTAAACTTCTGTAGTTTAGTTTCCAACCCATAAGTCTGTCTCCCTTATTCTCTCTCTCTCTTTCCTTTATCAGAGGAGAGGGAGATTAATATATAAATCTGTTACTCGGTTTAAATCTGTTGTTTTGCCGGGCCAGGGTTAAACTGTGACATTCATATAAAGTAAATCAGACCACTACCACTCCATTTCTGATAAAGAGAATGCCAGACTGCTTGCAAATGTCTTGGCGACAGGCCTGGCACAGGCAGTGTCTGATTGTGCCTGTCAGTGGCATGACTCTCTAATGCAGGCCATTTCCTCCATCAGTGCTGTGGGCTAATTTTCTATGAGTTGCCCATGATTATTTTAAAACTGTAATTCTGTACTGAATACTTTAAATTTGCCCCAGTTATAAAAGATCAAAAGACAAACTTGCCAGTAGCTTGTTCTGAGGGTGAGTGGAAAAGGCAAATGCACTGACCAAAACAGTGAATGTCACTTACAATGTCAGTAGACTTAATATACATGTATTTGCACATCTTGATTACAGAGATCAGTATTTGATCCAAAGAAAGTTATGCTCTGGATCTTAAATACGTATTTGCTTGTACATATACAGCCCTAGTAAGATTTTGCAATTTATATTCTTCAAGTCTTGTTGCTTAGATTGAGATGCTTATGTGAATAAATGACCTTCAATTTTACCAAAGAATTTTTTTTCCTTAAGTGTCATCATTAAAAGCTTGAAACCTTGAACTTTATAGGTCATGACAACAGAAGTTATGTTAGGTAGGTCTTATTGTTTTGATTATTTTTTTCATTCTGTAGAAGCTAAGAATTAGTAAATTATTCTGGTAGCCTTCTGATTTGCAAATATAGAGGTAGTACTATTTCAAGAATCCATCAACATAAAAGACTTTTCACAAACATATTCATTTACTTCTCTGGGCTAAAGGCTTCTTAATAAAGTCCTTATATGCTTTTATCATGATTACTGTAGTTCAGAGACATTTCTTCTCATTTAGTCCTCTGGCCCTGGGATCTTTCTTGGTAGTAAGGGTTTCCATATTACTTGCGGGTGCCATTATAGGGTGAATTCAGTGCTCAAGTAATTCTGGCTTTGGTCCTGAGACGTTAAATGGTGCAGCTTTTATGTTTCTGAAAATCAAAACTATTATACTTCATTTTGGTAGTTTCCATAACTATCTCCTGGCAGCCTCTATATAGTCTGTGCCCTGTCTATTTAACGAAAAAGAACTAGTATTGACCTAGACTGCTTTTATAAATCCTCATCTGAACCATGCATGCTGTTCTCGTTTTGACAGCTTTCCTATACAACTACCCAGGAAACAAAATGAGGTTTTAAAACTATTTATTACCATTTTTCTTCATAAATCACATAAATGAGAGTTAATTATCAAAACAATCACTAGTTACAGTTAGAACCAGTTATTCTAGAGTTTTTTCACTCATCAGAAAGTTTCTTTCTCTGACACATCAAGTCAAATTGATGCAGTACAGTTTATTAGGTTTCTGCAAATTATAAAATTTAGTATGTTATTTCTTCAGTACATTCAATCAACTTTAAGAAAGTTCAGACATTCTCAAACTTTTGTATGTGGTACCTGTCTTAGTGAATAAAAATAGGTGTTGATTATAGGAGATATGCAAATTCATATTGTCCTGTATTTTCTACATAATTTCTACCTAATTAGTCTTCATAAAAAGTGAAAAACAAATGAATTTTTAAAGAATGGCATTACTCGCTAACCTTCATACGCACAAATGGAAAAAAACATTCAGAAGGAATGGACTCCTCCAAGAGGTCTGGATAACAATCATAATCTTTTTGCCAGAAGTCTAAATGATATCCATCAACTTTAAATAGGTAGAAGAACCAAAGGAAGATATTTGGTGAGTTTGCCAAGGCATGTAATAACCACACAAACAGATAGTAAATAGCAGAAAATGTTCCACAGCTGAAAGTGCACTCCATGTCCAACTGATGATTGGTAATGAATGGGACAAACCAGGGGGCCTTTATTTCTCAATGTCTTCATTAGTGATCTGTCTGATGACACAGATTGCTCCTCAACTAATTTCCTAATCATTCTAAATTAGGGGAATGGCTGGCACAACAAATAGCAGAGCTTCAGACCAGACGGGTCAGGGGATTAGGTCAGCAGAGGATCCATAAAATTCAAGAGAGACAGTCAAAAGATCTGCATGCAAGGCAGGAAAACCCATGTATTAATGATACCAGCTGGGATGCAACTGACTGAATATCAGCCCACAGAAAAGGGCCAGATGTTGAGATGGACACCAAGCTGAATATAAACCAACAATGTGCTTCCATTGTGACTAAGACAACTGTAGCTCTAGAAATGTTAGTAGAAATGTGACTAGCAGAACAAAGGAATATATATTATCCCCTTCTGCTTGGTGGTAGTGAGGTCTCATCTGGGACAACCTAACCAGTATTTGGTTCCTTAATTCAAGAAGAATACTGGTAGACTGCAGAGGGTTCAAGAGAAGTATACTAAGATAGTCAATAACTATAGGAATATGACAAATCAGATTTTTAATCTGGCTAAGAGAAGTCTACAGTATCTGTAAGCACATGAACGCACATAACAAAGTTGATGGAGACAATTTTTTGTTTAGAGTCAAAGTAGTGCAGCACTGGAACTGGTTCTTGAAAGAGGACAGTGGAGTCTCTGTTCCAAAACCTTTTCTGGACTTGTTGTATAAAGCCATATCTGATCTGTTCAAGTGCTAGGAGTGGTCGCACTTTGACTGGAAAGTTGAATGAGAGGTTTACAGAGGTTCAATCAACAAACTATACTAAATGACTTCCAAAGCTAAGTCAGTTCATTTGTATTGGTATTACAATAATTAGGAGATTTTTCAGAAAGAGTTTATAAAATATTAATGAATTTATTTGCATTTCATTGTTCTTCCTGGAAATTATTAAAACATTTCAAAATCTAACCTGGATATTAAAAAAGAAGGCAGAGTTTTTGCACACAAATGTATACTTTATTCCAGTATTTACTACATTTAAATTTAATGACAGGGAAGAAAAATTATCTGAGTGACAAGAAAAAGCGGATAGGTTGCATGGTATATTTTCTCTCAATTAAAATTTCAGGATGAACATTCAAGTGATACTTAAGTAACTAACTCCTGTTGAGCTTCAGTAAAGGGAAGTGTGTAAATGCTACTCCTGCCACTGAAATTGTAGCATGGGATTGAGTTTCAGAACCCCTGTTGCTCATACAACATATTTGTGAGGCAAAGGAGATATCTGAAATTTAGTCTTCTTTGAAAAGTAATTGTAAAAAGATGTTAAAGAACATTGGAATCATGCTGAGTCAGGAGGAAAAATCCTGAAGAGCTATTCTTACGACTCTTCCAAAATAGACTGAAAAATATATAGAAAGATAGAAAAGAAACTTTGAGTTTCCATCTGATAGCCTCAAAAGAGAGGAAAAAAGATTATTTCCTCTGAAACTAAAAAGAGTCACTCTTGTAAGCCTCTGGGAACAGAGGTAAAAAAAGACTGCAAATTGTATAATAGTTCCTCTTATATTCTGGGAATTATAAAAGCTCTCTTCTTTATTTTCTGAAACTTGAGGTAGGTGGGTACAGTTTACATTGTTCTTACTAAAGGAAGCAAATTTCTTGCACATCTGTTCTTTGTATATCATTGAAATAGGTCCAAAATCTTTTACAAATTCCTCCCTCCTAACTCATTATTTTCAAACTCATATTTCATCCACTTTTGTGACCTGTATGTAACTAAATTGAACGGTCCTGCACCTGGCTCAGGGCTGCCCCCAGTGTTACTGGGGCTGGGCAATGAAGAGGTTGAGAGAAATCCTGAAGAGAAGGGCTCAGGGGTACTGGTGGATGAAAAGCTGGACATGAGCTGGGAATGTGTGCTTGCAGACCAGAAAACCAACTGTATCCTGGATTGCATCACCAGAAGAGTGGCCAGAATATCGAAGGAAATGATTCTTCCCTTCTACTCCACTCTTGGTGAGATTTCACCTGGAGTACTGTGTCCAGCTCTGGAATGCTTAGGAATGACATGAACCTGTTGGATCGAGTCCAGAGAAAGGCCACAAAAATTATCAGAAGGTTGGAGCACCTCTCTTGTGAGGAAAGGCTGACAGAGTTGGGGTTGTTCTTCTGGAGAAGAGAAGGCTCTGGGAAGACCTTACTGAAGCCTTTCAGTACTTAAAGGCGTCTTAGAAGAAAGATGGAGACAGATTAGAGCATGCAGTGATAGAACAAGTGGTAATGGTTTTAAACTAAAAGAGGCTAGGTTCAGGTGTGATATGGAGAAGCACTTTCTTTTATTTACAATGAGTGGGGAAATACTGCAACAAGTGGCCCAGGGTAGTGGTAGAAGCCCCATCCCTGGAAACATTCAAGGTGAGGTTGAATGGGGCCCTGAGCAATCTGATCTAGTCCATGCATATTGCTGGTGGGGGGTGGACTAGATGACCTTGCAACCCAAACTGTTCTATGATTCTGTGTTTCTGTATGCTAAAAACCTGAGCTCTCACAAGAACTTTAGTTCCTAAGTAAGGTCTTCAATGAAAACAGCAAATATTAAACCTTCATTTGTGGAAATGAAATTTTGATAGTTTTTTTACTAAAATTCTGAATTGTAGTTTCCTACAGGAAACTTAAACAGGAGCTTTCCTGTCATTGTTTTTCTAAATACTATTTCAGAATTGTGTCAGAAAACTTCATGGCAACCTGGACTTCACCAATACAGTACTTGATAGTTTAAATCAGATAATTTCAGTATCTTATGTTACTAGGCTGTGTACAGACTGGTGTAGTGTTCCTGCCTGAATTATTTTTAATATATTTCATGCACATTCAACAGTCATCTTTAGACTTTTGGCACCTGTTTTATGGAATTCAGCCCTCGTATGCGTTGATGGAGTAACTTTACTTTTAAAAAATGAAAACCTTATTCCATGTGGCTTTTGCAGAGACTATTTGTGTGAATATGAAAGATGAAGAGAGAAGGGTTATGTAAATAATTAACCTTTGAAAATAACTCTTGCTCTTGGAGTATGCATGTCAAGATGATATAATTACCAGATTCTATTCACTGTTGGCTGAAGATCACCATAGGTAATTTAAACAGTGAGCTCACATTTGCATAATAGAAAGGCAGCAGGTTCTTCCAAATTCTTCCTGAGAGGAGGGCAACATGCCTACCTACTTGAGATGCATCAGTAGTGTTTTGTTTTCCCATTTCTAGGTTCCTCTTAATCTTTAATACCTTCTAACAGTCTTCTAAAAGGCATTACAAATACTTTGATCTGAGTTAAATTGATTCACCTCTGATCAGGTCAGATCTAATCAGAACTGGAATAAAACCACCTGTGTTCTTGTAGAAACTTGGTGGAGGTTTCCAAAATTTCACTTTGTGTTTTCAATTAATCTGGAGCAGATTTTGCAGTCAGCTATCCAGGCTTGGTTTTGAAGGAAATGGCTTTTGAATGAGCCCAGATCAAATCTGCTTGAGCATGGGGCACAGTTCAACAGAAGAAATGAGGAAGTTTAGAGAAGACAGTTTCAGCTACAAATAGAAATTTTCTGAAAAGACTTTTTCCCCCCTCCAGTTATATCTAGAGAAAAGAAAGTAAGAAACATTATTCGTCATCAAAAAACTCATGTCTGAGAAATCTGAGTGCTTCTGTAGGATGCTAGCCACTGCCTGACTAGTAACTGGAACAAGAATTTTGTCTGCTTTTTCCTGACCCATTCTAGGTTAATTCTGATGAAGATTGGTAAAATTATTTAGGATATAGAAATCAGTTTCTATTCTGAAGTCCTTTTTCAAGCACTGAGCTTGAATGTCAATGGGCTAAATTCTACTTCAGATTTTAATTTCTTAAGCAAATCAAACGGAATTAGAATTAAAAAATCTTCTGAAAATTGAGCATCATCAAAAGAAGCTAAGTTTATAATCTCACAGCCTTCCTTTGCATTGCTAAATTCTTGAGCCTGGGAGTCAGGCAGTAACAATATGTGAGAAATGACCCCAACAGTGAAATAAATGGGGTTTTATTGCCAACCAATGTGCATTGGCATAGTTCATTTGACTGACACATAGTAACATCCCTTTCTCCATAAAAACTTCAGTTTTGCTTTATTTATTTAGATTTCAAGTCAATGTTCTTGTTTCATAGTGTGCTAATGTATGCTTGTAAGCAGTAAAGAGAATGCTTGTGCATTAGCTCTGACAAGGAAGAAATTATTAAGTGACTGGAACTAAAACTTTATTATAGACAGGACTCCTTTTATTTGTTCACCACCCTGAATATTCTGTGAAACATTCTGGCTGCTTTTGAAAACAGAAAAATCACCTTAATGTTGGGGTGAAGAGATTAAATATCACTTTGATATATGGTGTCTGGTCTCCAGTGAAATTCCATGCACTTGCCCTGTACAGATCCTTTTTTTGGCAGCTGATGCTCACTGTAGCTGCCTTTTGGGTTTTATTTCCTGTGAACCTTCATTCTGTTGTCAAATGTTAAAATATTCCTTTTTGTTCACTTTAATGGCTACCAGGAAATATTAAAAGCTTTTTGTCATCTGAAAAGTAGAACACTTTTCTGTTTATTATGCCCTGTGTCAGGATATCTTGCTTATTTTAGCATTTCAAGTCCCGTGGTGTCAAATTTTTTTACTGTCTTTGGGATATTGGCTGCTTTTTTAGGCTATCCTCCTTCTGTTTTCTAACTGCTGAGATTAAGATGCCGTTCAAAAAGGCCATTTAGGGAAGAAGCAGCACTACATGTTGCAGGTCAGGAGGAAAATATGGGAATCAGTATTTATTTTCTAATCAAAAGTAACTGAGGAGTTGGATTTTTGGTCCACATAAAACTTATATTATTTCTTCTTGTAAGCCTATTTTAGAACCATGCCTTTAAATTACTATGATCTACTTATTTGCAAATATAATTTTTTCAAATATGAGAGTTACTTATGAAATAGGTTCTTTTTCCCTAGGAATTTTTCTTTCAGACTTCAGAATAAACTTTCTCTTGTTAGCTGAAAAAATGCATTTGAAGAATTTGACATTGTCAAGTCAGTTCCAAATTGCAGTTCCAAAGTGTGCTTTCACATACTTCCTATGAGGATTGTTTACACTCCCTCCCTCTCTCCTCTTTTTCTGATTCAAGCCCAAAATCTGTGACCTGGGCTGTGACCTTGTAGAGGACATCCAGTCTTCAGACAGAGCTCAAATTATTTACTTTGCTGAGAGCAGTCTGTGGGGCAGAGTTCTGTGGAAGTTATCTCATTTGCCTTTATTATAGTTTCTGTATGGTAGAAGGCAGTAGATGCTTCTAAATGATGGGCAGTGTGATGAGGATTAACCCTCTCAGGGATGTAATCAAATTTTTTCTCACTGCTAATGATCAATTCTGTTGTTTTGTCAGCAGAATTATTTGGATTAGGATTCAGCTGTTCACTGTCATGGAGAAAAGTGATGCCTCAGTAAGCAGTTGGGGGTCCAAACTGTCCACTGGTTTGACTTTATGGACTGTCTTGTACAATAGAGAAATGACTTCTGTCATTAATAAATTGAAAATATTTTTTCAATTATAATAACAATTTTAGAGACTATTATTGTGGATGTATAATCGTTTTTCCAATATACTGTGAGTTTATCAAGGTTGAATTTCATTTTCCCTTTTGTTGAACTGTCCCTTAGCTTTAGGAGATGCTCCTCAGATATTTGAAAGCTGTACTTTTTATTGTTCCAAATAATTTTATATAATATGCATATCATGATATTTTATAATTTTGGGGTTTTTTTTCAATAATTTTGGAAATGTTGAATTGCATAATAGAGAGCCGGTGTTACCTGTAAGGCTGTGTGGCATTTTCTTTTTAGTCTTACTGTAGTCTTTTTTTTTTTTCAGTGATGTATCTTTTGACAGACCTCTCAAATCCCACAGTCTACAAGTTCTTTAGGATTGCTTGGCCAGTGACATTGTAACAGCTTTTATAAAATACAAGCTATACCATCCTGTCCTATGCACTTATGGAGTCTTTTAAAATCATAGTTCTAAATGAATTTTCAAAGATTTTTTATGCCATTAGGCTTCTTGGCAATATTTTGTGTCTTGTCTTAACAATGTAGAATTTGCTCGACCTTTTGCTTGTCTTAGTGACTTCCTGGCTTGACCTTGAACTTTCCTTTGGTCTTGTCTGGTGACCACTGGACTATGGTTAAAGCTGAGCTTCTTCAGCCCTTGTCACTAGAGTGCCATGAGGAATGCCTTGCCTTGCTGTCACCCTCACCTCCCCTTCTCTTGTGTAACAGGCAATTGCTGCCTCTCCTCAACATCATCATTGTTTGCAAGTATTAATTTCAGATTTATCATATTTGTATCAAAGTATCTGTAGATTTAGTCTTGGCCCAATTATCTCTTCATGATTGGGGTTTTATTTGTTTGGACAGTTCTGTAACTGTGTTCTTAAATGAGTGCATTCAGTGAAACAGAAGTTCACAGAAGTTTGGCAGGAAAAGCTGTAGATACTGAAGCATATTCATGAGATATTCAACTAATCTGCATTCTGCAATCTCATTTAGCATTCTCAATTAACAATTATACTGTGGTAGAGAATTTCTCTGAAATTTGTTAATTTCCTGTGCACACCCAGCATGAAATATACAGCACTATTTCTGTCTCTCTGACGTTTGGACAAGCATATTTGTTCAGGATTTTCACTTGACTTTACTCCCAAGTATTCATTCTCCCTCTCCTTGATTAATTTTTTTCTTTTTTCTTTCTTCATTTTTTTACTACATGATTTGTTTTGCATCAGAAGGCTTTGCTTTTAATTGTTTTCTCATTACTTCAATCCAACATGTCTCTTCTGTGGAACTTGAACATAGCAGTATTTAAACTTGGCTAGCATTTTTGTTCTAAAAGAATGCCATTTGCTCTTGGGAGGCACAATTAATAAAACCATAAAATAATTTCATTAATATTATTTGGAATTTACATAAACAGAATCCTCCTGTTTTGGTCACAAGACTTGTGAAACAACTTAAAAGTGTTTCCCAACACAAGTATGTACACTGATGGGTAGGAGGCACAAAATGACAAGACACATCTTGGAATGAAGAAATAGCAAAATTTAAAAGGCATTTTTTTCTAGTAATTGTTCACTTGTCTAATATTACATACTATTCTAGCAAAACAAAATATCCTTTTGTGCTGGGACCTTTTGCTCTAAGAAGTGAGCAAGCTGACCAGGAGGAAAACCAAATAAACTTACAGAAAAATTACAGAAGAAATTACTTAACTTGCTACTTCACACAATATGACTTTCTGTCTCACTGCTTACTTATAGATGGAGTCAAACATTAAATAAGAAGAGCCTATAATGTCCCAGCAGTGTGACTCTACTGCTGAAGAAATGGGGAGTAGGAGCGACTCCTTTCTTCAGGGCTGTGAGGTTTGATAAGTGATAAGAAATTCAGTCCAGATTGTTTCTCACCATAGCTTTAATTTTAGATTACTACATGAAAAATTTGCAAATGTTATTCTCTTGTTCACCCTTGAATTCACAGTTTTGTGTGGCAATGAGGTGAGCAATTTATCTTGGGTAAAGTAACCCAAGTAAAGATTTCATGTTTAAGACCTTGTCTCAAAAAAATATTAAAAACTGTCATCAGGAAAATTCTCACTAAAGACAATTGAAATTGACAGATTGTAGTTCATACATTGAATGGCCTGTGTGAACTTCCAGATGGGAACCACAGCAAAAACCAACCCAGAATTTAGCCTTTCTGCCTGCCTAAAATTCTGTGCTTTCAGGAAGAGTTGGAAAAAGTTAGTATTTTTGTTATTCAAGGCTTAAATTTTCTGAAGTTGAGTTCTCTTTTCTGAAAGAGAAAGAGAGGTTACTGAGGAAATAAGATGGGAGTACAAACTGGAAGAGATTATGTAGAGGATTTGTTTACATAACCACACTTGTTAGAGATCAAATAAAGGAAAATGTTTCAGGACATAAAAGGAAGAAAAACCTGTAATTTCTGAAAGATAAGTCAACATGTTCATTCTATATGTCAGGTTTTCTTTTAGCTTCTCTAATGATCATTATATGCTGAGGTTTTTATTTAAAACAAACTAAAAATCCCAACAAAAAAACCTACCAGCAAGCCAGCAGGAATGTCATTGTTATCCTACTTGCATGATTTTGAAAAGTGTAGTAGTACTGGTTCAAACCAATCTTAGTATGTCTTCAGTGGTTTGATATTGATTCCAGTCCAGATGACATCACAGTTCTCTGGCCTCACAGTGGACACAGTCAGAATTATTTTTTAAGAAAAAGACCCAATAATTTCAAAATAAGATTTCAGTATCAATGTGTTTGTCATTGAAAATACAAGGTGAGAGAAAGCCTGTAAACATACAATGTTAAATAGAAAAGAAATCACTACTATCACTCATGATACTGATCACCATTTCTGGGTGGAACTGTCGATCTTTCTTCAGGGTAGGGAGGACCTGCAGAGGGATCTAGACAGGCTTGATCAATTGGCCAAGGGCAGTAGAATCACAGAATCACAGAATGTTTTAGGTTGGAAGAGTCCTCCAAGATCATCCAGTGCAACCTTTGACCAACACCATAATCTAACTACTAAACCATGACCCTAAACACCTTTTAAATACCTCCAGGGATGATGACTCTACCACTGTCCTGGGCAGACCATTCCGATGCCTGACTACCCTCTTAGTGAAAAAATGTTTCCTAACATTTGGCTTAAACCTCTCCTGGAACACCTTACATACATTTCCTCTGGTCCTACCACAGCCCACTAAGGAGAAGAGGCTGTTTCCCTCCTCACTCCAGCCTCCCTTGAAGTAGTTGAACAGAGTGATAAGGTCTCCTCTCAGCCTTCTCTTCTCCAGACTAAAGCAAACCTTTCCTTTTTTTGTGACAACTAGAACTTTGAAGCGTTTACTTTGCAAATAGCAGGAAAAAAAAACCATCGGTCAGATGGCTGACATTTTCTCCTTGAGAGGCTTCACACAGAGCTTCAAAGGCGTGTAACTACAACCTGGGTTTGTTGTGTTTGAAGTATGAACAAAGCAATTTGTTCAACACTGATATGCATGGTAGGTATGTAGAGTGCTGCTCAATATAGAGACCTAAGACTTTTATAATAGAAAGAAATAATACCATTTTATCCAGCCAGGTTCACATTATGGCCATTGTTCAAAAAGCCATCCCATTTTGTAAGCATCACACATTTTTATAAATGTTGATGGAAATAAAGGTTGGCAAAGAAAGGAACTACTTTAGTTTTCTAAGGCTGGAGTGGTTTTATGTAATAATATCTGTAGCTTTGAGAAAGAAATTAAAGAATTCTTATTTTTTAAATAAATAATTGGAGAAGCTCATATAGTAATGTATGCATCCACTTTGCATAAGCCTGAATGTTAGGATGTGCTGCCTTGTGTGTTGCCAATCTGTTACTAAATGCTTACAGAAAAAGAAATGAACACAGAAATGCTGAATAAAGACCAAGAAATACAAAATAAGACATTTTGCACGCACTCATGTCACTTAACCTGGCAGTGAGGAGGGAGAGAAAGTTTTACTGGAAACTATTACATTTGACTGACTAAAGATTGGTACTTTGTGATTAACTTGGGCTAAATCCTTAGGCTGGTAAAGGGGACTAAAAGATTAGTTATACCTCTCTGTGTCCTTTTCTATTGACCGGTTTCTTTGGGATTTGTAAAAATACTGTTCCTTTCTGTCTGCAGCAGACTGATAGACAATGGAAGGAATATAGAGAATGCCTTGCACCTGAACTCCAGTTACTCCAATGGGCCAGTCAGTCTCAAAGGTATACTGAAAGGATAGAAAGTTTCCAATGATCCAAGAACTGAAGTGTGGGGTATTGACTTGGATATATGGAAGAATCTTTCAGGTCAGAAGAAAGGGAAGATCATGCAGGGGAACTACAATTTTGAGTTGCATAGTTTTTTCTTTGATTTCTTTTGAGGTTATGCAAAACAAATAAGCATTTTTCCATAGAGTTCAGACAAGTCACAGGAAAATCTATACATGTAAACTCTGATATGTCTAGTTGTGTTTATGACTTGTTCAGTTTTTAATTCCATTCCATCTGTTTTACAGGTGACATGACTGGAGGCCATGCTACTCAAGATGCCTGATTACAGTGTTTTATCTACTGTTATTTTCCTCTCTTTTATTTCATATTCTGTTTACTTTTTCCCTGCTTTGACTTGAGTGGATGTTGCAACCAGCTTATCCACAATAACTCCCATGAGAGTCTTTTTCTTGAAAGTTTCCCCAAGTGCAAAGCACATCAGCATAATGTCATACTTGCTACTGACAGATCACCTAGTTGCAACAACAAATATCAGAGAGAAACTATTAGAAGCAGGATTTTTTTCAGGATGTGGATCCTCAATAAAGACAAATCAGCTTCAGTGTACAGAAATGTACTTACCTAACAACTGTAGTATTATGTAGTAAGTAAACGGCAGATGCACGTTTCCTCTCTTTTCATATTAGTTTGGTTTCTCCCAATTTTTTCTGTACACCATCTTCTGCATAAGTGGGGGTGGATGGGTATAAACTGTTCAGGAAGGACAAGAAGGGCAAAAGAGCAGGCGGTGTCACCCTTTACATCAATGACCAGCTGGGCACCATGGAGCTCTGCCTGGGGATGGGTGAGGAGCATAAGGAGGCCGTATGGGTCAAGATTAAAGGGAAGTCATCATGGTGCATATCTCCTACAGGCCACTCAACCAAGATGACCCAATGGATGAGGCCATCTTTAGACAGATAGAAGAAGCTTCACACTCCCAAGCTATGGTCATCATGGGGGACTTTAACCACTCCAACATCTGCTGGAGGGACAACACAGCAAAGCGCCAGCATTCCAGGAAGTTCCTGGTCTGCATTGATGATAACCTCCCCTTCCAAATGGCAGAGGTACCAATGAGAACAGCTGCTTGGCTGGACCTTGTTCTTATCATCAGAGAGGGGCTGGTGAGCAATGTACAGCTCATTGGGTTGTTTTTGTTGGCAGCAAGAAGAATGCTAAGTAAACTAACAGCACTTGATTTTAAAAGGGCAGACTTCGGTCTTGTTAAGGATCTGCTTGGTAGAGTACAGTGGGACAAAGCTGGTCCATATTCAACAATCACCTCCTCCAGGCCCAGGACTAATGTGTCCCAGTGAAGAGGAAGGCAGGCAGGAGTGCTAGGATGCCTGTGTGGATGAGCAAGGACACACTTAGGTGTAAAAACAAAGTTTGCAGAGGTTGGAAGAAAGGAGAGGTACTCTACCCTGGGAGAGGTGCAAGAAAGGTGGGGTAGGACTTGTTGCACAGGTGTGTAACAAAAGGACAAGGGACAATGGTTTAAAACTTAAAGAGGGGATATTTAGATTAGATATTTGGGGCAAATTTTTTCCTGTGAGGGTGGTGAGGCACTGGAACATATTGTCCAGGAAAATAGTGGAAGCTCCATCGCTAGCAGTATTCAAGGGCAAATTGGATGGGACTTTAAGCAGCCTTACCTAGTGGTAGGTGTCCCTACCCATGGCAGGAGGGTTGGATCTTGATGATATTTAAGATCCTTTCCTACCTTAGCCATTCTATGATTCTATGTAATGCTTTGTAAATTGACATTCAAGCAGAAGAAAGGTGACAGATTGAGAATGTTCTTAACCTAGGCTTTGTGAAATCTCATCACTTAAGAGGGAAAGACAATACAGTAACACTTCTTAATAACCTGAGGCTGTACACCTGCATTAGCTGAGTTAATTTGAACAGCTCTAACTTCCCCTTTCTTCTCTCACTTCCTGAGCATATTTCAGTATAATATGAATGAGGAAAATATGAATGAGACTTTTTTTACTATAGCAATGATGTTTCTAGTTTAAAATACACTACAAAGAATCTGAGGAGATAATATTTGCAGTACACTGTCACTATACACATCAGGCATTCTGCCTGTATGAGTGGCTGTTAATCTGGTGTTCCAGAAGAAGGTGAATTATTTTCCTGTGTGAATGATACTGTCCTCCAGACAGGAAAAAGCTCTCTTCTTCCTAGCATTTCTTCCTATTGTTCCAGCTAGAACTCATTCTGAATAATTAGCTTTTAACATGCATATTGAGCTCTGATCTGAGTCGCATTCATGCCAGTCCATGGAGTTTGCTGAAACTGATCCTTATTTGGACTGGCTCATTATCTTTTTTTTTTATTATTTTATTTTATTTTATTTTTTTTAATTATTTTTTTTCCTAAATTTGTTAAATTACCGTCTGTGTTTTCAAAGACAGACTTTTTACACATCTTGAGGGTCTTCTTTAGTACTGAACTACAGAGGCTTACATTATGTTGTATCAAGTGAAACACAGTTTTTGCTTGTTTCATTATCATCCTTTTTAAAACCTGAAACAATCCCTTGTTCTGTTGGAGGAACAGGGTTAAAAGAGGACGACAGGACAGGTTTACCCATGTCCTTCATAACAAATTCATATGGCTTCACAACAGACCTTTAAACTCTATTATTACTAATAAGATTATTTTTTGGTCTCAATGGCAGCAAAGCAAAGACTTATTTAATCAGATTAAAGGACATTCAAGACTCATTGAAATCTGTTTTTCTTTCATAACAACTAATACTGGTGTATGTACATGGAAAAAATGAAGGACAGACTAGGAGAAGAGCATAATGGAATACTGCCAAGATGACCTAAGTTTTACTCCTGCCTTTTTAGTGACCAGTTTAGTATTCTTTGGTGTATCACATTGCTTTTCTTTATATCGTTCCCAACCTATAGTGTAACTATTTTAGTTTGCTTCGAAATGCATGAATCAAAAACAACTACTGTATGCCTAATTGTGATGATGCAATCATTTCATAAACCATTATTTTATAAATCTGAAGTTTTGGGGAACTTTATGTCATCACTGAATGGCGCTGTTGAGGATAGGAATTGCTGCACAATAGTTTCATTCAGAATTTTGGGTAGGTGGGGAGGAATCCCATTGTTTTTTGAATTGTTAGATGGAATAATAAATAATACTTTTCACAACAAATTTTGTTGTACTTGACGGATAACTTAAAATACCAGAAGAAACATATTCTAAAAGGTCAGGAAAAAGTTTTTTTTTTGCAGATGGGTAATATGCATATTACCTTAGCTTTGAGTGCCGAGAGTACTTTATATTTTATTTATGACCCAGTTCTAATGGCTTCAAATTGAGTTCTACAGAATCTGTAGGAACTCAACATAAAGACCATGTCACTTTTGAAAACTTAACTTTTTGCCTTGAGAACAAAAATTTCCTGCTTAAAATGCCACCTTCCTTTGCATATATATCCACATCATAACCTTAATGCAATAGTATTGCATCTGTCTTCTTGGTGCACTGTGATCTGGGAAGCTTGCTTCTAGACTGAGAATGACATAATGTGACTCCTCACCCACAGAGCTTTTGCTTTCTCCTAGAATTGACTGAATTGGGGAAGAAAGGAATAAAGACAACAGGTATTAATTGATTAGGACAGGTTTATTAGAGAGAAACTTGTTCATAGTGTATTGGTTAGATGTTCACAAATCATAGTGTATAGCTTAAGACATCACTGTCTTTGAGTTTGGGCTAGGTTTTAAACAGATATTTAGGTGTTAAACAGAACACAATGTCATCAGTTGTGGATTAATCTAGTCACTGTAGATCATAATTCACAGTTTTGGAGTAAGTTCTCCTATTCATGGCCTTTTAAATGTTACTGAACTGTGCTTGAGCTCTGCTTATTCATAGGATTTCAGTGTGGAAGAATGCCCATGTGATGGTAATGCAGTGAAGTAAAACTCAATGCCAAAAGCCCCTACAACTCCAAAACATCCCTTGTTTGAAAATCAAAGACCATTTTGAAATGTAAGTACTTAAATACTAAACTAGTTTCAAGCACAAATTTTATTAAGCATACTGGGCCTTTTTTCTCTGCTTGGTATTGATAAAGCTGTGGATGACAAAATAGATGAGTTTCCTTCTGCTTGGTCACTGCTCAAGCCAACTGAAAGATGATCTGAAGCTTTTTTCAGGCTTTTCAGAATGAGACTGAAGTGCAATTCTAAAGATATTAACAACCTAATTTCACCATGAGAAAAAAAACAATCGATAACACCCTCCCTCCCTCAGAACCTAGTAAACAACAAAAAATCTCCCCCAGAAGGGACTGTCATGGCAACACTGTAAACCCATTTACTTCAGGAGATATGCCTTCTTACCCAGTGTAAAGATGTGCCATACTGCTTTCTCTGAAGCTGTGTTATCTTTTGTGAGCATAATAAGGGGAAAGATGAAGTCTTATGTGTTATCATGATGGATGTCATTAGTTTCACACAGCAGCTGCTGAACATCTGATGCATTAGCTGTGCTAACTGTGGGACAGGAGGAGTTGCTATAGGTTTTTTAAACCTTATAATAAATACGCTATCTCAGAGGGAGTAAGCTGTCAGATTTATTTAGTCATGACAGCAAAGGCCATTGATTTTAAAAAGAACTTAGAGATTTTGTCCATTGTAAATGTAGAAGATGCAGTGGTTGTCTTGAACTGACTGGGAAATGGTTTTCTTCTTTATGGCCCTTCCAATCTTTGGCTGGTGATACATGTTTTCTATAAAGAGAGACAACTATGTTTTTATAGCTCTCCTACAGAGGGTTTATAAAGCAACTGTCTATCTCTCTAGCTCTGTTTTTTAAAGTTTTTTCCTAATTGATTAAAAGCCCAAATTCATGCACCTTGTAATTTATTTATATTTGAGGCAAAATTAAATAGAATTCATGTATGTCTAGCATAAATGCCTACTTTACCTAGATTTATCAGGATGTAAGAAAGGCAATGAAAGACATGACCTGTGTATAAAAAAGTGACTTTTATCAGCTGAGCTAAATGGTTGTATTTACTTTTCTTCCCTTATTATGTTCAACATTTTTGGGTTGGTTTAGATCTGTTAAAAGTATGAGCCAGTGCATCCTTGACATGGAATTCCTCAATTTTATCACAGGTATTACACGCCAAACTTATGTTGAAGCACAGCTTTCAACTCAGCAGAGCTGAACTTACAGATCATTAAATGATCATTAGATGATTGTGAGACTTCATCACTGTTAAGGCAGTTTAAACTCCACTGGCTTTTTAGGTTCATTCCTGAAACTCCGATGGTCTGAGATGATAAAACTATTGTAATGACCAAAAGCTTGTCCTGAAAAGGACCTAACTTCTATCTTTAGCTTTGTCATGTCACCATAAACTACTGTATATTCTTTTGGTTTTAAAGAGAAATGGAAATTGTATTTCAACAAAGCTGTATCCCTGCATTTTGGACCTCCATTGTTTCTTTGATGCTGCTAAACTTTGAAATAAATGAGAGATTTTATATCGAAATATTTTAAAAACTGAAACACTATTATTTTTCAGGGAAAAAAAGTAAACGTAGAATTTTTAAATTTTCCTTGAAAAAAACTATAGAATAGATGACTGCTTCGATCCTCCAA
Source organism: Phaethornis superciliosus (assembly GCA_023637945.1). Lineage (NCBI taxonomy): Eukaryota > Metazoa > Chordata > Aves > Apodiformes > Trochilidae > Phaethornis > Phaethornis superciliosus. Next base: position 23,521,148 of record JAJQWJ010000006.1, read on the forward strand.
CATTACTTCAGTTAAAAAGCTCTGGGGCTATTCAAAAGAAAGCACCTTTTACTATGGTAAAAAGTGTTTGTTAAGCATTTGCAAATTTGAGGTAAGAGAAAATGCTACCAAACCAAAATTGTTACTTTTCAGGAGAAAAACTGTGCATTTCTATAACAAGCACTGTGTTGAGAGTAAAGGTTTTTAAATGGAGAAATATAAGAGTAAGATTTCAAATGACATGTTTTGGATTTTTTTTTAACCACCTGTGAGAAGAGATAGCTAAAAATGTAAAACAATTTGTATACTTAAATAATTGAGTGCAATTATGCTATCTTTCCATTGCCTTCTCATAACAGAGTTGCGAGGATGATCTGAATAGAAAAAAATTGACTCTGCACCTTGTTAATGGAAGAGACAATCTGAAGGTAAATGCAGGCAGCAGGAACACCTTGGGAAAGAATATTTGTAAAGAAATCTGAGCATTTTTATACCATTTGGAAGTTTCACTCTTAGGTAGCTGAATTTATAAACTGCTACTATTGTTTCTAATTCAAATAGCAGTTTGAATACAGTGGAAAAGTAAGAAAGAGTGGATGGGGTTTAATTAAAATCATTGTCTTCTCAGCAGGAGAAGAAATTAATTTCATAGGGCAGTAGATTTTATATCCTAAAATGAGAACTATGTTTCCATTTGTATTACAGCAAAATAACTTTAAGGAAAAAATCTTAACAGAAAAATGAGTTTGTGGAGCAGAAATTGTACCTCTGTCTGGAAAAAAATACTCCATAGTCACAGGCAACATACATATATCTATCTGTATGTATAAAACACAAGTGTTATTTAAAGCTTTTGGAAGAGGATACCTGCAAATGTGCTTCACAGCCATAAAACAGTCTTATTTTTTTTCTGATGCTATAGTATAGTACAAGAGTTACAAAAACCATAAAAAAAGACTGCTGAATGAAATTATTCCTGCAAACATGACACATAGTTGTCAAAGGGAAGAGGTGGAGAGGAGTACCCTTCTCAATCTCATAATCCATGAAGGTGTCAGAATCCTGTGTTTAGCCAATAGGCTCTAATTACCCCAACCATCTTCATCTGCCACCACATCTCCACCTCCCCCCTCCCAAACACAGGTGCTTCTTTTATACTCAGGCTTGGGCACCCAAGCATTGTTTGAGCTCTGTTGTAGATAAATCTGAACTCAGGGGCCTTTGTTTTTTCTGACTTGCTGATGGAAATTCTTGGATTGCTCCTGGATCTGACTTCTCCCCTCCCTTATATGTGATCATTATGAGATTGTTAATCGACACTATTGCCCTTGCTGCTACTTCTTTGCTAACCCTAATTGGGCATTATAAGACTACAGCCTCACAGGGAGAAGTTTGTTTCACCAGTGTTGTGCCCTTCTCCCCTCATCTCCTCCTCTTAACTTGCAGAGCATCACCATTCTTGCTGCACTGTGGCAGAACGTACCTCTTGTCTTCACAGGTATTTATTGATATTTCAGATCTCTGTGACACAGTCTTTTATCTCATCTGAAAGTATTTTATAGTATTACAGTTCAATATCTTGCTAATAGTTTTGTGTATCACTGGACTACTTTGAAGTGTGTCTTTGAATAAATGTGACATTTCAAAACATGTAGATTTATTGTAAACACTGTTGGGCTGCAGCTAAAATGATACTGATACAGCATGGCTCAAAGTGTCAGCATGTAAGTGTTTAATTGAAATGGAGTGCTGGATGTACTGTCACGGAGTTGGTATCAACTGGCCAGATTCTGCAGTGCGTAGGGGTGAGGAGAGACTGAGAGACTAAACACTCAAGTTTATTTAAGAAAGTTGTTTGTTGTAGCCCTGAAACTGGTCTGTAAAAATAAAATTTAATTAAAGGCTTAGAAAATGCTTAACTGCAGTGGAATACCAGGACCTCAATTTTAAATAACTTAAATTATTATCATAACAGGCTTATTGAAGAGTGATTGTATGTGTACACTTCTTCCATCCACAGTCAGGTTTACTTGCATGTTCTCACTCTTACACACACAAAATTCTACAGAGAAAGAATGTGACACTTAAAACTGACGGTGCCAGTTCCCTGTGCAGCTCTTCTATGTGGATTTGAAGATGCTGAGTTGCTAGAGCCTATTTTTTTTGTTGTTTTGTTTTGTTTCAAATGTGCTCCAGCAACTTCAAGTGTTTATTGTCTCCACTGGAGTCTTTCACTTGTTTTATTTAACCTGAGAAGTGATTAAAAGACAATAATAAATATTAGCATAGAAACTGGCTTCTCTGGTTAAGATTTGATTTTTTCATGAAAATGTTCTGCGATTTTGTTCTATATTTGGTTAATGATTCTTCATCACTCCTTTTAAACACTTGTTTTAGAGGATAGACTACAACACAAACTATCAATTACTGATATTTGTTAGAAAGACACTGAAAGGTAAAATACCCTCTAGGAAGAAGCAGAGTTTTAGAATTCTTATGTTGCTTCACTGTCTTCATACAACCATCCCTTTATTTCAAGAAATTACCAATCTATTCAGATTTAAACCTAGGTAGAAGGAACATTAAAATTCAAAAGTTTTGTAGTAATCCTCATTTACTGTTGTGAGATCCGAGGCTTTAGTGACTAATGCCTTTACAGATTTCTGTTCAATGTTGGCATATCATCAATATAAGGCTATTTTACCTTAGCAAGTAATGACCAACCATTCTTTGTTCTTCTGAGTAAACCATTAACAAAATCAAGGAACAAAGATGTTTTCCTTTTTCACGTAATTGCTCCCTGAAGTGGTAAATGTTTCCCATATACCACTGGTTTTGTGTAATTGTACTGAACTTCATTAATCAAAGTAGCTGGTAAGTCCTGATCTTGATCCCTTTATTGTTGTGTTGTCTTGCTATGTGTCCTGAAGTACATCTGAGAAGGCTAAAGCAAGGCTGAGGCCCTTAAGGAAAAAAGTGACAAAATGTAGATGAGGCTTTTGGAAATCACATACACAAATGTATATATATGGCAAATAAATGAATATTCTGTCTTGGCCTAGGGCATGTACATTTTAACAGTTCGGTGTTTGTCAATAAATCGTATTATCTCTTGAGGCCCATCTTTATTAGCATAGTCTTTGACAAATGCCAGATTACTAAAATAGATGAACTGTTTTTCAGAAGAAAATTTAACTACAGTTCATTGGGGCAGACTTTATAGGTACTTAGCAGCTGGCCTGCTTTCACTTGACTGCTATTTAAATTAAGTTATCGTTTAATAAGTTAATTTAATCACCTTACTTTGCAGTAAGACTTAAATTTGTTTTGAAAAAAAAACAAAACAAAACAAAGCAATAAGAGAATATAAAGGACCAATAAGTAGTCCTCTAATACCAATAAGTAGTACCTGACCGAAGAAGACTTTTTGATGAGGCATTTAATATGAGATTTAATAATATTGTTTTGTATTTTCTGTGTTGGAGAGCTCATTTAAAACTGACATAAGTTCAAGTGACTGTAGAAAAAAAAAATTAAATACAGCAGAAAACTTAATTGTAATTTCTTATTGAAATATCTGTGGTGGTTTTCCAACTGTCAATGAAACAGCAAAGTTAGCTGAAGTATGTCTGTATCTCAATCACTGGAACAAGTCCAACTTGATAATCTGGTTAGAAGATTATTAGCAGATGTGAATTTAGGTCTGTAATAATCAGGAAATAATTACCCTACACTTAAGAATAAGCTACTTTGATAAGCAAATTAAGTGTTCTTCTAGGCAAAAAAAGGAAGATGTTTTTCTTGTTTCTGTAGGTGATTTTTGCTGTTGTTTTGTTTTGCTGAGTTTTTTTTGTTTCTTTAGAGTTTTGGTGTGGATTTTTTTGTTGTGTTAAAAAAAACAATTAGTTTTTAGACATTAGAACAGTCCAGTGTGAATTAGAGGTATTCTGCCTATTAGGGCATAGCATATATATTAGGGAATAGTAATTCCTTAATATATTATATTAGGGAATACTTATTCCCTAACTATAGGGTTTTTTTAAGGCATAATAATATCTCGGGTAAAAAAGACTGATGCCCTAAATATATTAGGGAATTAGTATATTCCTTTGCTGTTTCCTCCTTGTGATCTTTATGCCGTTACTGTATGGTAATGTATATGAGTATTTGTTGTGTTTGGTAACAATTTTTGCTTCCTGCTGAGACATGTAATTTTTACTTGGCAGATGAATGCTGGCATACAGAATAATTCCCCTGAACTTTTCAGGAGCCCAATTAGCATACAGCAGTGGTACAAGGGGTTCCGCTTCAGCAAACCCCCTGAGCCACTTTTCACCCATGTGCAAATTTGGAGGGAGCTTGGCATAATTATGGTTTTGCATAATTATAATTTTTCTTTGTGGATGGTTGATTTAAGAGACGCTATTACGCGTGGTTCCCTTTCCAGTGGAAAGGAGGCAAATGTTTATGAAGGTATGTTGTATGGGTTTGGTAAATATTTACCAGAATATGAATATTTATAATTCGTAATGTTCAGTGCAAAGAATATTCAAGGTTACTAAACAGTCTTGGTGACAGGATGGCACTAATGACATTTCAGTTGCTATGATCTTTAAAGGCAAATTACATTCCTTGAGGGACCTTCTGATAAAAATATAGAGAAGATGTAAAGACCATGAACTAGATGCTGGTGCAAAGAGGTAAAGTCCATTGGTTGATTGTGTTTTAGTAAGCTTCCCTTTTAAACTGTATGCCCTATAGACCAATTTAGTTAGATAGTTTCGGCTGTAATTGTCAGATGGGATATGAGAGAATTCATTGTGAGGCCTAATTCTTACACTATTTTAAAATCAGGAATGTATATAAATACACTGCAGTCTGTGCTGATGGCAGTCTGTAAAAGACTTTTTTTGTGATGTCAGTAGCTCTTCAACGAGTCTGGTTCTCTTGAGTCTTAAGTTGGTTCATTCTGTTATGAAGGCAAGAACTTTTTTTAGCCTCTCTAGTAATTTCTTCTGCCTTCCTAAGGAAACAGAGTTTAAGTTATCACATGGAAGGAATGTATTTCTGTATTTGTACATATGTCCCTGCCTCACACCGTTAAAAATGGAACTTCTTAATATGCTCCAATTCAGTCAGACACAGGGCTGTCAATAACAGAACCCTGTTTTTTTAATTAATATGTCTCACAAAGAAGTCTATAGAGAGGGAAAAGTGCTTTTTAATGCTTACAGTTAGACAAGTGTCAGCATGACCTCAGCCTCTATTGGACAGTAGAGAATCAGTGCAGGGGGTGAGAAGATAAAGTACAGTAAGTATTTCAACTATTGAATAAGCCCTGTTCAGAGTTCACTGCATGGTCATTTTCCCCTTTATGGATTTTTTGGGGGTGTAACAAAGTGAATACTGGAACATTTTTCTCAGTAAGATCATGTTTCTCTCAGACCAAGCCCTCAAGAAACCAGGGTTGAGGTTCCTATGGGGTAACACACTGCACACAGTGGCAAGCATTAGACATCTTTCAATGTATCTGTAGGTAGAGCCTTACTCAAGTCTTGTTATCTGTAGTGATCTAATTGTTAAATCTACTTACTCTCTGATCACTAAGATAATGCCTTGGACAGAAGGTACCAACCCAGGGAAGCTTTAAGGGTTCATTGATAATTATAGATATGCTTTGTTAAAAAAAGGAAGGAAAGAACAAAACTTGGAAAATAGCAGGCTAGGCAAAGAAATCTCTCTCCATTACATCATAGTGTCTGCGTTTTAAGACTTATTTGACTGAAACAGAATAGTTTAACTGAAATTCAGACAAACCAGTGAAGCCATAAAGCCATCTAGTAGTGCTAGGACAAGCATTTGATGTATTAAAAGAAAATGTCACAGGTCAAGAGAGAAGATGGTCTGCTCTCTGCTCTCTGCATCCTTTCTAATTACCATTAACAGTGGTTGTGGTGGGAATTAAAATAATTGTATTATTTGTAGTGAAGTTTGTGCCTGGCCATTTCCTTTAGCTGACAGGAAAGAGTATGCTGACTGAGATAATTTAAGACTGCAAGTCCTATGAAATGCATTAAAGCTGACCTAAATTGTCATGTGTTGCAGAAAAATGGATTGAGGTTTGTGAATATGAAAAGGTCATGCAAAAGGAAACCTTTTAATGCTTCTGATCATTTGACAGAGCCACTCAGTAAAGCTATGTCAACATTTCCTAGATTAAATATGAAATATTTTCTAATATTTCTCTAGTACCACTTAAGAGCACAATGATTATTGATAGGAAAGATAGTTTGAACTTGCTGAAATGGAAGCAAAAACAGCCTCTATACCATTTTGAAGATATTAGTGTATTCTAAATTTTCCAAGCTGTCAAAGATGTCAGGTCTTTCTGACAAAAGACAGCCATCTTAAACATGGCAAATACTTGAATGGCATCAGACATAGGAAATATGAGAAAAGGAGTTATTAGACAAAGTATTTCCTTATGTTTGTTACATTATGTTTTCATGTAGGTGTTCCATATTTCCTTTCCATTGTTCATATCTGCAGAGAAAACTTTTGCTGCATTTTCCTATGAAATCGTCCTCTACAGCTTGAGAATAATAAAACAAAAATGATGCAGTGTGTGGTTTCAGAAGTTTCTAAGATATCTGACTCGGTGGTAATGTGTTAACTCATAGAGTATCATATAAGTACTTCAGACATAATTGTTTCTTAGGTTTGAATTATACATGATATTTTTCTCTTACTCATTGACCCTTGGATGCATATTAAGGGAAGCATTCTGCTACCTGCAGAATTACCTGTATGGATGCTTCTAAGAGCAGCTGCTGTCTGCTTTACAAGTTTTTTATCATGGAGAAATATTATACTAAAAGCAAGAGTGACAACAGATTCTGACCATGTGAGGTTGGGAAGAGACAGGAACATATTGGTGCAGGTCTTACACAGGTACACCTAAGTCTGGCTTTCAGTATTTGCAAAGGAGACAGCTGTGTACTGAGGATGTGGGTGCTTCAAACCATGGTAACCATCTATTTACCATTCCTTGGAAGTTACAGACAAAAAATTGAAGCACCGAACAAAATGGTTGCATTTGCTGACACTTCTTCCTCTTTGGAAGGCTATTTTGTGTAATGTGACTAGGTTGTAAAATGTGTGAAAAGACAAGAGTGAACTCTAAGAGTAGGTGGTGCAAACCGATGAATTAATTTATATCCTCATGTCTCATCCTACAAGATAGTTGTGAGAAAGACGATATAAACTATTTCCAATGCAGTATGGAATGTCTTACTGAGTCCTCTGATTTTTATCTTTGTTTTTGGCTGCTGGTGCACTGTGAAACCCATGGGAAAAGTCTGTCTTACCTTCTTCAGTAGTTTTTCTAAAACGTTCTGGAATATAAACTGAAGGCAGATCTACTCAATTTTGTAATTTGAACAAACGCTGACATAAGTCACAGCTGGAATTCTTAAGAATGCAGTTTCTGAGCCTCCACCTGGAAAAAGCAGCAGAAAGGCAGGAGTGAAAAAAGTAGCAAACACCTTTTCCTTGTTATCAGCTTTGAACTTTTCTTTCCCCAGAGGTTGATATAGGATCTGGAAACTGAGAGAGGAAGAAATTCATAGTCAAACTGAGGGCATAATCAGTGTAAATACCTATCATCAGCGAATCATGCTGGCAAAGCCAAGGCCAAGATACAGGACCAGGCTTCATGCACAGTATGAACACAGACAAAGACACACCCTCATCTTCCAGAGCTGCTAGAGATCACCTAAAACTAATGAAGCTTCTAGGGAACACTAGAAAGAAATCCATAGAGAAATTAAAAATTCTGTCACTAGAGCAGGGTGTTAATCACAAACTATTAATGAAACTCAAGGCTGAACACTGGTAAAGTATTTTTAGGAATAATTGTTCTGTTTTATGTACTGATAGAGGCAAGCATTTGTAAAAGAAATAGGATGTGAATCCTTGGAATAGGCTTGGTATATCACTTAGAGAAACAGGAGAAAAAGAGTACAAATTGCTTTAATTCAGGGACTCATTTATCAGAGGTAAAAAATTATTATGACATTGCTTGCTGTTATTTTATTTGCCCAAATTTATCATTGAAACACATGTGGAAATTGGCAGGTCTGCTCCAGCAGTTTGCTTTTGAATACTTAAATATTCATGAGAATGTTTATTTCAGTCTAATGGAATGGTAGGTGTCAGATCACTCCTGCTTCCCTGTTGTGAGATAGACCTGTTTCATACTTTTTCATTCTAGCTGTGAGAGTGAGACACCATGGATAGTTCACTATCTGCAGAGTATGCATCGTTTATGTCTTGGCATCATCATATATCAGTGTACTCAATCATCTGAGCAGGCTTTATGAAAAATCACTTGGAACAAGTGGTAATGATTGGATGCAAGTGTGCTGGTGCTTCCTTAAGGAAGTGTTCACGAGAAGCTGAATATGTAATGTAACACTGATACTTCAGAAATTTGTGTATGAACAAAGCTTTCTCCACTTAAAGGAAATTTAATATCAATATCCATTAAAATCCTCTGACCCTCTCCCACCATCATACCTTATGTAATGTGACTAGATGACAGTAATAGTATTAAAGCAACTTGGTCATACTGAGTTCTGTTATAGTCTCCTGGCAGTTTCCAAATTCTCCTTTCTGATTCCTGCTTTTCATTTAACAGACTGATCTGTCTGAATGATCACAAATAACATTTATTTTCTGTTTAGCTCATTTTTTATTTATGAATTATTCCCAAATTAATTTATTTTTTCTATGCATTTTTAATTCCTGAATGTTCACTGAGCTATTGCATTGACAGTTATTCATTAAATATGTGCTTCAGATAGTGACTTTGTGCATTCTGCAATTTGTCACCTAAATTATATGGAATGGGCTTTTACTTACTTTTAAGATTAATTTGATATTTTAATGGCTGGGAAAAAAACTGTACTAAGGAATGACATTTGACATTACAAATTGTTTTTATGTGACTAAATACTATTTGAAGGACACATAAAATAACCTTATGAAGTTCCAGATCCTCATCACTAATCTCAACAAATATTACTAATTGTATATTAAAAAAAACAACCAAATAAACAGAAAAAAACCACCTTATATTGTGTTAGTTCTTAAAAAAAAATAAAAAAATATATAGTAATTTTTCTTCTATCACTAAACTTAAGATAAAGGTATGCATAGGTATACAAACATGCTTTGATTTCCAGAAAGTGAACAGAGTATTTGAAGATAATTTGATGACTTATCCCCCATAGTCGGCACCGGTGAGGGTGCACCATGGGTGCTGTGTTCAGTTCTGGGCCTCTCACTACAAGAAACCCGTTGAGCTGCTAGAACAACTTCAGAGCAGGGCAGCCACGGTGGTGAAGGGTCTGGAGAACAAGTCCTGTGAGGAATGAGGCAATTGGGAATGTTTAGTGTGGAGAAGAGGAGGCTGAGAGGAAACCTTATTGATCTCTGCCACTACCTGAAAGGAGACTGCAGGGAGGTGGGTTCTGTTCTCTTATCTCAAGTAAGTAACTATAAGACTAGAGAAAATGGCCTGAGGTTGCACCACATGAGGTTTCAGGTAGGTATCAGGAAGGAAAAGTTTTATTGAATATTGGAATTACAGTCTGAGTCCTTATGATCTCAATGATTTCTGTAGTCTTTGCTCACTGGTGAGACTATTAATCTCCCACAGTACCACAGAATGCATGGTTCTTGATCATCATTTTTTGTTTGGTTTTTTTATTTGACTTTTAATATCCCAGAAAGATTTGTTAACTACGGTGAGACAAGAAAATATCTTTATGGAGATTTGTTGAGATCTTTGCTGTGGTATAACTCGGGTCAGAGATAGACAGAAAAAGCTTCCTGGAAGGCTGCCAGGACTGGAGAAAGAGTGTGACCTTGATCTTTAAAACTCTTCTCCACATGAATGACAGAGTGCCTTTAGAAAAGATTTGACCTGCTGCTCTCCCAAAAGGAGGTAACTCCTGAGATCTTCTGGGCCACTGGCAGAATTATTTTCTCTCTTTGCTGCACTGCACTCAGTGTTAGACAGCAGCATAGTAGCTGAGTTTCCCAAGTGTGAAACTCCCCTGTTTAAAAGTTTTTCCACTGAAAGCAGTCATCACACACCAGAGCCATGTGTTAATTATAATGAACCATCTGAGCAGTTTAATTCTGCAGTGGCATAATTGTAAATGTAATCAGAAACAGTGTGATACAGAAGATGCAGCTCTCATTTCCCTGCTCTTCCTCCTATTCCCAGCCCCTGCCTGTGACTTTTTTTTTTTTTTTTTTTTTAAAATCCAAACACATAGTGCAAAGCTACTGTAATGGCTCTTTCTGCTTTCTGCCTAAACCATCCTACATTTGAACCTAAACCACAGAAACTAAACCAGTTCTGTGACAGTTCAGTTTGAACACACTGCTCAAGTGTGCTTTCAATTGTGTTTTAATTCATATTTTTACATAATTTTCTACATCATTCACAATTAGCATTCAGTAACTTCTACCTCTAGTAGTAACCTCTACCTCTAGTGGAATAACTCATCTGAACTATTAACAAAAAAAAATCCTTTGCTCATTTGCTGACTTGTTCATAATGTACCTCATATGTACACTTCTGGTATTTACTGATGAATAAGCATTAATAATGCAAAGCTTTAGGGTGTAGGGTGGGAAATGTCTCTGTATGAACACACGTACACCCCATCTACAACCAGAGATCCCACAGCTTTGATAGCTGCATTTTGTGATGGTTTGTCACAAACCCAATTTTGGTAAGCACTGGGGAGACATTTTTCTTCTATCCAATATTTAGCTGTTAAATGTAGTTGTTAAGTTGTTAAGTAAGTTAAGACTGAAAGATTTTTGGAGCTAGACTAACAAAGTCATGCATCTGTTGTCAATTGGGTGTATTATCAGTGAAGTTATACCTCAACTTCCTCCCAGAAAGCTCCAGATAGGTATCAATTAACACATGCACTGCATGAACAGAAGCATAGAATATACCTAAAGGCTACCAACCATTCTGAGCACTTAAATCTGTAACCTAGATCTGCAAATTTCTTGCCTGTTTTTTTGCATTGTTAAAATCTCTTAATGCTTACTTTTTCTCTGGTAAAGCACACTTAGCACCCCAGCATCACTTCAGTCTGTACTTCAAGATGGCCAAGCCTCTGCAGAGCCTGCAGTCAGGCAGACATCCCCAGGGCAGCTCTCCTCTCTGAATAACAGGTTCCAAAGGCATGGAGACTCAGACATTTATACCTGATGATACTTAATTGTGAAAATAACTCTCCTACATTACATCAAAATTTATGCTGCAGCTTCCCATAAATTCCTTTTTCTCCTTGCAGTATGCGCTTGACTTTTCTTTGACTATACATTTTTACTTCTTGCTAAATGCAAGAAAAATTGAAACAGAAAGCATTTTCTAGATCAGCATAATTTGCTCCCATATTTTCAAGTGATGACTAATGCCTGTTTTGACAAAAACTACTTTAACAGCTTTTTTATAGCTCAGAGCCCTTACACCTGTTGAAGCTGCTGTAGCCACCACTGATGGAACAGTTTGCTGAGTTTCAGCTGAGGTGTCCACATTACCAGTAGTGAATTTGGACTCATCACCAGTGTGAGAGATATCCAGATCCATCAGATCAGGCCTGCAACACTCATAATTATAAGGGTTAACTTTTTGCTTTTGAAATATGTGAATCTGATCCAATAACAACTAGGAGGAACTGAATACTGGACCTTACAAATTAACACAATTAAGACTATGCACATGCTGAATGCATCTGTATTTTTGTAGGGTGTGGGGCTGGTTGTTTTTTGGCTTTTTTAGTTTTTGGGTGTTTTTTTTTTTAGCATAATTTTTTTAAATAATCCATGCAGTTTGGCCACAATAAATGTTAATCAAATAAAGGGACTTTGCGGACATAAATGAAGTAAAGGAGTCTTATAATCAAAAAGTCCTTAAGTAGAACTTGAGGTGATACAAAAATCAAGAAAACAACCCAAAAAGCCTTCTCAAAAACCAGACTAATCAAGAACTTAAAATATCCCAAAACCTTTTTGAGTGTTCCCATCATAATCGCCCTTTAATAGCAAGCTTTTGTTGGATGCTGGGCAGATTGCTAACTTCCTTCTGGGAACTGATTGAAATAGCACTGAAGCTAATCAGTAATCAGACTTCTCATCCTCTATTCAGGACTTTCTTTTGGCTGTGTCAAGAGGGCTGTAGCACAGTGACCCTGAAACTGTTCTCCACAGATTGCATGCCTTTGTAAACTGGCTGTACTCTGAATGGAGCAGATTGAATTGTTGGAAGTAGCTCACATCATCTAGCCAGCTTCAAAAAGTCAATACTCTTGGTGAATCTGGAAAATCTTGAATTGTCTATCACCCATCAGCTTTCAGGAGTAACCCTTTCAATGCAGCTCTACAAATCATTTCCTAAAGAAAGTAGAGAATGTGTGTCATAAAATCATTGAACAGTTTGAGTTGGAAGGGACCTTTAAAGGTCACCCACCTGCAGCAAGTAGGGACATCTTCAACCAGATCAAGTTGCCCAGACCCTATAGAACCTGACCTTGAATGTTTCCTGGGATGGGGCATCTTCTGGGCAATCTGTTCCGATGTCTCACCACCCTCATTGTAAAAACCATCTTTCTTATATCTAGTCTAAATCAACTAATTTTTAGTTTAAAACCATTACCCCTTGTCCTGTCACAACAGGCTGTGCTAAAAATTTTGTCCTCATCTTTTTTATAGGCCTCCTTTAAGGAATGAAAGGCTGAAATAAGATTTCCTCCAGAGTATTCTCTTCTCCAAGCTGATCAAGTCTTTCCTGTTCCATTTTATTTTGAGTAAGACAAGATATTGAAGGTATCAGCTCATATCCTTGAAAATATTTCAGTACTGATCAGCAATAGCAACCTTCTGATTGATGATCAGAATTATTTGGGTTGTATGGGTTTAGGGTTAAGCTGACCTGGTGGACTCTCTAGAGTCTGCTAAATGAAATTTAAGCACAAGAACTAATTTTCTATCATCCTAGTAGTAAAAGTCTTCCAGGTAGGGTCGTTTGATACTGGACATTTAATGGATAACTAGATACACTATACATTTTCATATTTAGAACTTAAAACTAGTAAATGGACGAAGGCGAAATACTAATGAGAAATTTGTCTTTTTCCAAGTTCTAACAGATAGGAAAATAGTGATCTGGCAAGCAATTCCTTGTTGCTTTTGACTAAAGAAGTTCTATTAATGTGTGGAACAACCAGAAAAATAACCCTTAGCTAAACACAATATTTGACAGTTGGTTTTACATTGCATTTAAGTTCTCCAGAAGTTTTATTTAGTTTGTATTTTCTTCAGAGTAACAGAAATGTTGCAGAAAACTATTTAGCACTTGGAAAGTGAGCTAAAATCAAAAAGCTAAATTGTACCTTCACTTGTCCACATACTCTGAAATAAAGAGGAGATATAGATTACACAGGGAGCAAACCTCAAAGAAATTTCAAAGATTATGGGAGAACTGAAACAGAATCATGTTCTTGTAACAATATGTCATGCTGGATGGACAAGTGTTGGTTTAGGACTGGAGACTGAGTTTTTATGTTGCATTTTCCACAAGCTACTGTGTTTTACTGAAGAAAAAAAAAATAAAAAAAGGAGAGGGGAGCAGTGGTGGGAAAGAAGCACTAGGGAATAGGCAGAGTCTCAGAGTCTTGGTTTCAGTTATCCCCGAGTGCAGCAGCTGGACACGGTGATAAAACAGCATGTGCTGAACTTTCTAAGGACTAAAGTGGGATTTCCTTCTGAAGAGAGCTCTGGAGGGATTATATCCTGAGGAACATCTGTGAAATGTACAATTGCCTCTGTTCTCATGGGCAAAGCTACTTGCAATTCATTATTCAGGACTGTAGCTGGGGGGGAGTCTTCAGACAAAAGCTTTTCTCAGTGAAAAATGCATTTGGCTGAAACAATTCACAAATCCATTTTGAATTTTTATAGTGTTTAAGCTAGAAAAATGGGTGGGAAATCAGAAAAATTCTAGGAGTTTCCAATTCTCATTTCAAAATGATGTTTCAATACAAAATGTACCTCAGCTTAACACAGTGAACAAAATCTTTGAAAAAGACAAGCAAAAGAAAACCCCTCAGAGTAAACTATTATTTATCAACTTGAAAATAACAATTCATTCAAACATTTTGTTTCAAAAGCTTTTTCTTCACATATGAAAAGAAGAAAAATTATTTGACAGCTACCCGAAATTATTTCCATTTTGGCTTTTTGCAATTTGAAATATAACTGCTCATTCAACTTTATCTATGCTCGTGTTGAAAGATACATCTATTTTTAAGGTGAAAAATATTTAACTTGTTAAAACAGTATTGAACTCCTGATTAAAAAGTCTGTTTATTTCCTAACTCTTTCATTACTCTGAAACCTTACAGCTGATATTCTGAATAACTACTAACTCAGGGCTGCTAGCTGCACAGTTGTTAGCTATTTACAATAAAATCAGTCCCATCAATTTGCTAATGAATTGATATTGACTTTACTTTTTTGTGAGCTGGCAATGTTTCAAAAGTCATTGTTACCTCATTTCCAAAATGAACATCAATGAATTACTCTTAATGCGTAAAATGCAGAAATCAATTACAAAAATCTAATTTGTTTAATAATACCTGGTTTCAAATTATGCTGATGGCTCAAGATCAAAAACTCACGAATAAGGGTTGGAATGTGGATGATTCTCTCTATTTGTTAATATGTTTTGAATACAGTAATGGTAAATAAAAATATAGAAAAGAAGTTAGAAAAAAAAAAAATTAACAAGAGCATAAGAACGGAGTTGAACTGTACTAGATTTCATATGGCTATTTCACCCTCTCACAGGAATGCCTGTTCTGACCTAAATGCAGAGTTTGTGTAACAGGGCTTAACCTGACTGGAAAAAAATAAGGTTTCTCTACCAAAACAGTCACCAAATAAAAAATGAATGCTCTTCTCTGAGTTAATATGTGGAGAGAAAGCTTTCTTAATATTTCTGTGCAGCTATTTCTTGCTATCTGACAGGAAAAATGTATTAATGAAAGCTTTTATGATAACCATATTACATTGAAACCCTGGCTAATTGCAGCAGTCTATGAAAACTCCCAGAATTTTGAATGCTGCTTTCAACCAACTCTTAAAAATTATCCTTCTGGATCTTTACCACAAGCTGACTAAGATGTAGCTGCTGGATGATGACTAGCAATTTGTTGTCCGAGAGAATTATGAAGACATATTATCATTCTGCTTTAAAAAAAAAATCTGAAAGAATTGCTGCAAAATGGAATTATTGCTTTTTGTGTAGAACTGTTGACCATGAGCCTGGAAAATTAAGTGGAGACAGGAACTTTTGTAGTGGAAGCTCTTCAGAATCCATGAGTCTTGTCATTTCTTAACTTTCTGATCCAGGCTCATCCCTTCTTACTTCAGTCCCTTAACTGAAAAACCTTAATTATTATCTGGATTGGTTATTAGCTCCCTGTAATGTTAACAGAGCAAAGCGTTCTATCAGGTGAATCTTCTTGCCCAAGATATTACTCATTCTCTTAAGATGCTGATCTTTCTCCATTGACTAAAGAGAAAGCCTACAACAGCTGGGCTCTAATGTAGATTTCTCTGACCCACATTCTAACAGAAAACCAAGTCAACAAGCTATGTTTTTAAAGAATTTCCTCAAAATCATTGTGATCTTGTGAAATACTGAGACTCAATGAATGCCCTAAATAAGTACCCTTGGAAAGTATATTTTTTACTCTGTTTACACCTGACCAGGAGTTAATTCTGCATAACTCCAAGTAGGGGAAGTCTTTGAAAAGTGACAGATTCTTCACTGACTTGATGACTTTTGAGTTTGCTGGACAATTTCAGCTATAAGATAGGCAACCAAAACTCAGGTTTGAAATCAACAGTCATATGTCAACCATATTACTAGGCATCAGCAAATAAACACAAGAAATAGACACAGAATACTATAATTTTGCTTCCCATGTAGCTAAACAGTATATTTCTAAACACTTGGAATAATCTGAACACATAGTCAAGCTACAGGTCCAGCATAATGAGGAGGAAGAGTCTTAACAATTTCCATCATTCCAGGACTTGTTTCAGAAGATCTTTTAGTTCTCATGACAGATAAGCTCCAGATGCACTCACAAACTGTCCTGGTTTTTTTAAAAAAGGTGTAGTAAATATCCTAAGTAGAAATCTGCTCATTACTTTCATTTGGGTAAACTGAAGAATGGGAAAATCTAGATGATGTATCAGGTAAAAAATCTTAACCCTTGAATTTGTATGCATACTGAATGCTTTCTACAAGGAAGTGGTGAAATAACTATTGAGTCATTAGGGACTAAAACCTGAATAAGAAAGAAGCAGAAAATAAGAACATAGTCAGCATACTAAGTGCCAGTATGTTACTGGTGTTGAATTTTGTTTATTTGAGTTTAGAAATTCTTGCAGAACCAAAACAACTTTGGGAAACTTCCGGTAGAATACTGTAATTTTCTTTGCTTTTCAAAGTACTACTAAGATTTATATTTTTAATTGTATATGACGATCTGTTTGGTTTATATTTCTAATGCTTTGTCTTACTAGTCTCATAAGTTGGGTAGTATTGCATCTGGTTGCCAAGTCAGTGCAAGGTAGTCTCTGTGCTAAAACCACTGGAAACCACTGAAATTCTTAGTATAAAAAATGTGGGCTTTATTGCAGTCTTTGGCTTGAGTCACCTGCCTCCTCTCTATTTAAATAAATTTATTCCTACATTCCTGAGCACTCCTCAGCATTGACTGCTAGTCATGTAGGACAGTGGCACCAAGAGGCCAGCTCTTGGAAAGTGTAGAGCTGGGCCCAGGCTCTCTCATAGGTGGGAGAGCACTGTCCTCCCAGAGGAAGATCAGGAAAAAAGGGTGAAAGCTCTGATTTTGTTAGATGAAATATCAGAATCCATAAAAGAGCTTTCTTCTTGCAAACATGCAGGCTATTATTTTGTGTGTTTTCATGATACTGTTTTGCTATTTTTAGCCATCTTTTCACTAAAATCTGAAGTAGATCAGGTTACTTGCAGTTCTGGAAATGTTCCCCATAATACTGAACACCACACTCTCCAAATAGGATGCGTGAGAATAAATCAAAAGAAAATTCAGGGAACTAATTGAGAATTAGCTTTTGTCTGTTCCTTGCCTCCCATTCCATCTCCTGCTCTGCCTGCTCAAGAATCTCTATCTTTTCTCAGTGTAATTCCAGGCATTATATAACACATTCATCAAAGCAAATCTAAGCAAATCTTCATTTAATGTTATGTTGAAAAAACTTGTTATTTTTTTCTTTTATCTTATTATCTTGAGAGAAAACAAAAAACAGAGGGAGAGAAATAAAAAAGCACAAATCCACTTATCTTCCTAACCATTGTTATTCAATGATTAAGAAACTTGAAAATGAAGAAGTGTTATAAACTTACTTGGCAAACTGTTGTGACATTTTCTTCTCGCAACTGACTTTTTAAAGTGACTGTTATATTTCTATAGTTAGCGTTTTAAATTCTTGCTTTTTTCCTGTGTGGTAGTTAGTAAAAGGCTTACAGAGATTCTGGGTTCAATTTCCTGTACTTTGTAGCATTATCAATTAATAAATTTACCATAACAAGTTATAGTCTCAGTGAATATATCATCTTGAATGTTGTCAGTATTTTAGACATGTGAAGGTGAAGTGCAAAGATATCAATATTAAAACTGTCCAGTAGCTATCAGTGTCTAGCTTGTCACATTTGGGGACAAAATATATTTATTAAGTACTGATAGTTAATAGGAAAAGTGAAGGGAAGGGAGAAAGTAAATGGAATTTCATTATAACTGATTTAATCCTGACCACAATATGAAGGTATGAAAGAAAATGTGTCTTTGGTACTAGTCACTCCCATTGTATCCAGCAATACCCACAGCTGAACTGTATTCTAAATGAAGGCTTAATTGTTAAAAAAGATGACATTTATGAGGAATGTAAATTGATATCTAATTAATGTGCTGCAGCTATCTTTAAATGTTAATTAAATATATTAACATTTCTCAAAATTTTAAAGTTTCAATAAGAATTTAACTGTACCTTTATTGTCATTGTAATTCTTACTTAATTACATGTCTAGATAATTTATCTTTTGCATAATTATTCAGCCTAAGTCTATATTCTCTTAAACAATCATTTCATATTGTATGGATTCTCTATGGCATCTGATCTTTCTCTGTACAATTCTTTACCTTTATCAAGACATCTTCTATTAAGGAACTAAAATCAAATGGAAGGGGAGGTAAGGGTATTGCTACTTGACCTCAAATGTACTGGTATGGAAGTACCAGGGACCTCGTCCCAGGGACAGGACCCAGTTCTCTAATGTTGATTATTTCATGCAAGAGGTCAGAAAAATTGTTGATGTATAATGGACAGCTTCAAGTGACTCATGGAGATCTACTAATATAAAACATGAGTTCAATTACTGTACTGGCATAAAATAGTTCACATCTCATTCTTCTCATACTCTTCAGATTCACGCAACTCAGAACTAAAACCACTGAAATTAGGAGTATCATTTATACAGAGAGAGTGCAATAAACCAGTTTCAGATAACAATACTAGGATGTTTTTTACAAAACTTGCACATTTCATTCTCAAACACAATCTTCATCCTGCTTCAGGGCACTTAATAGATATATACCCACTATGGGAAAGAGTAGTAAGCATAAAGCAGCGACACATGTTCAGTTATAAATAAAGAATATCAGAGCAAGAGCTGAATAAAGCATATATAAACAACATGTGAACCGTCTGGAATGTTTTTTTTAACAAGATCCATACTTTAAACAACATTCAGCAAAGAACTTACAAATGTAAATTTTACTTAGCACAGTTCTTGGCCTCAAGCACAAATATTCACAATGTTTGACTTATGCAGATGCTTAATGTTTCACTGCATCAGATGAGAAAGTGAACTCAGCAAAGGAAACGTTTTGACTGAAGTGAAATATAGTGCAAAAGGGACTTGGAGGAGCAAAGTAATCTTTAAATTTTACAAATAATGTATTACTGAAAAAAGGGAAAAAAGAGGATAGAAATATTCAGGAGTGAAAAACACCTGTTCTAACAGAGATATCTTAAAGCTCCATATTTGTAAGTGAGATGATCACTCTAGGTTCCCTTTATAGTCACTGAAGAAAGGAATAGGGGACTCTTGGTAATAATCTGTTACCTCCTTAATTAGGTACCTAAAGTGTTGTCTTCTCTAGACTAACTTCAATTTAGATGAACCCTGGCCTTTGCCATTTAAATATAATTCCTTTTGTTTTTTTGGCAGACAGTACTGGCTTTATTCACAAATCCTTCTCATGCCAGGAGAAACATGTTTGTAAGCTTGGGATTCAGCATTTATCTTTTAATGTCTAAAATGAAGGAAATCTAATCCTTTCTGAATTATTTCATTTGGGAAACACAGGGCGAAAACCAAAAAACAAACAAACAAAATACCCCAAAACCAACCAACCAAAAAAACCCAAAACGAAGCATTAATTTTATTTCCCAATATTTTTTTGGTTTTTGTTTTTGGTTTTTTCCTATACATATCATTATTTTTCTCAAATTAAACAAATCAATAAACTGCAAAAATGAAAAAATTATTTGTAACAACCTCACATAAATCCATCTCCATTTTATTAAAACCCCTTCGTGCACTCCCTCCACCTGGAATCCTTTGCAGTTCACTCTGAATTTTGCTTTTTTTTTTCATTGCTTGCCCAGGCTTACTGGCAGGGATTGAGACTGCATGGATCATTTCACCTGTAAAGGAATTAGAGCCAAGCATCTCTGGCATGGGTCATTGCCAGTCACAGAGCATGGCTGCAGTCTTCATGGACTTAGCACTGTCAGAGCCATCTCAGGAGCTGTGAAGAACCTGGGAGGAGCCCAAACCAGGACACCTACACAAGATGGTGCTTCCCAGCTGTGCCCCCTGCAAGGACACCATCCCTCTGCCAGGCCTGAAGGCATACAAGGTACCCTGGCTATAGGAGAAAGTAGTTCTATGGTAACAGATTATGGTGCTTTCTAATGACTTGAAATTCAGCTTTTCCCTGAAAACAAGGTAAGGAAAACAACTCTACATTTGCACTTTCATTTCCCTGGAGTTTAGAGTGTATTAATGGCTATTGGATTAAGAATAAATAAACTGGGTAGAAAAATCATTATGTGAGGTCCATTTTCTGAGTATCAGTTTTGTTTCTAAGCACTTCAATAACTTATTGTTAACTTTAACTCTGAGCATCTCTACTAAAGGTACAAATTTGGGGCATCATTGCTTTTTCTCTTCATATACTCATGGGATGTGAATGTGGTAGCTGAGCTTATTGGATTTTATATTAGAAGTTGATTCATCTTTTTAAAAGTATTTTTACATACTGAATTTTGGCTTTTGGGAATAGCAAACCATCAAAAATTCATTGGGAAAAAAAAAAAAGAATTAACTGAGAAAGGCACATGAATAGCTCCCTTTGTCTGCACAGTGCCTTTTAAAAGATAAGTTTGTACATAAGATGATAAATAGATTTTTAGGTACAGCTGCAGCAACCCATTTGCCAGAGCTATGAATTGAGGAAAATAAGTCTTTCAAAAGTTTGTGAAAATGCCAGTCTTTGCCTGCATGGGAACTGTGTGTGTGTCCCCAGGATGCTGGTCCTCTCTATGCTGTACAGGTGCAGGCTCTGTGTGGCACATTGCTTGACTGCACCATTTTACTCTGTGCTCATAAATATGGGCAAAATAGTTCCATATTCCCTGGATGAACAACATTTGGGTGTTTAAACATTGGATATATCAATGCAGTCTCGTGGACTACAGGCACTGCAGTGTAACATGACAAAGGTCCTACTGCCACATTAAGCAGTGATCATGGTCTAGGGCTACAACTTGAGTCTCAGTGGCACTCTACATTAGTTGTAGACTAGTTGTGAGACTGTTTTACTACACATGTATTACCTTTTTATTTTCAGTGTCTGTATGATGTGTCTGGGACACACGTCTAGGGATGGAAATAGCTGGCTGTCAACTTCTTAGGTTTGCACTACCTGCATGCATAACTATATATGAATGTTTCAAAGAGCTTTTGAACTCATGTTGAAAATGTGAAAATGAAGCCACAGGGTAAATGGGACTGTAAGGTGGATCCTTTACTTGGAGCCACAGAAACAGCCATCAAATGTAACTGTGTAAAGCATTGTGAAGCACAGTCTACTTACTGTTGCTTTTGCAGGCTGACTGGTCAATTACAGTCTGAAACATTAAAGACCTTGAAGAAGATGATGATTTTGGTTGTCTCATAGGAGAAAAGCTTCCAAGAGATTAAAAAAGGTAGAGAACAGGATGAAAAATCATTTCACAGACTATTTCCAAAGTAAGAAAACACTAGTATGCATACAATACTTAAAGTATGTTCCAAGATATTGAACAAAAATACACATGTGTAGACATAAATAGGCATGTACTGTATTAAAAGACTCAAAAATCTGCAAAAAGTTACTTAAGTATAGCTATACCCATAGGAGAGGAATTCTTTCTGTGTCCCTGACTTTCAAGCATTATAAAGAACTGGTTCTCATCTGAGCAGGGTCTTCAAAAGCAGAGTGAATTTAGGGGCACAGCAAGAACAAATTTGTCTGCAATTAAGCTCTATACATCCCAGAACGATACATCTAGACTGTCATATCAGTAGACAAGGGAAAAATTTCACTTACCTCCTACACTAGAACTAACAGCTCTTTTCCCTCTTGTTGTTGCAGTCTGTGATTCTGTCTCTTTCTGTGTGGAGTCTTTGTCCTTAAATGAAGCACCTTATTGCTCAGACCTGGGATGAATCAAAAGCAGTTTTTGATGTAACTTCCTCATCTTTCTTTTGTTCTGCTATCACCAGTCAATACTCATCAAATGAATGTATTAGGAACATTTGTAAAACAAACAATTTATAAAAATAATATCAGTTATGGAAATAATAAATAATGAGAAAGTGTGAAGGAAAAGTCAACTGTTAGGATCAAAGTGATATGTGAACCCTCAACAGATAAAGTTTCTATAATTTAACATGATATTTTACAATTACAAAAGGCATGTTGCTGAGCTGTATATCAAATATGTAATCATATGTCATGAAGAGTGAAGAGCAAATTCCGGATAAATTTGTCCCAGAGAAGAGCGCAGATTATTTACAAAGAGGTAATGACTACTGAGTGAGAATCTCCGACTGACTGACTAAACACCATCATATGCCTCTGGCATCAGAAAAACCTGTACAGCTCCTTTGGGAAACAGTGGAAAGCACCTTGAGGAGTGGAGGAGTGTCATATATATACCACAAAACCCCTGATCTCTGGTGGTCAATCCTCCCTCTAGAAAGGAGTGTCTGATGCCCAGTGTGGACTCAGAACTTAACTATGCAGTTGTGTTTTTCTTTTTCCTTTGACCACACAAGCTACATGCATATGATCATAAGATTTTGTTGTTGTTGTTTGTGACATTTTCATTAATCTGTCCTTGCTATATCCTTGTGAAAATAACGAGTCTAATTCCACAGTATTGCAGCATCCTCAATGGACTATTCACACACACTATTTTAGGAAACAATATTCTAATACAATAGTGAATTGCACAGAAATAAGAAATTACTCAGTATTGTGGAAGGATAAAGAATGTTCACACAAATAAGCAGAAGAAAAGTGACAGTAATGCAAGAGGTAGGTGATCTAACACTCCAGGTAGCAGAACACTAACTACCTGGGCTTCATTCTTTTTCTACCTCTGCTCAGATCAATGAAGTTTCAAGTTGTCATGGTTTCTTTTTCTCTTTCTTTTTTTTTTTTTTTTTTTTTTTTTTTTTCTTCTTCTTTTCACAAATTGAGTTCAGTTTTTTGTTTTGATGATACTTTCTTATTTTGACAAAGGAGATTTTTGAAAAAATTCCTAAAATAAGACTAGTAGCAAGAAATAAAATAAATTCTTCTATATCATATCTGACAGGTCAGGATGCAATGCTGAGTCATGAAGGCTGTGAGGAGATGCTAAGTCAAATAAGAAAGATGTGATAATGTTGGAGCAGAAGGTCAAGATCAGTCTTGGGCATATTAGATAAAACCTGAGCAGCTCTGTATGCAAGCCTGCAAATAAGGAGACTCTCAGACCTGAATGACTATTCACTCCAACTTTGGATATACTGTTATGTTGATCTCTTTTTTTATAGATCATGTTTCCAGATTTGCTAATTTAAACTGATGATTGCTCTTTTAAAGTCAGAAACTGATGCTGTTTGGTTTGCACTGCAAAACAATAGTAGATGCTTTAAGAAAAGACCATTTATGTATCTATGAAGCAGCATATAATGAAAATAAGTATTTGGCAATAAAATTCTCTATTGGTTTAATCTAGATGTTGAGTGCGTGCTAGGGTATCATTACCACATATCCGGTCATTTACAAATCCCACTGTGGAATTCCTTGAAACAAGAAAGATTTTAATGCAAAATCTCTCTTGTAACCGATAACTCTGGATTATTCCATTCCACCAGTTTCACACAAGAATAAAATATTTCTCAATGCTTGTGATACCAGGAGTACTCTTACTTCAGTAAGAGAGGACAAAGAAAACTTCTAAGGTCCAGAGCCTGCTTATCTCCTACAGTCTCCCTTTGAACCTTCTGGCTTCTCTCTGGAGACATTTGATGGCTTAGTGAGTCCTACAAACACAACTGAAAAGGCTGCTGAGATGTCAAACCACCCATCTGATTAGCAAATAATTTCCAAAACCACCGAATGATCTCAGAGAAAGAAGCTGTTCGTTTTATGTGCAACTCTGAAGTAGACCAATCACAGTATACAAAAATAAGGAAAGACAAGAAAATACAGTTATGGATTTCAGGCAGCCAGAGAAGACTCATTCATGTGGGGGCACCTCAGACAAGTAGTAGCTTCCTAGAGGGCAATAGCAGGACACTGGGCTGCTCAAGGTAGACTGGGAAAGATGAAGAAACCTTTCAAGATTCTGGATTGAGTCACATGAAAAAGAAGATTAATTCATAGTGTCAGCATTTGTCAGTAGGGATGGAAGTAAAAGAGGAACTCCACCGATTTCAAATAAATCAGATTTGCTTTGCTTTAGCTGTGTGTGAGGATGCAGAGTCTTGGAGTATTACTTTTCATAGCTATGTTTACTGTGATTTGCTATGGACTTTTGTGAACAATGCTGTATACAGAAAAAGCAATTTCCTGTTTTTGTGACCACTGAAAATGAATTGAATTGTACATTATTTTTTTTTTCTTGCCTCTTTCATGGAATTTTGGTGGGTTTACCCCAGCAAGCACCTAAGAACCACACTGCTGCATCCACCACCAAGCTGGATAGGGGAGTGAATAGGAACATCAAAAGTGAGAAAGAGTTTGGAAGAGGTTGGAAGAGGTAAAGACTGTTTAATAAATGAAGTAAAATCGGGGGTACGGGGGGAAGTAATGCAAAGAGAATCACTTGCCACCTCTCAGAAGTATATTGATATCCAGCCAGTCCCCAAACAATGGAGACCTATCAGCCTGCCCCCCCTCCTCAGTTTAGGATAGTTGTCCAAACTGACAAGTTGCCCTCTGTCAGCTTTTTCCCTCCGTCAGCTTTTTCCCACCCTTTGCTTACTTACAGCAGGGGTAGTGCTGTGGGAAAAAGAGAAGAAAGAAGAAAAAGACATCATGCAAGCACTGCTCTACAATAGTCAAAACACTGGTGTGTGTTATCAACTCCATTTCAGTTGCAAATCCAAAACATAACACCATACAGGCTGCCATGAATAAAATTAACTCGGTCACAGCCAGACCCAGAAATATAACCCAAGCTTCTCTGGTTACTGTTTTATCCCCAGACACAGACAATTCTCTCAGTCTCTAAATTGCTGAGACTCTTTAGTAGACTCCTGAACACCGAGCATGTTGAAGGGTGTGCAAAAAATCCTGGCTATTCAACCCGTACCTATATGCTCAGATTTTCTAGGAAGATGCTTTTCAATAGCTGTTAATAAATCCTGTGCTGAGATCTGGATAGGCCTTCCTAGGAACTTTATAGTCACACCTGCAGTTTAGACAGATGAGGAAAATCAACGCAAACAACAACAGAAGCAGAAGGTAATCACTGTAATAGCACTGAGTACTTGAAAACAAGGTGTTTTGGCTTAAAACTATTGAGCAGATTGTATTGTGTGCCTGAGGTACAATTGATATTTTCACACTAAAACAATGTAAGTACATTATCTCCTCAGGAACATATGATTTTTAACGGCCATAGCCATGTGACTGGAGGAAAGGGATTTTCAGTGCCAGAAGGACACATTTAATTCATAACAAAGAGAAAGAAAATGTTTTTAAAAAGAACAGAAATCTCATTCTGTGAGTAGAAAGATTAAATATTTATTATAGGATGGGGAAGAAGATGAGGGTGGAATCAGGGTTAGAACAGAGCTTAGATGTTACAGAGCTGTAGAAGGCATAATTGAAGAGGTCTTTAAAGCAGTGCTTTGCCTTTATGTGAATTTCTGAGCTTCTGCCAACCAACATGAGCTGTGGTGGCTCTTGTATAATACTGACAACCTTGAAATGTTCTTAGGTTTTTAATCTGTCCGTTACAAACCAAGACACTATCTCTTCCTCAGCCGTCAGTTTCCTAAGACCATATAGGTTGCATATATATTTAGGTTCTTGCTAAGAACATTTTACTTTTTTTTATTTTCAAGTTCTGTTTTGTTGGAGTTTTTTTGTCTGCAGAAGTGAGGACTGGATATATATTGGGGGAAGATAAGGGGATGAAGATAAAAATCTATTGCAGTGAAATGCAAGTAGTGAGAACTTTCAAAACATGGAAGAGCATGAGATTTATAATTAAGTCATAATAATTGCTGATATTATAGTTTTATGTGAAGGAAAACTAAGCCAATTATTACAGTACTGTTGGACATCTGAATCAGCAGGACTTGGTTCCCTCTCTTGGAGTCTATGAAAAGGATGTAAGACTTAGGCAGGTTTTATAACCTTAGGCAGATCTTAGGCAGGTTTTATAAACTAGATTAACCACAAAAATTTAGACCAGAGCTCAGCATGATAAACTATTCATCAAGAACTCTGTGGTTTTGTTATTTCCTTCCTACTGGAATCAAATGTTTGAAGGGCAATGTGGTGAAAAGAATGGGGATCCATCTGGCTTAAACAAAATCCCAACTCGTTTTATTTTCTTTTCAGGAGGAAGCCAGGTAAGGTCCTTTCTCTTATTCATAGTGAGGTCTTTTTTAAAACTGTCTCAGCTCAGCTGACAGGGAAGGTGAGCTTGAACATGAGAGCAGTAGCAGCTTAGGCCTTTACTGTCACAAAACACTTTACATTATGAGAACATGGCTTTACTTAACTAATTTAAACTTTTAGAGCCCTTTTCAACTTACTCCTTATTTCACTTCATTAACTAACTATGAAGTCTTGACATGAACTTGACAGTTTACCTTATAAACACTCAAAATATTCATGAATTGTGCATTCTTCATTTAGGAGACATCTTCTAAGCATATGCAGAGCAAAAACAATGCAATAACAAAGTGTCTCTGAACCTGCATTTAAACTGAAGTTCATACACCTTTCATTGTAAAAGATTTCTGGACACTCAATCCCATTGTTCCACAAAAGTGTAGAGTAATTCTAAAATGGACTTAATCTGTCTCTGCTGCTACTTGTAATGATAAAATACACATGTATTTCCCTGGATAATGGAGAAATTTTGGAATTATTCAGTCAGCCATTGGTCTGGCCTTGTAGCAATAAGAGGTAATAGTAGTGGTGCATCCATCACATGCAGATGCATCCATCACAGAACTCAGAAGGATTTTCTAAAAAAATAAAATAAGAAGAAATAGCATTAATTGTCTCTTTTTGTTTGCTTTTGGCTCTTAAGATAGGAAGAACAAGATGACCATGAGCCAGCAATGTGCCCTTGTGGCCAAGAAGGCCAATGGCATCCTGGGGTGCATTAGAAAGGGTGTGGTTAGTAGGTCAAGAGAGGTTCTCCTCCCCCTCTATTCTGCATTGGTGAGGCCGCACCTGGAGTATTGTATCCAGTTCTGGGCCCCTCAGTTCAAGAAGGACAGGGAAGTGCTTGAAAGAGTCCAGCGCAGGGCTACTAAGATGATTAAGGGAGTGGAACATCTCCCTTATGAGGATAGGCTGAGGGAGCTGGGTCTCTTTAGTTTGGAGAAAAGGAGACTGAGGGGTGACCTCATCAATGTTTTCAAATATGTAAGGGGTGAGTGCCAGGGAGATGGAGTTAGGCTTTTCTCAGTGGTGACCAGCGATAGGACAAGGGATAATGGGTGTAAATTGAAGCATAGGAGGTTCAAGTTGAATATCAGAAAAAATTTTTTTACTGTAAGGGTGACAGAGCCCTGGAACAGGCTGCCCAGGGGGGTTGTGGAGTCTCCTTCACTGGAGACATTCAAAACCCGCCTGGACACGTTCCTATGCGATGTACTCTAGGTGGCCCTGCTCTGGCAGGGGGGGTTGGACTAGATGATCTTTCGAGGTCCCTTCCAACCCCTAGGATTCTATGATTCTATGATTCTATGATTCTATGATTCTGTAATTCTGTGGATAAAAAGTATTCTGTTAGTATAAGTTCGTAATGCCAGGGAAATTTAATAACAGAGAAAAAACTTAATAAATGATGCCCAGGCTGGCATCATCTTTAAGCTCAGAGAAAATTCTGCAGAGTGATTTAAGGACTGCCTGGGAAACATAAAAGATTAAAGAATACTTCACCAACAACATTCAAAATAACATATTTCAGCATGAAAAGACTCCCAAGGGAAGTTTGTCCAAAAGACTGAAACACTCCTGGTGAGACTGACTCAATTATCAGCTGTAATAGCATCAGGTGACAGACTTCGCTAAGCAAGGTGCTGCACAGTGAGAAAATTCTATTAGCAAACACCAATTTACACCTCTGAATTTCTGTGAATATTCATTTACACCTTCTGTATGATTTGTAGCCATTAAACAGATTAATGAAATCTTAAAAGAAGCAAATACACAGTATGTGGTGAGCAAGCGTTACCTCTCTCTTTTTACAGGTGATGGGGACACTGAGGAAAGATTTAGTGATGACTTACCTGAGATCAGGCTGTTCCACAGGTGGAAATGTTCCTGCTGGAGACTCCATGCTAAAGACATGGAGACATTGAGTTTCTTACAGTAGCAGAACATGTTCAAAGAGTCATTACTACATGCAAGTGAATAAGATTTAGTTCAGATGAAAGAGAAAGTGAGAATGATTCCCATAGTACAGCAGGTAGTTAACACTGGATTTGAAAATCTGCTTGAAATACCAAAGAAACAGTACATTGTGATATAGGCAATTAAACTGAGAAACATCTATGTTTTTCCATGTGCATCACCACACATCTAAATTTTTCAAACTGCCCTTTTCTTCCTACCTTTAAAACATTGAAAAATGCTGTTTGTGTGGAGCAGTCTTACAAATATGACAGCCTCTCTTGCAGAAATTCCTTTAAAATGTCTTACTACCTTGTATGCCTCGGTCCTCACTAAGAGGCTCATGAGTGCTAGACTAACATATTCCTTCCCATGAGTTTCCCTTAACAAAGAGGAGTAACAAGTGGATTTGCCTTCACTGTTCTTGAGGACATTACAAGATGTCCATTCCCAAGTGCTTTGTATATAGTAAAAAATTAGTAAGTTGACATTAATACAGATTTCTGCATAACAAACAGTTCTATGCAGTATCACAGAATTTGCTCTCGTGCTTCCTGACATAAAATCAACTAAAGATACATGATCAGATCAAAGTGTTGCAAATAAACAAATGAACAATCCTTTACAAAGACAGTTGCCATGGGATTCGATGTAATACAGCATAGTTCATGCATCCACAGTGTTTTGTTTCCCTTATTTATGGTTGTTTATAGAACACTGGTGCCACTCTCTTTGCTGAGTTTCTGTTTGGGATCTTTATCTCAGATATCATTCTACTTTTAACAGATATTCTGATCACTCAAACCACAGCTCTGGGATACATAATCACCATCAACATAGATAAGCTCCCATTAATAGCTTAGAAAAGATCCTCAAAGTCTGTCAAATATTGTACATTACTTCTTCATTAATTAAAACAGTTGTATGTTCTCAAGCCTGTCTTATTAAGTTGTAAAATTCCATAGTGTACTGGTGAAATGGTGAAATTACTGACACTGAAGGAAGACCAAAACTTGAAAACTGGATTACAGGTTCTTCTCCTTTGGACATACTTCCTGGGTTTGTGCAAGACAATGCAGTGCTTTATTGTTCAGTTTGTCCCACTGAATAATAATAATAAAAATATTTATCAGAAATTGAAGAGGTTTGTAAGGCTATTTGTTAATATCATATCAAACATCCTTTTCTAGGCAGTACAGGAGTTATTTTGGTATCCAATACTTTTGAAAAGCTTTAAGGACAATCCTATTAAAAATATAATTGCTTTATGTACTTCTGTCAGGTGTAACAGTAACATGTCATATTTTCAAGTACAGATGGCAAGTAAGTGAAAAGGGAAATTTCCATTTTGAAGAAAAGTGATTTCTTTCAGCTGAGGGATGGTTCAGTCGTCCTAAACTCAGAATTTGAAATTAGTTTAGTGAAGACTCTTCCTCCTAGAAGCAAACCCCCAAATAAACTACATTCTGCATATTATTAGTCTGGTATGGTGCCAGATATAAGGCTATCTCGATACCTTGCAATAGACAATTTACTGAATTTTGCGGGCATTCAGTTATGTAGGAGAACAGCACCAGATCTATCACCCTAAATGTGCCCCCCTTCAAAAGCCTGGACTGTATATTAAGGCACACTAAGGTAGGAAGCTTGATTGACAAGGCTCTATCAGTTTGAATCCAGTTTTCTCAGATGTGGCAAATTGATACAGTAGTTTATAATCCATATCAGGGTTTGCTCTGTACAATTGAAAGTGTATTTTCTTATGTTTTCTGGAAACTCAGTTTGAAATTTCTGTAATAATCTGCAGTAGAATGAATGAAAACAGACATTAGTCCCACTGACATTCTTTTCTGTTTACAGAATACAGATATTTTCCAGATCAGAAGTGTCCCAAGCCAGTTGTCCATGCAGGCAGAGGATCCCAGTTATGTCTGCATTTGGCTCTCTAAACATGCCTCCTCTAGTAGATCCTGCCACTTTCAGAGGTATCAGCAGAGGTATCTAAGAAAATGAGGCCTAACTGTGATGACAATTCATGGGATTTAGCATCACACAATACTAAAACCCACTGTGCTTTGTTCTGTCTTTGTGTTGGGCTCTGAAGGAATTTGGAAGCTGAAGCAGAGCTCTGGGAAACCTATGACACTGAAATAAAAAATAGCCACTTAGAGAATACACAAGGTTGCAATTTTGTCCCCAGGACCTGTGTGATGACAGTCGTCTGTTCAGAAATGGCTGTGATCAGTCCTGAGAGCGAATAACAATTGCATACAGACTCTGTGGGGGGGCTACTACTAGTTGTCATCCTGACTAAGAAAGAAGGCTGTTTCTCTCCCATCAGTTGCAGCAGCAGAACATTTCAGTACTTTAAAGCATTTTATATCCACATCATGTACTTCAAACTCATGCCAGCAGATTTAACTAAGCTGGATAAAATGGTTTCTATCTTTGCTGTCTGCCTTGTACTTTAACCAAAATTTACCAATGCCTTTGAAGAGAAAAATCCACGTGACAGATCTAATTCTAATCTGCCATAGGTCTGCCATATTTCAGATAAAGGCAACATCTGTTATCCTAAAATCTTAACTGAACTGCTCAATAGACCCTCCTTGCAGTACTAGTAAATCTTAGCAAAACTCCTGGGGCAGGCAACAGAGGATAGTAAGCATCTCAGCTACACCCATATGACCTGCCTGAAGGTATGAGCCACTTTGCATGGCAGAGCAAGGAGGAAAGAAGCAGAAGGTAATAGCCTAAAGCTTTTTTTGGGCACTGAAATTAGATCTTTTAAAATTATGTCCTTTCATTAAATGTAAAAACACTTCAAAATGTACTGAAGCCCTAAGTATGGATATATAGAAACATCTCTGCCTTCCGAAGCAATTTAGGCAAACTACCATCCTCAAAGGAAAGAGTAGTCTCACACCATTTCTTTCACTGGTAGCAGCAGTTTAGGCCACTATAACCTCACCCCACCCTCTCCTACCTCCATGTCTTTCTTTTCATCATGCCTGGAAGCTGCATGGCTAGTTGGACCTCAGAACTGTTTGGGATCTAAAAAACTTCATGGTCACCCTCTGTGACAACAGAGGCTGTAATAACAGTGGAAGACAATGTAATCTCTCCTTAAATCCAGTCTCTCCTTTTACAGGTCCCAGGGGTGACAAAATACTTTAAAAAAGTGAAAATTCACATCTCTGTTAGAATTTGCCAAAGAACAAGTAGTTTGCATGTATAGGAAAAAAAACAAAACAACACAACAGCAACAAAACAAACTAAAAAGAGGGTGCATATCTGTACCTGTGTGAGAAAAAGACTATGGATGTGACAGAGTACTCTTCACAAAGTAAGTGTCTGTTAAGTGTTCAGAGAGCCCTGTGAAGAGTACCTCACAATGGCTAAATAGATAAATTTAGATACAGGGATGTTCACCCATGACTGAAATGCTCTTATTGCAGGAATCGCTATGAAAATGAAAGCCCAGCCAGCTAAAACATGCCAATGCATGTAGCTTGCTGTTAAATAACAATAACAACATTAATAAAAAATAATTTTATATAATTATATTTAATTAATAATAATAGAATATCCTGCTACCAGTGGGAGATTAACAATCTCTTCATTAGCAATTGTAAAGAAGAGTTCTTTTTCTCTGCTGCCAGAAACATATTAGAACTTATAATTAATTAAGAAGCATGCTGGGTGGGCTGGCAACACACATATTAAGAAATGTAATAATAAGAAAAAGAGGCTTTGTTAGTGGAAAGGTGACAGAAGACACTGTAAGATACTGCCAAAAATAACTGCTAGATAATGATAAGCACACCAGATATGGTAACGAGTGTAGAGCAGCATGGGTAAAGGATTTTACCTGATTTAATCTGTATTGAGTACAAGACACATATGTGTACTCTCTCCACATCCTCAAATCTTCTTTATCCTGGAGGAAATAGTCTGATGGAGAAAATAGAGACTAGTGGTTACAACAGAGGACTTTGAATTTGCTATTTTGAGCTGTGCTTCTAAATCATTTTCTGACCTTGGCAAAGTCAATCACAGTAGCTATGCATTATTTTCCATCTCTAATATGTGAACAATCACAATTACCTTCTAAAAGTGCAGTGATACTTCAGGAGCAAGGGTTTATAAAGCATGTGTTGTTCACAAAAGGAAAACATCTTGTTAAGGATGTACTTCTACAACTGAAACCCTGGAAACAGGTCTGGGAGGAAATTCAAAGGCAGACCTCTTCCTAAATGTGTTCTGAAAGTATCCATGTTTGTTATTGCCAAGTGCCTATAAGTCAAAAGCTAGAAAATTTTAATCCACAACATTATCCTGCATTTCCACTGGCTTGGAAATGTGTTTCATCATCCTGCTCTGTCTGGAAGGCTTGGAGCTCAGGGATGCTCACTGTTTGCATTCCCACAAAAAAAATGATTGAGCTCCTGAGCTCATAGTGGGAGCAATAGCAATTAGGGAGAGATTTCAAATGTGGTGGTAAGCTTAGCCCAGTGCTTCATGAGGAAATAGATTCATCACTGCATTTTACCCAGCTTCTGCTACAGCTGCAACCTGTGCTTGCAGTATTGGGCTAACGAAACAGACAGGGAAACAGGTTTCTTCTTAGCTGAATTAATAATTTTAGAAAAGGATGGAGCCTGGTTTAGATCACCACAGATTCTGGTGCATTCTGCTTTGCATGCTGCACTTGCTGGAAGACTGGTCTGATCTGTGATTAGGCATAAAATTATTCTTAATGTAAATGGTACAATACTGTCTGTTTCCCTGCTGTCTTCTGAGACATTTTGAGTTCTGTAGCTAAAGTTACTTTGGAAAATTGTGATGTTTTGTGTGTCTTTAAACAAGTCATTTCACATCATTTGTTCACTCCCTGCCAAGGGCAAACTCTCATTGGCAGCATGAGACAGATTAGCATCACAGTCCTTCTGCCTCTGAGAGATTTCACCTGTTTTCATCAAGCCTTTGAGGAACTGATGTGTTCAGCTGCTGAAGAGCCATGCTAGTTTCTAATATTGATGCCATATAGCATAAGGGCGGATGCTAAACTTCAGCTATTTACTTTTGTTTCAAATATGGAGGTGGCAAAGAAGTTTGCACCTGTTTATGGTTTGAGAATTCATTAATAATTAAATTTATGCTACCATACAAACATAATCATTATTATTGTTGTTGGTTATTATTATTATTACATATGTAGAGGTGATGTTTCTTGTCTCTGTGTACCAATGGAAATTTCTAAATGATTATATTTTCTAAATGAGTAAGTAGGAACTTACATTTGACATTTTTGTAAATGTCAAAAAACAATTGTTTGTTTAGCAAATAGAGAACCACTCCTTGCTGAATGCTAGAAGATTTTTCAAATAAATGATACTGATAATACTACTGAGGTTCATGTTTATTTTAACAAGAA
Organism: Phaethornis superciliosus; assembly: GCA_023637945.1. Lineage (NCBI taxonomy): Eukaryota > Metazoa > Chordata > Aves > Apodiformes > Trochilidae > Phaethornis > Phaethornis superciliosus. The sequence continues at coordinate 23,554,964 of JAJQWJ010000006.1, forward strand.
GGTCAAAATATACATGTACCCGAACAATGCAGCTATTCAACATTAATTTCACTCGGGATTAATCAATGATGAGGAAATAAGTAAGATTTTCTTCTCTTTAGCCAGAGAGAAAGTGCTACTTTGATCTATAACCTAGTCAATTGGATGAAATTGTGAATAATTGTGGAATGCATTGAGAGTTAACCTTTTGATCTCAGCTTGAATGTGATAATTGTAATAAAACACCCAGATCTAATATTATTATTGATACCACCCACTGTAGATGGCAATTAGGTTTGATTGCATTACTTTTATAAAGACCAAAAAGACAATGTGCTGCATTCAAATTACAAATGACCCATTCAGAAAAATTAAATTATATGGAACCTTATAATGTGCTAAGTAGAGAGGCGTTTAAAATGGGGCTAAATCACTCTGTAATTGTTTATTGAAAATTTTATAAAGCACTGAGTAATCACACTTATGCTGAAATTGCACAGTGTCTCCGAAGTAACTAGTGCTATCAACAAACTGTTTTCTTGCTGTGCTTAAGAACTGATCTGGTTTGCTATCTAGCAAAACTTGAACATGCTTGTGCACATCTCAGGATTTACTGTGGATTTCTTTAATCTTTGTGTAGAGGAAATAACTTTCATTAGCAGTTACGTATGTGCATCAAGGGATTTGTATACTGGCATCTCTTAATTTATTAATTCACTGATATATATATCTATAACATTATGATAGAAATTATAGATAAGGAAGTAATTTTGTTATTTTTGTTATTTTTGTTTTTGTTAGTTTATGAAATCCATACTTTGGTCATTTCCAACCCATTAAATGTATAAGTGCAATATTCACCCATTGGTGATATAACCTGTCTTGTAGATTAGTCTGATACAATGATGTTAATAAAGAGAACTCAGAAAACATACTGTAAAAATACAACTTCTATATATTCCTCACCAAATTTTGGAACAAAGTGAAGATTTCCTTGCTTCAAAGGAGGTTTTGAGGAACAGAATGATTGTGAACATTAAATATACTAACATACAAATTTTCATATGGATGTGAAATGGGTTATTAATGTCTGGAATGCAAATATAACCTGGTATGTAACATCACCCATGTTATTTTGTTCACTCCAAGGACTAAGTGCACTCACACTTAAATGACTGAATTTTTAATACACATTTCCACCTGGATTTTTACATGTCTGACAGCTGTGAACAAACTATTTTTTAAACAGATTTGTAAAGATTTGCTGCATCCATGTAAGATAAAAGCAGAGGAGCTGGCTGACAACTCAGGAAAAAAAAGCTCAAATAAAAGAAAAGCTTTCTTGTAGAGTATATAGAGTGCATTTCTCCCAAACTGAAATAATTGAGCTGCTCTGTCCTTGTAAATAAATATTGCCTGAGTTAGGGAGGTAGTTCTCTGGGCAAAATTTAAGAAATTGCTCCACATGGTTCTTGATAATCTGATTTTTATATATGAATACCCACAATATTTTATGTCTATATCAAAAAAGTGTACTCTAGAAAATTCTGACAGATTACATTGAAAGAAGAAGGTAAGGTTGAAGGAGAAAATTATTGCTTTTGTTCCTAAAAAATAAAAAAAGAGGATCTACCGTGTAATGGAAAGGTAACGTTATACTCCTCTTATAAGGGGAGTGATGCTGCTAGGACATAGGAAGCTCAAGAAAAAAAATGGCTTCACATTTGACCTATCTTGCTACTGTACCAGAATTTAGAATATCTTAGAGATTAGTAAATCCTAAAACATTAATTGAAACGCTTACTTAATTCTGGGACTTTTCTGCTGAAAACATCTATGAGTATATATAAAGTTATAACACAGGGTTAGAGACACCCAGCTCGAGTTAGGAGTGGGAATAAACCTCCCTCTCAGGAGAAAACATAAATTCTAGTCAAGTTTATATATAGAGAGGTATCATTGCTACTGGCTTAAGACAGAACCACCCTCAAAATCTCCTTCATATATGACAGCCAGTTTAAATGAAGTTCAGTCTGCTGTGAGTGCTACATATCCCTGAACAAATGTCTATACTTTTTTTATTTTGTAATAGCATGAGTTCTAAGCACTATGAAACCCAGAGGTAAGATTACTGGACTTACAGACCACAATTGGTTTAAGGGTGAATTTAGTAAGGTGCTCACTAGCTCCTTAGAATTTGACATATTGGGGTCTGGAAAGATGCGTAACTTCTACAACATCAAAATCAAAAGCCAGATAAGAATCAAGTTGCAGATAGGATTTATAGAATAAACTTTTGCAGGTAATTATCTCAGTTCTGCCTAAGGCCTCCTTAGAAGCCTTAATTTCTTTATTGCCTATACAGATAGAATCATAGGATGGTTTGGGTTGGAAGGGACCATACATATCATCTTGTTCTGATCCACCAGCATGGGCAGGGACACCTCCCACCAGACCAGGCTGCTCAAAACCCCATCTGACCTGACCCTCAACATTTCCAGGGAGGAAGAATCTGTTCCATTATTGATTCACCTTTATCCCTGAAGCACTTAATCAAGCAGGAAAACATTGAAAAGTGTTGAGAAAAAAAATACTCTTGGAAAAGAGTTGGAAGAGGAGAAGTGGTTTTGAATACCTTTGCAAGTGTTTCACCTTATGACATAAAAACATTAATTTGCCCTTAAACTTGGTCCACATCAAGGTTATTTCAAGAAATAGAAGGGTACAGTGTGTTGACCTAGTCATATAAATTCTAGGTGTGTCTTTAACCAGAAGTCAATTGGGAAATCTTCAATATTTCCATTGAGTAATAAAGACAGAGCAGGGCTACGTTAGGCCCACTTGTGCCTGGTGGGACTGTTAATGAGGACTGCTGAAATACATTACCTGATGAGACTCTGAAAAGTGATGGGTTCTCTAGTATAAGTAGCAGTTAATTTTATTGAATCAAAACTTCCAGTTTCTGTAATTTTAAATGTCCCTGTTAAAAGAGAAAACAACAACAAAAAAAATCCAACAAAAAACCCAACCAACCAAAAAACCAAAACCAAACCAAAACCAAAACCCAAACACACAAAACAAACAAAAAAGCAACCAAACAAAAAAACCCTCACAAAAACCCCCCAAAATCAAGCTATGCCGGAGAAAGAAGAATTCTTTAAATTACTTTATATAAAAGCAGGTGGCCTGGGAGTAGAACTAACAGCTTCATCTCCTTACCAGGTTCCTAAGCCTTTTCAGTCTGGAACAGTGGGCAGGCACCATCAGCAGACAGCAGCTTTGTTTCTTTTTCAGCAGCAGCCTTACTGTTAAATCACTTGTGCAGATGATCAATACCTGGATTCATTTCCCTCTTTACCTGGTTCCAGGCTCATGTCATCCAGACAGAATTATGCTCAATAGAAACAGTTGTGTCTCAATCTCTCCTGCTGTTGCTTCAGATTGCTTTTCAAGGGAGCTTGCCGCATTATCTTTGAAAAAGGGGAAAGGACAGGTTGTAGCTGCTCAATTGTGGCAAAACTGCAGTGTCACTGGGCTTGTCCAGAGGGAGGGAACTGAAGTATCTTTGGAAATTTTAACATTAAAGGGAGATCTAACTGAGGGCTTTGAGAATAATGTATTTTTTTGGTTAAAGAGCTATGTAATTTGTGGCTCTGTTTTAAGGGACTTGCCAAAGGTCAGGTGGAGCTCAAATCGCAAAACAGGGAACAAAATCCAGATTTCAGCAGAGCATACTTTCTTGCAGAGATATTTTGTGGCAGAACTTTTTTGTACTCTGGCAATAAATCGTCTCATGTGCTGCACTGTGTAAATCTCAACATAACAGCCTGAAAGGAATAAAACTACACTGTCAATGCTTCTTGGATGCTGAGATCCTCTTGAAACTAAAAATATGAAAATTACCTCAACAATGTATAATTTTGATAGTATTAGAAAAACTTGTTTACTCTATATTGACAATCTTCTAAAGGGCAAAATTATGCAGCGTGTGTACTTGCTGTATTGTCATTGTGGAACAATTCTGAGGTCTTTCTTACATTGCTTCTTATATCCTGATGGGAAATATATTGGCAAAGGACCAGTCAAGCCATTTCACAATGTCATTTTCATTGCCCTGAACAAATTTTCCCAACAAATGTGGATACATCCTCATCTAAGTTATTAAATTAGCCTCCCCAAAAGGATCAATAAAAAGAAATACAACTCCATAATCAGAATTTATGAAATTTATAATTCTTTTAACTGCAATAACAATCTTTTAGAAACCACATCTATTCAAGAACACAGGGAGGATAGGGTGAGCATGGGTCTATGCAGGTGTGTGGTGCCTTCAATTTTTTATCTGGGAGATTTTCCGGTACACTGAAAACAAAGTACTAACATTTTTATGGAACCTGTGGAGGTTAAAATGGAAAAAGCTACTTATCCTTGAATTATTTATCTAACTTTTACTTTTAGTCTTCCAGACAGTTGTCATTGCAATATCCCTTGGAATTAAAATTATGACCATTTTATAGAAGTGCAGAGAGATGCCACTGAAAGTGGTTGATTTACCTATCTGCCTAAATTCTAAGTTTAAATCCTTCAAATATTTATGAGTCTAACTTGAGGATGTCTAATAAATTAAGATATTTATGTTTCTGAAAATACAACTTATTATCTTCTACTTCATGTTTAGGAGCTAGTTGACTGAAGGACTCCAATACATTGTTAAAACATAATGAAATATCTAAAATAATAAAACCAAATAAAAATGAGGAGTAAGACTTTTTCCTTGATATAGCAGATCAAAGATGCTAAATCTTTGTTAATTACTTATGTGTTGTTCAGGAACCTTCACAAAGGTAAAGTAGGTGATTGGAAAAGTTTTGAGACAGTGTATGTCTCTCTTACATTCCTGTCATTGGGAGCAGATCTGGTTGATAACAGCTCCTTTCTAAGAAGTTACATGAGGTCAGATGACAGCTAGAATCAAATGCTTTCCAGAAATATTTTATTCTCATAAGTGAAACACACAACCACAAAACCAAGAAAAAATAACACTCACCATTTAAGAGTATACAGCTTCAGGTAAATGGAGTGTATAGGATTTCTCACAATGGTGCCATTTGCTAATACTCTTTTTCAATCACATGTATTCACACAGGGAAAAAGACACTTTTCTTGAAATTTCTTGTTAAAGCTAAGTATCACTGTTCCATTGACATGTATTCTAAATATTATTCCTTTCCCAAATATCTAAAATGTATTGCCAAGTATTAATAACAAATGCCTCTAGGCTGAATCTCATTGTAGTTAATGTCAGGAACATAATAATGCACAATTTGGTTTTGTTTCTTTGCACATTCTTGAAAACTTTAGGTTCACTTACATTAATGTTCTATGCAATCTTTCTTTTCAGTAATATAAAAGGTGCATTTTCATGTTTAATTAGATCTAATCGGTATCAATCCCTGTTATTTGAATGTGAGATTTTGCTTCTACTGATACATTCATATATTTTCATTCTGTCCCAAATGTCATCTCTTGACTTTAATTACACTGTCAGAGAATGCTCAAGTGTTCTTTTCTAATGACCTGTTCTGCTCTAAGTTTTTTTGTTGCTGTAGCTGGACTGATGACATGTGGCTTGAATTGTTGGTCTGTTTAAAGTAAAGAGCAAATGAGGAGTTCTTGTTTTCTGCTCAGATGACTTCATGCTGACTCCTTAAAACTTATAAAAGAGTCCTTGCCATGAAAGTAAACATTATTAGCACCAATTTTTTTTTTTTTGCTTGATCCTATTTGACAATAACTATCCATTCAACAGATGCATTTGAAAAGTGATAATTAGCAATATAGACTCCACATTTTTTCATGAGAAATGAAAACAATTTTCAAGTGTCTTTCAGCTTACCATAAGAAAAAAGTTTAAAAATATAATTGATATCAGGTTTTTTTTTTCTGAGACCCAATAGTGTAGAAATAACATGATTATTAATTAACATTATTTATTAACAATGGAGCAGTTGTTGTGGGAATGAAGTGGTATAACTAGAACCTGAGAAAATCAGCTAATTGAAAAGGAGATGACTAAACTCATTATAGTTTGGTTTGCTTGAAATTTAAGCTGGGCAGCTGATGAGCAGGCTAATACTTGCTGTGAATCTAATAGCTAGTGTCAAGCTACTGATGTTTTCTTTTGGAAGAATTACCTAGCAGTTCTTTTAAAAAGTATTCAGTGTAACAAAAGTCATTATAATTCTTTGAAATTGTATTGGTGACTCAGTTTTCTTCTTCCTACATCTGACTGTATTGTCTTCACTTCACTTGTCTGGTTATAACTTCCACTTTTTGGATCTTTTTACATTTTTCTATTACATTGGGAAGAAAACCCAACATTATTTTAATTTCCTAACTATTAACCTTTCTTTTCAGAAATGAGATCTCTAGCATTGTCTTTCATGGTAAGGTGGTAAGGAACTTTTTTTTCTTTACTTTTTTCTTTTTTTTCTTTCCTTTTTTTTCTTTTTTTCTTTTTTCTTTTTTTTTTTAATTTCTTCTAGCTTTCTTCTGCAAAATATCTCTTAATTTTTTGGTATCGTCTCGCAGTGAAGCTACTACAGCCAGACAAAATGCCTGCCTTTGGTGGAGAATTGAAGAAAAGGAAGAAACTGACCAGATTTTGCATTACAATTACATAACCCGTTACCTTTGAATTCCCTTTTTATCCTTGACTGGTTTTAAGATATATAAAAAGTCTTTATCTCATTTAATCATATTTTAAGACTTGACTCATGCTCTTCATTCCTGCATTCTGTTGATATCTGTATTGTTTCCCATGCAATCAGAAACAATCCAAGTATTGTCTTTATCAACCATTTCTCATTTTTATTGTTTCTTAAAAAAACTCAAACAAAAAACCCCAATTTTTTTCACAGATTACTGATAAAATATGGAGAAAGGCAGCCAAGAGTAATGTGCCACTACTAATAGTTAACTGACATCTTTTAAATGTATCAGAAGGACATTTCTGGGCTAATATCATCCCAAGCTAACATTTTGAAGATTGTGGTTGCAGGAAAATAAATCTATGTTTTGGTAGAAAACTGAAGCTCATCACTTCATCCATGTCTTGTAACTAATATTCTGAAGTATGGTAAAGTTGCACATTCTCAAAAATACACAAGATCCTGGCAGGTGAATTGAGTTGCATCTTCAGAGCAGTCAATTACTTCAGCTGTTTTCTCCCTCATGGCAAACTGAGCTATAAATACAGCATCTCTCAATGGAAAATAGGTAAATATTTTACAGTTTTGATCTGGGTGTTTTCATCCAAGGCAGACAGGTTCACAGTGAGAAAGGCTGTGAAGCTGTGTAGATAGCCATGTTCTCACTGAATCCAATACAGGAATTAGGGATTTGGTTTATTTGGGTGTTTGGTAGTTATCTTATTTGCCTTTGAAAGAAATTTACAGAGAAGACATTGCAAACACATATCAATAGCAAAATCAATTCAATATTTGCATACTTTATGTGAAATCGCTGGATAATTTATGAACAAGTTTTGCACTTAGTTTGATGGACACATGTACAGAGATGCAGGTATGTGTGTGCCCAAACTGTATTGATTTAAAAGTTTTATCAGAGCACCTCGCTTAGGATCAGGATGGCTACTGTCTGTGCTCCAGCATTGCAATTCAAATGAAGGTAAAGCTGAACTATTAACAGATGTTAGCTTCTCCAGTGAGGAACCTGGAAGGTATTCTGAATGAGCAGTGCTAAGAGAAACCAAAAGGAGTATAAATCTGGGCAGGCAAAGCTAAGTAATACCTATGGTCATTCATCAGTTTAATGAAAAAAATGCAATTCAAGACCTCCTGATCTACCCATCCATCCTGTTTCTAAAAGCAGTTGAGGCTGAAGTTCCTGCTGACTAGTTCATGTGAAATGGAATGATCATGTCTCCTCTCACCACTCTGTCTTTCAGACCCAAAGAAGAAGACTGTCTAATAGCATTAGTAAAAACATCTCTGCAAATACAAGTGCAATAACATTTCAGATTATTTAGGTGACTGACATCAAACTGATATTGCCAGGCAGAGTGCTCATGCTGGTATTATATATCTCATGCTTATTAGCTACAAGGTTCAGAAAAGAGAGCTTTGTTATCAGTAGTCACTGAAACAAAAGACAGGAACACTTGTGCTGGGTGGTCTTCTCAGTCAAGTTCGTGTGTGAGTTGTATTTATACATATTTATACATATATACACACACAAAATTAATTACTTATATATTTAAAGGGCAGGCTAAATGTAAAAAATCCCGACTGCTTTAAAATGGGCTGTAATGCATATACATAGAGAACTTTAGAAACAAAGAATTTTATCTGAGAAATAAAAACCATTGTGGTAACTGTGATCTCATCCATCCACGAGAAATATGTCCCCTATGGGCAGAAACTAACAGTGGTTTAGTGGGACACAGAGGTATGTCACAATTCAGTGCAAGTATAATGGAAGTATTGTACACAATAACACGGTAGGAGAAATTTCAGTGAAACAAATTGGAACCTCACCAGAAAAATAGAAACTAATGTCTTTGCTAAAAAAAAAACCAACACCAAAAAACCCACAAAAAACAACAAAAAACCCCCACCAAAATTACATTCTCTGTCATTTTAATATTTAAGGAGAAAATAATAACAATATAATTTTGTTACCGTATGTTCCTAAAGGATGTGAATGAGTGGTTCTCTTAAGTTCAATGCAATTGAAATCAGGCATGTGCCCAAAATAATTTGCACCATTAAGTCTACAGTCCCAGATCACTGAGTGTTAACTGAGGCAAAACAACACTTCCACTGCTGATGGCAATATGTATGTCATGTAGCAACCTTATTTGCTGTTGGACTCCATTAGTCAGCCAGAAGGTAGAGTGCCTGTTTTTCTGTTGCACAAGTGTAGAGTTTTCCTTCATGGTGGCTAGTGGCTGCAGGATTTGTAGAATTTGCAGCTCTGGTTTTTCTGATAATAACAGTCTGTTGTCAAAACACTGGTTCTGGTCAAATGGGTAATTGTCTGAAATACTGCCCAACACTTTGAGCAACTCTCTCTGTGTTCATCACCCTTTCTTGCAGATCCTACAGGCCAATTTCTCACTTCTCTAAAAGCTGACACGATACTTTGTGGGGCTTCTTATGGTATACATTGTTTCTTTTTTAAGCATTAATTCTTCAGGCATACAATCATAACACTGTGTAGAAGAAAATGATAATTGATATTAACTGTGGGTCTCAAGTCTTTCACTTCCTTTCAGGACTTAGATTCCAAACACAGAAGTTCAGTCACTTCAAGCCATAACAGCAATATACAGAATTCCAAACTTTCTTAATTTATTTAATTGTCTCTTCTTTAGCATTTGTTCCTTTCCTGAACTTTTTAATTACATAGAGTGTTATCTAATTAATACTGCCTTGAGCCTGCACATAGTTTCCAATGTCTACCTTCTTCTTTAATTCAGCTAAAAACTTTGTTCTAAATTAAAGTTTTAATTTCTTTTTATGCCCTCACAATAACATATTTTTAAAATAACATTGAAAATTAGTAAGATTTTTAAGTTCTTTCTGAAAAAAAGCAATTATTCTCCCTCCTATAAGCTCTATGCCCAGTTAAACAAACCATATTAATTTTGCCATGAGGAAGTGAGGACTTAGCTGAAATTGCACAGGTTACAGAGCAGATGAGATTCTAAACGGTAGTAGAGGCCAGTATGTTTTTTTGAACAGCATTATGCTGTCATTAAATTATATACGTTATGCATGTGCCATGGTCTGGTAACCACAGTGACAGTGGATTAAGGGTTGGACTTGATGATCTCAGAGGTCCTTTCCAACCTGGCTGGTTCTGTGATTCTGTTATTAAATTATATATTTCTAAGTGGCACGATTAAACACTACTCCTGTCTTTCTACTGTACACTTGAACTGCATATGTGAAGACAGAAAATACTATGTTATGAAAAGTGCAGCTCTGAAACATCCAGTGAAATACTGGCTCTTGCATGGCACCACTGGTAGATCTTCCAAGTAAAATAAGAAAAATAAATTTCAAGGTATGACAGAAAGTAAAATAAACTATGGCTTCATTGTACAGAAATGTATAATAATAGAATAGTTCGTATTTCTCTTGAAAGAGAAAAGGGCTTGAAGCATCTACAACTTTGAAAAATGGAAAAACATGAAAAGCATTCTTTCAGTGAAATGGCTTTAACTTTGTGGCCAGAAAGCCTTTTAGTCTCTATATGACACCTATCAGAGAGAAAGATGTTTGAAATCTTTTAATTTCTATGAAACAAGAAAATTTCTGTGTAGTTTCGTGTCCTGTAGCTGATGTTTTGTAATACCAACAAGCAAGTTAGCTACTGTCAACAGGGAAATTATTTGTTCCTTCTTGGGGCTTCATGATCATCGCTAAAAGAAAAAATGTAGCCACTGGGCATCTAGAAGGTAGTCCTGCCTCTTTAGTATAACCACATTGGACTGCTTGGATTCCCTAGGTATAGTTTTCATGATCAGATCTGATTCTCTTGGCCACTGAATCCTATGAGGCCTGAAAACTGCTGTCCTATAGCATAACTTGATTCAGTGTGACTTTGTCTAAGAAACAGTAAAGAACCATCACCCGTATCCTTCTCTTTGCTCATATGTGCCTGTGAGACAGAAAAACACAGCCTCAGAGGATATACTGTGGCATTTGGTCCAAAATCATTTCTTAGCTGTGTGCAGTTCCTGCTCACAGTAATGTCTATTTGATACAGGGTCTTCCTGCAAAGTGAATTTACCTGAAGAAATTTAATAGATCTGTGATAACCACTCTCTGTGAAATTGACATTGGAAAGATTAACAGGATAATTCTTAGACATCATTACTGACAGAAACATGGTATTAGGCAAATTAAATTGAAACCTCTTGTGTTTAAGATTCCAGGAAGCACAGATGTACAGAGAGGATTTCTTGCACTGGGGCAGCTTAAATGTCTCAATTACGGTAGTGTTAGCAACTCTCTGACAAATGTAATTCCCAGACATTTGCCCACACCTATGAGGACATCTTTATCTTGGCAGCTAGAAAACATCTGAAATGTCCATTCTGACATACTGAGTAGAGTTAGATTTCCAATGGGATGCAATACGCATTCCACATGATGAAAAAATAAATCTCTGAGGGAGCTGATGTGACTTTTCGTAATGAGTATTATAATGGGAGAAAAAGAAATACAAAGAGTTTCTTATTTTGCATGATTCTAGATCCCTTGCAAGTGTTTTACTTGATTTGGAAAATTTTTTTCATAGAACTCCAAGAGGCACAGTTAGTCATATAAGAAAATAATGTGTTTTCCTTCATTTCCTTTTGACATGCCTTTGATTCTCAATTGCTTTTCCTTTTCTCTGCTCTTCAGATTTGACAAAATATTTACTAACTTCTACTCATCTGTTTTCTGTCTGCTGAGTCTTCTTTTCACTTTGTTTGTCCAGACCCACTTTTAAACTGAAGTTGAAATAGACCAAATCCACCAGTTACAGGTTTGCACCTATTAATCTCATGTTTTAATTTGGCACCAGTGGTGACCCCATACTGGCCTGTGTTAAAGCTCAAACCAGACTTGTACAGAAATGGATCCCTGAGGTGGAAGGGAGGGTGTGTGATGCTGGGGACTGTGAAAACACCACCTCACTAAATAAGCAGAAGTATGTGAGCTTGAACACATGGAAAAATAAATACAGCAACAGATACAGGGATGCATCTGACTCTTCTTGTGGCTTCCCTCACCTTTGTGTTAAACCTAGAACCTCCAATGCCAATTCCAGTGCAGACTGTGGAACTAACCACATAATAAGGGAAGAAAAGAGGAGGGGAACACAAACAAAACAAAACAAAACAAAACAAAACACAAAAAAGAAGTGTTGAAAAGGAAATCATTCATCACCTCCCACAAAGAGACCAATGCCTACCTAATCTCCAAGCAATTCCTAACGCCCCTAAAACACCTACCACTGGATGCTTATTTTTGAGCATGAAGTAATATGGCATGGAATAAGCCTTTGACCAGCCTGGGTCATCTGTCACAGCTGTATCACCTCACAGCTTCTGCAAGGATGGAGTGAGAAAAAGAGAAAGCCTTGACTCTGTGAGAGAGCTGTTCAGTAACTGTAAAAATGCTGGTGTGTGGTCAACACTATTTTAGTCACAAATCCGAAATAGACCGAATCTAAAGACTGAATCTAGAAAAAATTATGTGCCCTCTTAGCAAAATACCTTTTTATTTATTATTTTTTTTTCCCAAAATGCTGTCAAAAGAACATTTTTTTAACTCATTCTACATTGTGCTTGGGTTTATGCATAATCTTTTTTTGATTTTATAATTTCTGTGATTCGTAGCAGAGCTGGGTCAGAAATAATTGTTCTCTCCCTACGAAAATGCAGTGACCTTATTTGTGTTTTCCTTATGCAGAAGAAATGGGGAGGGGAAAGGGAGGGAGAAGGAGAAATGGGAAGGAAGGAGAGTAGAAGTAGAGCAGAAGTAATGAATTTTGATGTTGATATTTAAAAATTTATAGTATAAACTGGAAAAGTGTCATGTCATTATGGGTGTAATAAACTCTTTTCCTGAAACATCAAGATGGAATTTTCCAACATGATTGTTAGCTTGATATATTTACAACATACCATGTATCTCCTCCTTCTGGGAAACTATTCAAAATCGACACACTTCTATTAATTTTCCCCTGTGTGTTACCTTTGTCATAAACTTTTGATCTATTTCTACATCAAAGACATTTTTCTATGTTATTTTAGAGAGATTAAAAAGTCACATTACTTTACCCTCCCAAAAAAACAAAGCCAAAACATTTCTACCATGCAGCATTTTATTTTTAGGGATCCATATGAATAGCCTGATTTGTGCAAGTGATGCACATTCAGCATTATCTATATGTGGGATGGGTACTTCATGCTTTTCAGAAATCACAAGAGGATCCATTGAAAAGTAATACTTAAGAGGAAGTAAGCACTTCCTCTTAAATAAAAGGATATTTCTATGTGAACATCATGCCCTTGTGACAAGATTCACTGCAAATTTGTCAGCTCTGCTGTGCTATGCTTGCCATGTTAAAAGATTCACTTAAGGACACGTGAGCTAGTTTAATTAGTGTTAATTTAAATATCTGACTCTAAAAAGAGGAGCATTCATTTCTTAAAATTTGTTGCCTGAAATAGTTCTGTATTATGCTATGCTGTTTGAAACTCTGGACTATGTTATGACTATACGTATTTGAAATATATCCTAAAACTTCCAAATTTTGATATTTAAAACAATCAAACTCTTTTCTGCATGTTCCAAGGAAATAAATCTCTCCAAAACTGCAAGAAAAGATTGCTACACTTTTGTTACTCATTTCCTAGAGTGTCTTTTATAGGCAGATGGAATAAATGCTGTGAGAATAAATACCCTGTTCAATGTCAAATCACACTGCTGTGGAAATACCATTCAGTTCAGTATTTTACCTATGAGTCTCTTCCCATGTTGGGATTGAAATGTTTCATGCTTAAAGATGTCCGAGTACAAAGCCTTTGTAATGAGGATTGCAGAGAGACAATGTCAATGCTGTTGAGAGCTGTGTGGGATGACTGAGGACAGTGAGACACTCAGAAGTTTATTACCCAGCATTTGGTTCTTTTGGTACAGGTATTATATAGATCCGGGTGTAGATGTTAAAATACCCTATCATATAATCAGAAAAAAACCCATGAGATCAGGGACTTGATTCTGACCCAGGGTTCACCAACATTAATTCAGAGCAAGTTCAGGACAGTCAATGGATTTCCATCAGATTTATAGCAGGGTAAAATAAAAAAATGTGATTCAAGGTCCTTTAGTGCACTGTTACAGAATGCAAAGTTCAGCTACTTTCTTTGAGGATTCATTTTCTTTCAGACTGTCCCTTCATCCTATGGTATTTGCAATTCTGATTTGTACCCTTCTCCTCAGAGGACATGAAAATATGTAGCTGTTCGTCTCCTTGTTCAGTTTTTATAGATTACTTTGATATTTAAAATAAATCTCATTATGCTGCATATCAAAGAATGCAATGCCTTTCACCAAAATGGTACAATAAGCAAATTAGGTTTTATTGTATATATATATATATATATAAATAATTGAATGCAGAGAACAACAGCCTAATATATGTGTTGTGACTGGAGAGGTCTGCAGTGAAACTCTCAACAGTGGTGTCAGAATTTGGTTTTAAAGTTTCAGCAGTAATTCAGCTAACCAAAAAATTTAGATAGAAGTAAATCAATTATTAATTTAAAAAATGGAGTGAATGGAATAATATTAAATAAAAAGATTTGGTTGGTTTGTTTTTTTTTTTTTAAACTTTACAGAACATTAAATTCGAAAGCTCTCAAACTTTGGTTCACAAATTAAAAGGCTTTATTTATTTATTCTTCCATTTTTAATTCCAACTGACATGAATTCTCAAATAGGATTTCATAATGAATAATTAGACCTTTATGGTTGTACATTTTGAAAGTAAACTTATCAGCTTTTGAATTTTTTTCTTTTAGTAAGCACTGCAAAGTTTTAACAAATTAACTCAGATTCAATAGTAATTCTTTAAATTGTGATTGAAATTGGTTTTGGTTATGATTATTATTTGGGGAATAATATTTTTATCTTAAAATGTATCACAGATGCCAAATGATACTGTCCTGTCTTAAAAAATTAAGATATAGAATATGTAAGGGGTTATTCTAGTCTATCTGAAAATGAAATCTGTCCCTTAGTCATTGACTGGTTTACCTCTTTTTATAGTTCCTCTGTTATCTGTCTTTATTCTTCCTTTTCAGGTTTTATTAGCAAATCAGTTGGTTCACACTAGAGTACAGAAATACATTTTAAACCAATAACTCACTTCCCACAGGCATCACCCAATCCTACTTTGTATTGAAATGATGATATAAAAAGAAAAGCAACATTTTAACTAAATTGATAGCAAAGAATCGTTACTCTTTGCTTTCATAGCATGTTAAGTGTTAATTTTTTTTTGAAAGCAAGCCTATTCAGGGATGTAAGCAGTAGGGAGAAACTATTTAACATTCATTTGAGTTTTAGCTGTTGAGTGACTCTTGGAATTTTTCTGTCCTTGCCAGACGAGAGTATTTTGGTTCATATATTAATTGCATTTTTCAGGAATAGCTTTTTTCCTGGTATTTGTTTTAAAATGATATTTCATTTTTAAATGGGCCTGAATTCAAAGATGAAAATAAATCTACAGCTACAGAAAGTGACAGAAAATATACCAGACTTAATAAAATTCATGCCTGAGTTGCTATTGCAGCTGTATATCTAAAGCAAAACTAATAGGTTGGCTATTTCACCCCATAATAAAAGCTGTTGGTTACTATATTAAGGAAGCCTGATGCTTGAAAGGAGATGTATGATGTAACTGTTACTATTACCAGCAAAGCATGGCTTGATGTGTCTGGCTTCTCAAAAGCCAAATGTCCTGGGTACATCTCAGCTAAAGCTGAACAATAATCCAAGAAATATTCTGAGTTTGTATTCTTAAGTACCTTTTTAGATGCATTCTCACAACTTTAGTATAAGATTATTAATAAACCTTATTAGTAGATTTGATATTTCATAAAGTCATAGAATCATTAAGGTTGCAAAAGACCTCTAAAGTCATGAAGTCCAACTAGCAATTCAACACTACCATGCCTGCTAAAACATGTCCCAGAGTGCCCCATCTACAGGGGCACCTCCAGGAACAATGACTCCACCACTTCTGTTCCAATGTTTGACAACCCTTTCAGAAAAGAAATATTTCCTTATATCCATTTTAAATCTCCCCTGGCACAATTTGAGGTTGTGTCCCCTTGCACTATCACTTGTTGCTGGAAAAGAGACCAACGCCCACCTTGCTACAACATCCTTTCAGGCAGTTGTAGAGCACAATAAGGTCTCACTCGGCTCCTCTTCTGCACAACAATCCCTGTTGCCTCAGATGCTCCTGACAGGACTTGTTCTCCAGACCCTTCACCAGCTTTGTTATCCCTTCACTGGACTCAGTTCAGCAACTCAATGTTTTTCCTGTAGTGAGGGGCCCAGAACTGCACACAGTCTTGAGGTGTGGCCTCACTAGGGCTGAGTAAAGGGCAATCACTTCCCTAGTACTGCTGGCCAAAGTATTGCTGATACAGGCCAGGATGCTGTTGGCATTCTTGGCTACCTGGACACGCTGCTGACTCATGCTCTGAACCAGCACCTCCAGGTCCTCTTCCACTGGGCAACTCCCCAGACACTCTTCCCCAAGCCTGTAGTGTTGAACCGAGTTGTGGTGACACAATTGAAGGAACCAACACTTGGGCTTGTTATATGTAATAAAATGATGACTTTAATAAATAAATGTAAAATGTCAATAAAATGAGGATTTTACTGACCTAGGCCTGCTGTTCCAGTCTGGCCAATTCCCTCTGTGGAGCCTTCCTACCCTTGAGCAAATCATCCTCCCACTCAACGTGGTGTCATCTACAATCTTACTGAAGGAGCACTCAGTCCTCTCATCCCAATGATCAATAAAGAAATGAAACAGAACTCAGGCCAGTACTGAGCCCTGGGTAAAACCTTGTGTGACCAGCCACCAACAGGATTTAACTATGTTTACCACAACTCTCTGTGTTAGGCCAGCCAGACATTTTTTGATACAGAGAAGAGTACACCAGTCCAAGCCATGAGACGCCAGATTGTCTAGGAGAATTCTGTTGGAGAAAACATCAAAGGCTTTATTAAAGTCCTGGTAGAAAACATTCGCAGCCTTTCCCTTATCCACCAGGCAGCTCACCTGTCATAGAAGAACAGGTTGGTCAGGCAGGACCTGCTTTTCCTCAACCCATACTGGATGGGTGTGATCCCCTGGTTATCCTGTACTTTCCATGTGAGCACATTCAAAATGAACCACTCGACAATCTTCCCTGTACTAAGGTCAGGGTGACAGGCTATAGTTCCTCAGATCCTTCAAGAATAGAGAACTCTACCTGGTTGCTAAGCCTAAGACAGTCTCTGACCATCACATGTCCTACCATTCCTTCTCTTCCTACACTAATGACTGTTTCAGTGAACAAACTTATTAAAAATAATTTCTACAGATGCAAAACTATTAAGTCCTTGATAGATCATTTTAAAGAAAGAGGAATTGCATTTGAAACTAGAAATTTTCTGATCCTTAAACCTGAAAGCTACATTCAGATAATTCTATCTTCAAACTGCAGGAACAAATAAATCAGTCAAAACTATTGTTAAAACCACTAATTTCTGTGGGTCAAAATTGGATGCTTGCAGTGAATTGCATGTGAATAACCCATGTGCCAATAGTTACTGTCAGGAAGTGATATGACCATTTGTCTCTACATTAAAATTCCATTTCAGACAATAGTGACCTGATCACAGTCAGTTTTTCAACAGAATGAGAAGGGATATACAACGATTTTATTAGTAGTTGTCCATATTAGTCTAAAGTCTGAATGGAAACACAATGGAGCTGTGTGCAGAATAGAAAATCTGGTTTAAGAACTCTTCCAGATAATACAGAGTAGTTATATTTTCCAGTGTTACCTAGAACAGGAAATATGCAGTATCTAATCTATTTTATTTTGAAAAGATATATTAATAGGAAATGCTGTCTACATATAAAAATAATATAAAATAAGTAAGCAGTCTTTTGAGTTTGGCAGTTATGATCATAATGGTATCTTCCCTCCTCTGAATCCACAGCATGTATATGTAAACTCGTCAAACTGTAAAAATTAGGTTTTGAAATATTGGTATGTACTTAATTTATGGTGCTGTAACATGATTCCTTCTATCAAGGATTTTCAGTTTACTGTTATGTGGCATGTTAGGGTTCTTTGATACATTAAGTGTACAACAGAGCCTTCCAAAACAAATGTGCAGCCCTTTTTATATTAAGAGCTAATCTTCACTTCTCTTAGAAATTTTGAGTTGATTATAAATAATTGAACAATTTCTGTCAGTTCAGAAGAGAGCTGTGAGGGGCAGACATAAGACTAATTTTTCTGATCAATATTACCTGGGCAATGGTCGCCCCATCTATACAACCCTGAAAGAATGAGTGGTCCTCTTATAGTTGTTCCTGAAGACTGTATTTCTGCCACTTTCTGAACTATGACCCATGACAATAATAATGGCAAGGCATTCACATGGTCTAGTGGTCTAGCTGCCCTTGTAGCACTGACGTTGTGCATCTGACTTCCCTGTGATGTGCTATTGGACCAGAAGCACTGAAAAGCTGACTTGACATTGCTATGGAGTCAACATGAATTCATGGTATTAGTGGAAGCAGAGAAGAGTCTGAGAGATGTTATGACAAACTGAAATTAACTAATTTCTCTTAATGATATGAATCTGGATTTTGGGGCAGCTCTTGCTATAGGCATTGAGTTAGATACTTTGACAAAATAAATTATAGACATTGACTAGTAACTCTGTTAAAGGCTTTGGTTTAGGGTATTGTCTCCCATAATAAATTCCTTGGTGTTTTGAAGCATTTACATTTATCTGTATGCACAGAGACTCCTGGGCCACATTGGACACTGAGATATGATATTATCCCAATCTTCCCATACACTTCTATCTTCTACTCCTGAATATGAGCCAAAGTGTAACAGTGTTTGTTAGACACAGCTAAGCAAAAATGGAAATGAAAAGCTGTGAATAGTTTGTAAATTTCAGTCATAAAAGTAGACCTGTTAAAATGTAATTCCTAAATTAACTGAATAGCTTCTTCTGTATATCATGCCACAGAGAAAAAAAAGCCGTCACACTGGCAACTTGCCGATTGAGCAAGGGAACCTGGCTCATCACCAGAAACTATTTATGAAGACAGTAATTAAAATTAATGGATGAAATGTTGAATGGACTTGACAGAGAAAAATAATGAGGATGGAGTTTTAGCTTCTTTTCACATTCCACATAAAATGGGATTCAAAGAAAACCCATTCCTACTAGAGATAAGAGCAGAAATGATAGAGAAGTAAATTTCATGTTTAGTTCATATTTCTTTAATTTCAGTGCTATAGTTTTTACCTTCAAGTTCTAAGTGAATGTAGATGAGATGTCAGTAGCATCAATTCATCTGTTCCTGGAAACACTCTAAAAAACGCCATCTATTCTGACTTTGGAAAATAACCCAGTGTTTTTTATTGTCTTCTAATCCTTTATGCACTTTTGTACCACATGCAGAATTGCATGTAGAGATCTGCAGAAAAACAGTCTTCAAGAGGTGTTCCAATTTTCCAAAGAGCACCAAGATATTCAAGGACAAAAAAAAGATGAACAGTGAAAAATAGGGAGGGGTAAAGGAAAAACTAAAGCTTGGAGGGCCTGTGGGGTGAGTGGAAGAGCTGCTGATAGAAAAAAAAGAAATTTTTGTAAGTATGTTTGAGTTTCTTTTATATCTTTACATATATATATTCCATTATATCTAGGCTAAGGTTTTTTGATTGTTATTACTAATTTTATAATACTGTGAGTTAGGAGATTTCATGTATTTTCCAGAGGTGGAAGGTATCTCCTATCATCCAGCATGCTTTAGGACTCAATTCATGATATGAACTCATCCTGATTCTGCCCTCAAACTCTAGGCACATGGTCGTGATATTTCCTTGACCAAAAGGCTGAACACTTTTTTCAGTAATATGACTGAAGGACACAGCCTTATGAAGAGGGGGGGGTGGGGCAGTGGCAGTAACAAACTTAAGTATGGTTGCTTTAAACAGCAACGTAATAAAGCCTTTGATCTCTCTGTGGCTGATGAGTCATATTCACTTGCATTGTGTTAAAAATTAAACCATATCTAGACACAGAAAATAATTACGTCAAATTAAAATGTGCTTGGTTCAAACAACACTTTGAAAAGTCCAATGAAACCTTGACTTTTCAGGCAGGGGAAAGCAATATGTTTTTTCCTGTTTTTTCCAGTATTGTCAGGAATACCATTTATACATTTATACATTGCTAGGACTAATTCCTTAAAAGAGCATGCTTCATAATGCAAAATTCAATTATTTTTCTTTAAGCTTAAATCTTTCAAATGCTTGATTGTAAATAATGCAAATGAATAATAATAACTAATGCCATATGTATCAAAACTTCTACGTACTGGAGTCAGCCAGGAAGGATTAATAAACAATATTTCATAAATACCCAAGCTTAGCCTGTTCATCTTCTTTATTCTCAGATAGCATCTTTGAAGAGCATTCCTGGTGATGCAACACAGGATTTCTGGACAAGAGTAAAACAAGTGTCTTATAAAACTTGTGAAAAAAGGAAAGAAATTATGCTAAGTAACTATAGAATATTACAGAACATGTACTGGATTGTTAATGTGTCAGTAAAAAGAAGTCTGTTCATAAATGAGTGGTTACTTAGCAACATACAATTTGGTGACTGTTATACATAGCCATTCACTTATCGTATTAAAACCCTAGACTGACCACAATTGTAAGAAATCTGAAAAAATATGTTTTGTATAAAAACTTTAACCTATATCATCAGCAAATACTTGGTTTTTTCCTCATCAAAATTGAAGAAATCTACTCCCTTAAATAATGTACGAACTAATGGCTAAATTGTCTTTATTTTAATTTAGAATTAAATCAGTCATATTGATGTGCCAAATTCTCATCTGTCAGAAACAGAAAACTTTTCCCTTTTTTAACCTTGTAAAAAGTTTTATTGCTAATTTTCCCCCATTTTTTTTTCCTAAAATAAAAATGCTTTTAATTTCTTAGAACATGTTATTCCTTATATACTGCTTCTGTTAGCTGCACAAAGTATCCCTCCGGTTTATGTTGCATGCTCACATTTTAGGCATTGTTAAAGTTACTGTTGTGGAATAAAAATTAGCACAGGCTTACATTTATTGATCACATTTCACTTATTAATTTTCCACATGGAAATATGGAACATTATAGTCCTCGTTCTTTTCTGATTCAGCTGAACACTGACACCAAAGATCAAGATTCACATTTCAATTTAAGATAAACTGGGATAGGTCCCTTAAATTGTTACTAGAAGAATTTACTCCAAGTTGATGGTGGCATCTAGTTATAGGAAGAATCTTGACCATGGGAACATTCCTTTGTTTTACTTAGACCCATTATGAAATCCAGAATGTTTAAAGTTACTTCCTCAAAGTCAGTGGACAAAGGTGGGATGGTAGCAAATGTGCCACAGGCTTGCCCCGTGACAGGCTTACAGCAAAGGATCATGTAGCTGCTTATGCAAGACTAAACCAGCCATTACTGAAGTCAACAAAACACTTCTGAAAGTCTTGAATTGGACTTTAAAAGTTGGGGTTAAATCCTACATAGGATACCTTCATATATAGTTATAATAATATTACTTTTCACAACAATATTATACAAGAGTATACTTGACAGCAGAATTTAGTTGCTGAATTTAGCAACACTTGTCAATGCTTTATTTTAAAAGACTGACTTAATTCCTTTTGAAAGGAAACTGGGGAAACACCTAAGTGTGTTCAGATTTATCGTAACAAGATTATAAATGCATTGATAACAAGAAACAAATTTGCATTGACTATCTACAAATGTTCTTTGAAATAATATAAATCTTACTAAATTGGTTATGATCAACCATTTTCACTGCATTGTAGAAAGGAGAATACAGAAGAAAGCCTTAAGTAAGAAGGTGGCCCCGAGATAAAAGGAAGGCTTGGGTTTTTTTTATTTTAATTAAAGAAATTGATGCCCCTTCATGTTCTGAGTTGTATAGTACAATAGATTTTATAGGAAAAGGGTGGAGAAATTGGTATAATATTTTTTGGTTCCTATATTCTTGCCTGCCTGGTACTGAGTAGTCACTGAAGTCAAAGCTAATCAGCATTTTATAAGATATAGTGTTAATCTTCTCAGCTATGCATAGCATACTGAACATTCCCGCTTATCTTCTTATCTTCCTGAATAGCACAACAGGATGAGGTGCATCTGTTTACATGCCAAATACATAATCAGCAACTGCTGAGTTGAGGTTACATTGATATGTACACATAGTTTATATCTTTTCTACTTGCATTTGAGCTTTATAATTTGAGCAGCCTGATATTATCCAATTAATCTTATGCAAGATACTCAGCACACACAGAAGGTTTAGTTTTAATTTACTAGTTTCTAAGTAGTGATAGTCTCTGCTATGTGGAGCATTTTGCAGCCATAAATTATGTGGTAGCAATTATCCCTTAAAATGTAACAAATGTTTATTTTCTGTGTCCTGAATTCAGAACTGTGAAACTGAGAACAAAGGTACCTGAACAATTGAGTGGTCCATAGGTCCTTTCTCATATGAAAGTTATATTTGTGAACTTTCATTAAATACTCACTGCAATAAATATATATTTCATATATACAAATAATATAAATAAAGGATATAAAAGTTGCATATTTTTCTTTCTTGCTCTGTCCATAGAGCCTAGTCAAGTTCATTTAATTGTACTGGAATATTAAAATTGCTACCATTATTATTATAGTTATTATTAATGTCATTATTATTTCTAGACTTGAAGGATGTTTTTCCAGTTGATATGACAAATAAGATAGTAATGGTGAAACTGAGACAGGCAATAACTTCTCTGCTTGAAATAAGACCACTGAGGTCATATACATGAAGATTTTTTGAAAAAAGAAAAACTATTCATTTTTTGATGTAATTTGCTTTTTATATAATTTGCTTTTTATATTCTTCACCACTTTTTAATAGACCTTAGATGCATACAGAATGTCCAGGAGATCTGGCTTGGAAAAAGTATTTTAAAGAGGAAAATCACAAATGAATTCCATCAAATCTCTTACCATATTCTGTTTAAATTTTGGCACAAGTAGTCATATTTTACTTTTAAAATGTGTCTTGAAAATGCAGAGTGGGACCTGGTCAGAAGGTTCAATAATTCATTCCTGATCCATATGCCTTGTTTCCATCATGTAACAGAGAGACCATAGTACATGTTGGGGTGTCACTTTGACAGGGAATTAGGACACTTCAGAGGAACATATGAGGCTCCTGGGGACTGGAATAGCTCTCAAATCCTGCTGCATAGACATAGGCCGAAGTAACTCCCTGAGGCATCAAATAAACTACTCAAACATAACTACACAAAAAATAACATCTTAATTTTTGAGGTATTTCTAGCTTTATAGAGTCCAGATGATTATCTGAGAAATCTGGACAGAAATCTGACCCAGTAATTTTCAGATTTGCTCACCACAATCCGTATTATGGTCTGTCACTCCAGAAGCAATTATGAATCATTAGTTTTAATATGGAAAAATTAGTTGGCACTATAAAAAAATGGCATCACCTATACACATGTCTTTGAGGAGCTGGAAGGCATAAATTTTTCCATCTGTGCTACGAGTACTGAAATTAATTGTAATTTTGCAATTTTCTTTAATGGAGCTGAGATTTTATGTCTGACTTCCTACGCTTTGCAATGCCAGTGTTTTCTGTTGCCTTGCAGGTATGTATGTATTTGTTCCATGATTTTTCAATCCTCAATTTGCACACTACTCTTTAGGTGTACTGGGGTAGCTCATACCATTAACAGCAACAGTTTCATGGTATATTTTGGAACCTATTTGGTGATGGTGTTGGTAATATTTGACTATTAAATAAGTATTTACAAAACACAGTTTCCAAGCATTAGATATTCACTGAACATTTAACAGCATCATACCAAGTTATGAACCTTTCCTGTAGACAGGAGCCTTAGATACAATTAAGGGACACTAAGAATGATAAATGTGGACAAGGCTGTGAATGCAGAGAGGGATTTCTGCCCACAAAAATTTGGCTGACAGTAGACAATAAAGGTTATTTATCGCTTATATTCTTGTTAATATGTTTTATGCATATGTATGCAAAATGACTATAATTATTTTTTATTAAAATTGATCTGATTTGAAACTTGTTGAAAGTTATTTTCTAGAGAACATGTTACAACTCAAGTTCAAGTAATGGGACAAAAATATTATGTCCTATGAAACATCAATATGTAGTAAAGTCCATATTGCAGAATGATCAACTTTGTGCCTATCAGCAAGACTAATTGTGTGACCATTTTCATGCAAAACTTAAGGAACTCATCAAACCAGGTGGAAAAGTAAAAGACATGCTGCAGGTGGTATCATATGAAACACTTTCCCAGTTTTGCTTCCCTGCTTATGCTGAAGAATTTTGTATTCTCATAAAGATTTTGAGACTTCAGTAGTGTTATATCATAACCTGGAAGTTTCTCTCTAGCCAGGACAGAGAGAAATTATTATTATTATTAAGTATTATTATTTATGGTTTGACAGTGTTTGAGATTGATAGTCCTGAATGAATTAGGTTCTTTGTGACCTTGTGAATCAAAGAAATAAAAAATATGAAAGGATAATAGGAAAAGATTGTACATTCTCCAGAGGTTTTGGGACTATGACTCCACTTAATATTTTTTGATAATTGTCCAGGTTGATGACCCCAGATTCCCCAGATGTTCGAGTGTAGTTAATTCTTTCTGCATTAAAGGATATCCCTAAACTCCCACCTGCTGTCACATGACTGTAAACACTGCATATTTAGCACAACCAGACTGCAAACTGAGTAGGGACAGGTGGTCAAACAGTACACAGAAGTATTACACTTTTTCCACATATTCAGATGAACACAAAGAACTTTTTGCTCACTAGAGCTTGCAGTTGCCTTTACATTTGGACCTCTGGAGTAAAAAGGAAATAGAAAATCCATAGCTTAACTGTAATCACCATGATGCTTTGCAAAGCCCATTTTCCACATGTCCCAAAAAAATGAGCAGCAAGTGGCTAGAAATCTTCAGCATGTTTCCTCTCATCATATTTTCTAAGACTCCTTCCACCTTGTTCATTTACAGTGTCTATAGATATTAGCTATCTTCCCTGATACTTTCCTTCTCCATAGTGATCAAGAAAAAATATTTATCTGCTTTTGGAGTAACCTTTTATTTTTTTAACAATTCTGACATATCTTGTTTCGTTTTTTTTCCTCATATTCAATTTGTTCACTCTTTCTGCACGTGTCATGGATATATCTTGAATCTTACAATACTCATGAGAAGGGAACACTCCAGTGGATTCCTCTTTTCTTTCTTTTATTTTCTTTTCAGTTCAGAGACCCAGGTGGACTACAGCATTTGAGCTGAGCTTTTGAATACTGTTGAGTGTTTCTTTTTTATTTTTTGTTGCCTGAATGGGAGCTCATTGACTCAAGGGTAGTGCATGATAAATATAGTCTTCATAACACTTGTCTTTCAAAAAACATTTGTTTCCATCTTATATTGTGCTGTTAGCTATATCTAGTAAAGAAAGAGCTCTAATTCTTCTTAAATTAATGTTATTTCAGATCACTTTGCAAGATTGCTCTGAATTCCAAATCTTGTTCCAATGTACTCACTGTCCTTCAGTGTTTTATATCATCTGCAAATTAAAAAAGTGTACTCTGAGCTCTGTTATTCTCACCGTTAATGGAAACATCGAAGAGCTGCAGACTCAGGATATACTGAAGACTCTGACATTTAAAGTCAAGGTTCAAAGTCTGTTGGCATCTCTCCTCTTTCCTCAGCAAGATGCCCCTCCAATTTTAAAACTCTTCAGTCAGAATTAGGAGGTTTTTGAATCAGATAGATGTCAATGCAGTATATTTGCACTTGCCTATTAATGTTTTGACATCTCCCTCAATAAATTTTAGATGTCTTCAACACTGGTGCTTAAATCATCAGTTCTAAGGTGAGATAAAGCCTGAATAAAATTCAGGGTTTACCTATTGTCCTTCCATTCCCTGTACATGATGCATTGAATAGACCTCGATTAGGATGCATGGTGTAAGTCATTCCCAAATCATTCATCTGCATATGAGCTGGTTATTATGTTTGATATCAAGTATAATCATGATAACCATGATTGCAGTTGCTGATCTAGACTTCTGAATGAGTACAAATTCCTGAATTCCCATTGCATAATGAAGCATATTCTTATTTTTCTCCTGAACTAAAGATAAAAAAGAGAGAGACAACAAATGAATTCTCCAGGTTGAAGGGATTAAATAAGAACATTAGTTGATC
The DNA here is from genome assembly GCA_023637945.1 of Phaethornis superciliosus. Classification (NCBI taxonomy): domain Eukaryota; kingdom Metazoa; phylum Chordata; class Aves; order Apodiformes; family Trochilidae; genus Phaethornis; species Phaethornis superciliosus. The sequence goes on from JAJQWJ010000006.1 coordinate 23,581,157, forward strand.
TTGAACTTCAGCTAGTTGCCAGCAACCTTTTCTGAAATCAGCATAAGGGAACAGAGCAAGTAATACGGTTGAAGACCACTGAGGCCACAAAGCCCAGAGCATTCTAAGTCTCAAAACATTACTTTTCTGGGATAATGAACCTCTAATAAAGCAAACAAATTCTAACTGACAAATAATTCCTTTTCATGTTAATGATGTATCAAAAATTAAATAATGTAACCACAAAAAAAGTCAGCAACATTAATCTGCAGGATACCAAGTGTGAATTAGAGGAAAAATTGCAGGAAGCACGCTACAAGTGGTCTTGAGGAAGAGTAGTTCACCACAAAGGTCTCAAGTTTTTAAAAAATGGATCTATGGACTACTGCCATTTACATCCTACTCAGCCTGGGAATTAGATCTTAATGATGTATGGCAGCTATTAAATTGTGGATAGTAGGGTTATGCTCTGATCCCTGCATGGCCACTAATTGAGTTGTTCCTATATAAATGGGTAAATGTTGACTATAGCTTTGGAGACTAAAAAAGATCTACAGTTCTTTATATGATCCAATAAGCACAGACTCAGCAAATTTAGCCTTCATTCATCATCTTGGGAATCATCTTATGATCCCCATCTTCTGGTAATATTTCAAAAATTCAAATGGAAAACATCTAATAAACATCTTTCAATTCTTCAAAACATGGTAAGAAGGAGTTGGGTATTATCATTGCATCTCACTCATACACAAAATATGTAGTATTTGTTTTCATTGTCTACGGAAAAACAATATAAGTAGAATAACCCTTTATGTTATTTTTAATGGAAGTAGTCTTCGTGCCAGCCCTCTGCATATGTAATATCTCTACTTTAAATTCTTCTCTTAGCTACACGGGTGTAGCTGATGGAATTTCTTACCTTAGCGATATAATTCCATGATTGTACGAATATTTCTTATAGAAATATTATAGAAGAATTGGACTAGAAAATTGAATTGGGCTCAATGTGATAGCTCAATAACATTCATCTGACTAAATATTGATATGTACAACTTTTCTGTGTCCATCACAGTTACATACCTTAGCACTGAGGCACTGAGCTAATCTTAATACAAGCTTCTTGATTCACATGGCACAGTAACTCTTCCTCTATTGTCAAGACTTCTTTCCTTGTCCAATCATTTTTAGACATTTCAATTTTAAATGAACTTGTGTAGGTTATGTAGAATAGATAAACAGAATGTAAATGTCTACATTCGAACAAGCTGTCTCGACTTACTATATATACAATGAAGACAAAAGAACATTTTCAGAATATGAATTATTCCCTGCTAAATAAGATAAGTAAAATGGATAATTTCTGTCCTGCATGAGTTTTTCTCCATTGCTTGTACAGATAATTAAATCAGCTAGCTCATATGAAGATGCAGAGTTCCACAAAGCTTTACATTAAAATAGTAAAGATGGATGAAGTTCACGATAGTATACTAAGATATTTTGCCCCTGGAAGATCATATACTTTTGCTGCCACACAGGTTACCAAAAGATGAATCTGAGAAATCTCATATATTATTCCTACTTAGTAAATTCACCTCAGTAACAAATTCACTTATTAGGCACAAACCTTCCAGAGAGAAGAAAAAAAAGGTCTGAAACAGAAAAATCCCTGAAAAACTAACAAACAAAAATCAAAAACAAAAACCAAACAAAAAATTAAAAAAAACCCACTCAAATCTCCAGAGGTCCCTTCCAATCCCTACCAGCTTGTGATTATGTTTTCTGGGGAACGTTTAAAAACATAGAGAAAGGAAGCTTTCTTTCTATTGAAGAACTAATACAGAGACCTTGGGCAGAGATATTTCTTTTGCTTCAAGCACAAAATTAAATTTGGAACACTAAATTGAAGAATGAAATGTCATCGAATTATCCCGTGGTTGATATAATGCAAAAAGTAGGCATGGGCACATTTCTCAAGCCCATCAAGGCCCCTTTGGATGACCTCCTTTCCTCCAGACTGTCAGCCACACTACACAGCTTGGTGTCATCATCAAAAAAAAAAAAAAAAAACTGGCAGAGGGTACACTCAGTTCCACTGTCCATGTCTCTGACAAAGATGTTAAACAGCACTGGTCCCAGTACCCAGCCAAGAGTATCCTGAATTGTATCAGGAACAGCATGGCCAGTAGGAGAAGAAAAGTGGTTGTACCCTTGTACTAGGGACCACTTCCTTTGTACTTGGGACTGGAGAGTCCATACATTGAGTATTGTGTTCAGTTTTGGGCCTCTCACTACAGGAAAGACATTGAGTTGCTAGACCAAGCTCAGAAAGGGTAGCCAAGCTGGTGAAGAGTCTGAGGAACAAGTGCTATGAGGAGAGACTGAGGGAACTGGGAATGTTTGGAGTTTGGAGAAGAGGAGGCTGAAGGGAGACCATATTGCTCTCATCGATAGCTAACTTAAAGGAGGTTGTAGCAAGGTGGGTGTTGGCCTCCCAAGTAAAAAATGATAGTACTGCAGCTTTACAGTAATGGTTTAAAGCTGCACCAGGGGAGGTTTAGACTAGATATCAGGAAGAATTTCTTTACCAAGAGAGTAGTCAGGTGCTGGAACAGACTGCCCAGGGAGGTGGTGAAGTCACTGTTCCTGTAGGTATAGATGTAATCACCAATATGTACCTGAAGGAATGGGATAAGCAACAGGGAGCTGGGCTCTTTTCAGTGATGCCAGTGCCAGCCAGGACAAGAGAGAAGAGGCACAAACTGAAACACTGGAAGTTGCCTCTGAACATCAGGAAACACTTTTTTACTGTGGGGGTGACTGAGCAATGGCACATGTTACACAGAGACACTGTGGACTCTCCATCCTTGGAGATATACAAAAGTTGTCTGGATGTGGTCCTGGGCAGCCTGGTCTAGGGGATACTGCTAGAGGGGGGGCTGGTAGGCTAGAAGACATACAGAGTTCCCTTCCAACCTCAATCATTCTGTCATTCTGTGGCATGAAACTGCAGGGAAGCTGTCAGTTTAGGTCCAGCTTCCACTACAGGTATGATGGTGAAAGGCTCAAACATTCCTCACAACACGTATATAATCATTGCATTGAACTTTCCCTTGGACATCTTTTTCAAATGTGAAAAATGTTTTGGTCCACGCTGTTGTTCAAGACATATTTTGATTTGTTTGCTTTTTAGTATTTTAGATCAATGTACAATTGTGTATTCATTTAAACTGAAAACAAATGAACAAACAAAAATTTCAGGGTAGGTTCCAATATACTGAGTTAAGATCTGCAGTATGGAATACTACCAATAAATACATTGTATGAAGGACACTATGGTAAATTGCAAATAACCTATCCTTGCCAAATGTTCATACCACAGTTAATCACGCTCTCAAATCTAGCCAGTAGTTATTTTCCTCAGTACTCATTTGTATTGTCAGCAGTTTCTTTGATGTTTTGGAGACAAAACATCTGAACTCAGGAAGCAGAAACTTCATCTAGCTAGTGGAAAACTTAATAATTTTCCATTTTTAACTTTTTCATCCCCTTTCCTAGTAGAAACCCTTCTAAATAATGTTAGTTTTTTAATCTATCTGGAGGATCATTTTCTCCTGTCGGTCAACCATGCAGAACAATCACTGTTGTCCCAGATTCTCTAGCTTCTACAAGTGTCTTTGCTTTAACTGGTCTGCTTTTAGTCATGAGAATTAGCTAGACATTGAAGACACATAACACAGTATAAATGAGGGTTGGTTTCAGTTGCCAATTTATAAGCCATTATAGATAAGCAGGTTTTAGATATCATCAAAACTAATGAAGTCAAAGGCAAACCTTAAAAAGGCCTTGAAAGTGCTTCTATATTCAGCTAGATAAGAGTAAAATAGTAATTGCAGGAATTTCACAGTGAATCTAATTCTTCAACCAAGTGCTAGCCACAGGGACAAAATGATATGCTTATATAGGTCATGGCAATTTCAAAAGGAAATGCTTTATAAAGAACAGAAGAGCATCATGGGTAATAATGCAAATTACCATGTCAGTAACCCTAATTAAATTTGGCTGAACATAAAGTGTGGCTGAAGGGGAAAAAAATGTTCATTTATTTTTGCCCATCTCTTACAAAACATGTCACATTAATACTTTCTCCCTTTTCTTGGGTTCCATACTAGAGAGTCTGAGATGTCTCCCATGTTAATGGGAATTCAAAACTGAGTAAAATAATGGAATTAGAGATGTTAAAACAAAAGACAAAAATTAGCATAGAGTTTCTTCAGTTAATAATCTGAAAGTAGGAGATGCGGAAAAACCCAAGGGTTACTGGTGGGATAGAAACCACAAAAGTGCCTGAGAATGATCAGGTAGAAAGATCCTGAGTTAGGCATGATACATTTAGTATCAACACAGGAGTTTTATCTTGGTGGATACCATTAATGCTAGTGAAGGGTGTTATTGTTACTCATACTTTGTTAAAAAAGAGTTAAGAAGTTACTGAAAGTGTCAGAAGTGCAAAACAGGGAGAAATGTCTTAGATGCATAATAAAGAATAATGACTAGAAAAAGCTTCGTTTCACGTAAAGAAAATGGTTTTCTTTTATTCTACTCAGAAGAAATGATGTTTTTTTAAATTTCTTCTAGCTAAAGGATGTTTCAGACCAAACCTAAAAAAAAAAAACCTGTAAACCTATTCTGCTGAAAACAAAATAAAATGGATTAATGAATATAACATTACCCAGGATGTTTCAGACCAAAATTTAAATTCCTATCCTGCAAGCTCCAGGGAAGGATTTAGTCTGGAATTTCTCAAGCAGTATGCTTAAAATAGGTTGAAGAAAAGTATACCGTGGAAGCAGTTTTACTTCCTAAAGAGATTAAGTATTCAGCAGGCCAAACTGTCTTTCATTCTGAGTGATAAAGACTGTCTCCTTACATGTTAGGTAGCTAATTATTCGCCTCTATTGCAAATCAGGTTATAGATACACTTAAATTTTGGTCATGCAAGAGAACTGTCCTCAAGGTAAGCTGTTGTGTCGGTCAGCCACTGAGACAACCATTCCATGTGATGTCTGATGTGCCTTTCTGATTATTTTTAAGCCACTTCTCTGTTTGTAAAATATTTCTGTTTCAATGATTCAGCATTTTCCTATGGAGAAAAAGAATTTCCCTTCAAATATTCTCCCATCATCTCTATTTTTATTTATTTCAAGTTGTTAGAAAGTGAAACAAAGCAGCTTATGTCTTTGGAGATTTTCTTAAACAGAAGAAAATGATCTAGTGAAACCTTTTATAAAGAACAGATATTAATTTCTGTTTATGGACTGGTACTCCACACCCAGAAAAAGAGATTCTAATATCAACACAGTGGTGAAGGTTTTGCTCAGCACATCTTCATTTGCTACCGACCTGACAATATGCAAGTCATTGCTTTTGTAAGCTTTATAGTTTTATAATGTTCAGACACGTTGGACCTAAATTAGCAGGGACCGCACTGTAAACAATAGGTGACTTACTTGGAAAGCCTGTTACAATTTCCTGGAAAACAGTCACATTTTCTGCACTGGAAATGAGTCGTGTAAGGTGGCAACGAACTGGAAAATAGAGAATGTACTTAAAGAAGGCTTAATCAGTTGGGAAACGGAATGGATTCAATTGCAGAAATTTCTATAGTCTATAGTTACTCAAATACACCTCTGTCACTGTATCAATATTTGTATCCATTTCCCAGACTGATTCTATTATTTATACTTGTCTTCCCCATCAGCTTTTTACATTTAGAGTGATACAGACAAGGAGAACTCTGCGCAGCTCCTAGTAACTTATATAGGCACAAAATAGTCTAGAACAGATGATCTGCACATAGAATCAAAATATCTCTCCTTTTACTTTGTAAAGGTAGAGTTCAGCAATATAGGGTTGCTGCTGAAAGCCACTAATTGTTTGTTAAGGCTGGGTCACTTCAGTCTTCTGAAACTGGATCTCTGTTGTGAAGTCCCTTCCATAGGAAAATGTTAACTTGCTCCTTAGGCTACTTTCCAGAAACAGCATAAAAAAGACCTAACTTGCATGACTTCTACTTTTATTAATGACACCTTGAAAAAAACTGGGAAGCATGAAGAAAGGTCAGTGATGAAAGAAAATGTGAAATATAATTATAAAGAAAAAAACTTATAAGCAAATGTGACCATCAGTCACCATCTCTGGCTTTTATGAATTCAAGCATGCTGTTTTCTGAACTTTTTGATGCTATTTTATGTATATAAAATTTCTTCCAGACACCATATGACTGTAAAAAGAACAGGTTTGGATTTCTAAGAGTATAGAGTGGAAAATTTACATTGGCTCAAGACTTTGCAAAATCTAGAGCAACCAGATTATTTATTGCAGGTGTTCTTGGTGAGCAATGTTTCTCCACTTATAAGCTATGAGTGAAAAGGCTTTAAAATAAACAGAATGTTATTGAGAAAATACAGTAAAACATCAGCTGGGGAAAACTGAATAAAATATCATCATGAGGTGTGATTATCACAACCTGTATAGTTTTCCAGCATTCACAAACCCAGTCACTGCTGATCTACCTGTGAGGTTGATGATCCTGCCTTTCTCATTTTTTTTTTTTAAATTCTCTCTTCAGTGTGCGGTCAAATTTATCATTAACTTCCAGGAGTGTTTGTGTGTTTGGGGAGGAACTCTTTTACTCTGTTAATTAATTGAAGTGGTCTCTTGTCAGAGGGGAGTCCATAGAGCAATCTGACATATAGACTTCAGTTTTTGGTGGTTTTCCTATAAGTAACACTCCCCAGACTCAGACTCACACACACAATAATAATTCCCACCATGCTCTGCTGTTTGTCTTGAGGGAGTCTTTTCCACACATAGTGTCCACAGAGAGAAATCAACATAATTCATGAGTTGAAATTATTCCACATTACAGAATAATTCTATTGAGTATGGCCATGGTCCCTTTCTAAGTTGTCTTAATCAGCACTTAACTCCATAGGGTTTAACTCCAGCATACAATCATGAGCGTGTAACACAAGGCACACCAGACACTGGTCTCTCACTCTATCTATCCCAGACATGAAAAACAGTGGTCCAGAGATCATTGAACTCCTGTTACCTGAGAAACCCCAGATTTGGCAGCTTCCTCACTGTGTGAGATCTTTGTTGACCTCTCTCAGCAGAGTTAAGCTGATGGCCTGAGTGTGAGCTGTCTGTAGAGAATCTGGCTATGCTTCTGTCACAGTAATTTGGGAACGTGTCTTCAGAAGACTCGTAGTGACTGCATAGTCACACACCTGCTCCATCATTAAAACATTAAAGTATTTTAACAGGACTGGCATGCTTTGGTAAAATGTATGAGACGTGGCCCACATAGTAATTCTCTTCATTAACTCCCAGGTGCTCAACATACCTTCTGTCCAACAGGGACATTCTCACACCAAAATTACTCATTTTATTAAACAATAGGCAGCTTTAAGGTGACATCCTTTCTTCTTCAGCTCTCCAGGTTGTATTCCTTACATTTATTATTTTTAAAGGATTTACTTATCTCTCTATTCCTTAGTACTGAAGACTGATTATGTGTTTATGCATAGTCTGGACTTTTCAAATGATAAATCTGTAACTCTTTGTAAGCCACTGTTGTCTGCAGGCTGAAAGGAAAGAAAAAGAAAAAGAAGCAGTGGAAATGGAACCTCCATGTTACATTAGTCCTTAAGGAACTAAAGTGATCGAATCACAATTTGGGAACTTCCACTCTCTCTTCAGCAGTGTTGGTGTATCAGCAGCAGCAGACAGAAGCACCACGCTGCTTGCAGGTGGCAGAGAAGGAAACATCCTTCATTTTCACCTTTTTGTCTCAAAAATTCAAAGTGGCAGGTCATTGTAATAAGCCAGGCTGTGACAAGAAGAGACATAGAAGGAGGGAGTCAACTATTACTACATGCTACCTGAAAAACTATTGTCTGATTCAAACTTGGTGATGGCCTCCTCTAGACTGGTTCTATCCTGAGTCTGCCAGCTGCAGTGTGCTGATCTAAGTTGTCAACGGCCAAAAGAGTGCATAGATTAATAATACATCACTCATCCTGTTTTTTGGACCTGGGATCCATCCTTCAGCTTCACGATGTATCCACATCACTTCCATCCTCCCGTTTTCTCCCTTAAGAATTCCAGATGTCTCTAGTATTAGGTAAGGTCCCTTTTTGTGTTCTGAGTCACTGAGACTGAAACGTGTTCACTGAATCATAGTGTAAATCCCATGGCTATTGGTCTTGAAGCAATACTTCATACTCATAGCAGCTTCCTTATGACAGCACAGCACCATTAAGAAACAAGCCAAGCACTCCAAATCATTTAGCAAGTCAGAAAGTCTGTCCAGTGCTAGTTTGTCACTGAGATTATCTATTCATTGTGCTAACATGAGTGAAAGGTGCTGACTGATTGCAGAATTGTTTTCTCCTCCATACCAGCAAAGTTCTTTCTATCTGTATGTGAGATGTCATATATTGAAAAATGTGTCCTAGTTCAGCTCTTACTTGAGTCCCAGATTTCACTGGTCACCCTCTGCTTCAGCTCCCAACTGTAAAATCAAGATCATAGCCCTCACGTCTTCATACTCTGTGTGTCTTAATTAGAAATACTGGATGGGGATGATGTGTGGCTATATCTGTGCAACGTGTTAGGGTGTAGCTCAGTAGGGGCCCATAAATGCTACTGTAGTAAAGAAACTCTTCCTTGCACTCCTTTCTGTAACTTATGTAGCTCTCAGCACTCCAGTAATAGTTTTATTTTTAATATAATTTTCTTGTCAGTATTCTGATTCAAGATACCATACTTGTGATAGCTCATCATGCCACAAATACTCATGATTAGATTCATGTTTTTCCCTGTGGTGAGAGGAAAGATGTCACAAGCTGCTGCCATGGGGACAAATTCTGAATCCAAATATTATGTTTAGAGCAAAATGGAGATTTCCACCTCATGCTAAATGTTTGATATTGCATCATTATTATTTAAAGTATTTTATGACAAATAGGCAAAAAAGCATCTATTCATTTAGAAATAGGAATTTGTGACACCCTTTTTTATCTAGAAAATTTGCCTCTTTCTGCTTTCACCTGGAAGTTGTTTACTTTGTTCTTTATTTCACAAAACTCTGATTGTTTTTTTCTTATACTTCATGGAGTGCCAAGACAGTCAAGCTCCCACACATAACAGAAAAGAGAGACAAGACTAGAAAGCCTTACAATGCTCAGGAGACTCCAGCTTAAGCTGTGTGAAAATTATGAACTCAAACACTCCTGTCATTAGCTAATAATGAATAAGCACTGATTGAAAAGTCCCCTTTTAGACGATGGTCATTTACTTCTGGCTAAACAAAATAGGATCACAGAGGTACGCTTAAACCTCAGAACAAAATTAATTATGATAATTCAAGTTCTTGCTGTCTTTAATTATTAATGTCATTATATTGCTGGTCTTAAAGATTCAGGATTTTATAAACATTCCTTAGGTAGGGTTGCAAATCATTCTGAGATTTAGCCAGCAAGCTGAAATTTCTAATTTAACAAAAATACAAACAAAAAATATCATCTGTTTACACAGCTGTCTAAAAAGTCATGTTTAGAAAAGTGAAAATACAATATATCCCTTCCGAAACAAGGCAAATTTAAAGAAATCCCAGTGACATTCTTCTCTTTTGCCTTACTTCTCTGAAAAAGGATCCTTTTTTCCAGTAAGCAGGTGCAGTGTGAGCAGAGGCAATCCTATAATAAGACTGAAAGAACAAGTCATGTTACCTTGTGCAGTCTTATGAAAGTGATGGTATCATGGTTTTGAAGCATTCCTACAGACCATGATATCCTATTTTTCTGTTTTTAGTAGTAACAACAATTTTCAATTCAATTGAACTGTATATGTTAATCTTGATAAAACCCTGAAGAAGCATATATTTCAGTAAAGAATTCCCCAATTTATTTACAGAACTGACTGTTCTTTACTAGAGCATCTAAACTGAGACTCCTTTAAGACAGCTGTGATATTGTATTGGTAATTTTAATACTGATTTGACAAAAGCAGTATGCAAATATACTGTCTTCATGTATCCCATATACATATATTATCATTAGTGAATAAAGTAAAACACAAGTCTGTGGAAATTCTGAAGGTTATTTCTGTTCTTATTGAACTTCTGCGCAGTTCCTCATCCATGGCTTTTCCACGTGAATGTCATCTCTCCCTTTTGCAGTAGATAGTAATGCACAGAGGAGCAATTAATCCCAAACTCACAAAGTATCAGTATGGCAGACCTTCTAGACACCAGCCATATTGCTGTTTGATAAAGAACAACCGAACATTAAAGTAGAAATATTTTTCATTGATATTTGATATTTGCACACGCAAAATATGAAAGCTCAGCTGATTAAACAGACTTTATGTCCAAAATGGTCATGAGCATCTGCAAATATCAATTAAGATATACAATTCCATATGCAAGAGAATGAACAAATCATTTGGAAGGTAATTAAAACTTTTTTCAATCCTCTCTGAGAGACAGGACAAAGGTTGGTTATCAGTGTGTTTACATAGCAAAAAAAGCATTGCTCAGATATCCAATTTTTTTGTGTGTGTGTGTTATTCTTGTAGTCTATTGCTGATACACATTACTTTTGGTACCAGTAACAGATATATGAAACATTTACTTTATGGCTATGTCATCAATCAAAACATATGTCCCATTCCATATATAACTACCTTTCAAAATCGCTATTATGTTTCACACTTGATCCAGATTTATAACCTTTAATTTCCCTATATGACTCTGGACATCCTATTAATTTATACAGTTCTTTGTTACTGTGTTTCCATTAATTTATGGAGTTGTACTTTCATAAATGCCTTGAAATTGCTTGTTTAATGGAAAATATAACTCCTGAATAAGAGATTGCATAAATTTCTTTGCTCTGTAAGAGTAAGTGGCTCACCTTTTATTATTTTTTTCACAATTATGTAGACATGTGAGTTACTTCTGAGGCCCCAGTATCTTGGTAATAACTAATACACTAAAACAAATTAATATAAAGCATTATTGTGTCTGATGACTGGACTTAAAATTTAACTTAGAGCATATATAATGTAGAAAAAAAAGTTACATTTGTTAGAATAGACTTCTGCAAGGCTTTTCTTAATTTCAGATATTTCAGGTACTTTAGCTCCCCTCATCTTTTTGTAATGCTATAGTAATTCTAGTTTAGGGACAACACAGGGGGATCCCAACATAGGAAAATTTCCTATGTTTTTGGTGATAGCTTACGTATGATACAGTGCCAAAGATTTGAAAAAAAACCACAACCAGTAAAACAGCTCAAGCACTGGGAGAATTCTGTAAAAGAGAACAGAAAGAGTGAATTGAATGCGATGAAAGACAGAAGGGCAAACTAAACTGAAGTCCCTGGGTTTACTTTGAAGTATTGTACTGATTTGAATTTCCACTGTCCTGCACTGGGTGTCATCATTTATTCTGTGCAAAGTGAGTGTTAAATATAACCAAAATGCTCTCAAGTTTGATTTGGCCACTTTGCACTAACTGTGAGAGACACTTAATGACTGCCTATAGTGAAAGCCAAATGAAGCAATTAGACACTTCTATTTTAAAAATTCATATTTAAATGCCAAAGTCAAAGGACAACTGTGATTTTGTTCTGTGCATTGCAAAATGTTTTGGCGGTAGCTGACATGAGTATTGGGATCTCTGTGTGGAGAAAGAGGGAGGAAGAAGAGAGGGAAGAAGATATTAATGGTTCTAAAATACTTATTGCACAAAAAAGTTAATGTATTTTTATTACCTTGAGATCCAGGGAAATAGATCATCAGCTACCACACTCCACAGAGGATTGTATTCAGAGTACAAGGACAGAAGACTTCTAATTAGCACTGCAGGTTTTGTCAGAAAACTCCACCAAATGACTGGTTTCCTTTTTAATTTTATCTAAGGTCTGACTTAAATAATTTTGGCTTTGATTTTGAGTTACCTGGGAAAACAAAAGATAATGACCACAACACATGAATTTTGCTATTTCATTTCCAAAGTTTTGTCACATTCGAACATATATTTCTTGTCAGTGCTTTCTGAATTAGAGATGAGCTTGAACAATGAGTGTGAATATTCTGAAATATTAGGATGTTTGGGATTTCTGCCCATCACTTAATGACAAGAGCTGGGTTGTTTTTCATTTGTTATGCTCAAATCTCTTGTCATAAAACTTTCCCCTTTTGTCATTTTAGAATCCACCCAACATAATTTGAAAAACAAAAGGGAGCCAAGTAAAAAAAAAACACAAGACATCCAGGTCCAAAGAAGTTTCCCATCACTCTTTAAAATTAAGCGACTCAAATTGAGTTTTAATTTACATGTTAGGCTTAATATCACAGTCATTGCATATTAACTAAATAGCAATGGATCATTTGACAGCCTATTTTATGAGGTGTAACAATGGCTGCATATAAAACATACAGACGCTATTATTACGCTGTCCTTAAACCTCAGTAAATCTGCTTCAATAATTACTGGAGCTTCAGCAATATACTTTAGCTAATACACCTCCACATCAACTCATTGCTATAACTGACACAAACAGGTACCAAGTAACTTCTAAGAGACTGTGTTCCTGTCCTACATAATCACTAAGAACATCATATAAATCCTTCTTCCTACTCTTTTTATATCTCTTTCAAATAAAGAATAAAAATCTAAAGGCACTTATATTTAACATACTTGGAGTTTACCTCACAAGACCAAGTAACAAATGTAATTTTAATGTGTATTGGTTGCTTCTCTACTTATGATTATGGGCAAATAATTAGCAATAATAAGTGCTGTACTGACAACATTATAAATTATATCAGCCTGAAGACGTCATGGGTTCAGAATGATGCTACAAACATTGTATGAGGACTGACTGAGGCTTGTCAGACAACTGACACAGAGAAAACCAGAGGTGATTGTCAGCTATGTCTCATTTTGTAAGGACAAGTGGTTGTCTCATGATTATACTGTAAATACTTTTTCTGCCAAGTGAAGATTGGATTTAAAAAGGCAGTCTTTTATTAGATGTTCATGGCTTGAATTTAGGGGTTCTCACCTATATGCCACTTCACAGTAATTACTGTTGTGGATAAAAGATTGCTTTATATGAACTCCAATCTAACATCACCATAGCTTTCCTGGTGATGCAGCAGTATCACCTTAGCTGAGTCACTCTCAGCCAATGTCCTGGTTTAGGTGGGAAAGAATTCTAAAATAATGTTTTCTGTTCAGAAAATTTGTAGTTTTGAGACACTGCAGATGCAGTTCTGTGAGAACAGAAGAGATAAGATGCTTTGGTATGCTGGTTTCTGTAGTGGTCAAGGTCAAGGGTAGCTTTGAACAATGCAGGTTCTGTGGGCCAGGAGGGGCAGCTGACCCAAGCTAGCCAACCAAGTATTCCATACCATAAACATCACCCTCCCTGTAAATTGTGAAGTTTGCAAGGATGTTTGGGGCCTTTTGCTATGGCTGCATTCCTGAGTGGATCCCTTCTGTCTTGTAGGTCATCCAGCACCTGAGGCTTCCTCCCCTCCTTGCTGTGATGGTCACATTCTTACTGGACCTGTTATGGTGGCAGTGTTGTATTGTTGTATTCAGCTGTCACTGCCAGAAGCTCACAGCTCTTGCCTGTCTGGAGCTGACAATAAATGTGTATCTTATATGAACACTGGTGTTAATATTAGTTCATTATTATTATTATTCTACTAAATCTGTTATCTCTTCAACCCATGGGTCTCCTTTCCTTTTGCCATGGTCAGATAATAGAGCCTAAACCATGACAGCCAAGAAAGAATCTGGTGTCTTAAGAGTTAATTACCAGACAGGACTCAGAAACAGGACAATCAGTCATGATCTAATTAAAAACAACAAACTTATTTACTCTCAACATTTTAAAAGAGGTATAAACAGAGGGAAAGAGGTTTTTTATATATAGGATGGAGAGGAAGGTAGGATGAAATAGATTTAAGACTTTTGCTGTAATTTAATGGTTAGGAAGTCTAGAACCCCCAAATTTTTATAAATATTTGAGTTGGCTTACTCCGTTACATAAGCAAGGAGCTGGGAAATGTTTTCATCTCAATTTATGAAAATAAATTGAGCTTTCCTTCATGAGTTTAAGTATTGATTTTTTTCTTGCTCTTTTCAAATTTAAGTTATTCCTAGTAAATTGATGTCTTTGGCTGCATTGCATCATTAGATGTGCTCCAGTTTGTAATTTTTTTAATTATTTGATGTTTCTAAAACTTGAGACCTTATTTTTCCCAGATAATTTATTAGCAATGGGAAGAAGGAAGTGATTTTTTTACCTCTGTCCTCACTATTCTGAGAGATCCCAAATAAAATTTTTTTAAAACCCTGTTTCGTTGGAATGAAGATATAACTTGCACCTACACCAGAGGCTTTGAAGCCTTTAAAAGTATTGATATTTATGTTTAATTCCTTCTAGTAGAGATGGATGCCATATTTTTTCCATTTTACATATGAGAAACTGGAGAGGGGAGAGAAAAAGCACTGAAAAGGTTCAGAAGGTTCAGACTGTTACAAGAGATCAACCAGTCAGTTATGGCCAGACTTCTAAATTTTTATTTCTATATTAATTTGTTGTCATGCCCATAGATGCATATCAGAATGTGGCTTTGCTGTGCAGTGCAATTAATATCAACACACTTAACTAAAACTTCTGAGGCAAAATAAAAAAAGGGATTTTCTGCCAGCAGCATATGAGGGGAGAAAATGGCCAGAAGGCCAAATTCTTGTCTAATTTATATCCTGTCCAATATAACAGAGTTCAGTGTTGCTGTTTGATTAATGATTTCTACAGTTAATGGAGCTGTACTACTGTAACGAAGGGAAAAAATATGGTCCATTGACTTTCACAGAGTGACACTGATCATATATTAGTGTAAGTCTAGGGCCTTATCTGTGCAAGCTGACCAAGATTTTCAAGACCAGCTGTTGATTTGTTAAAATATAATATAAACTACGTAAAAACAAAAGACTATATAAGTCAATGTCTTACACTCTTACTTACTTCCAATGTCTGTACTTACAGTAGCTAATACCAACTATTCAGAGAAAGAAGCAAAATTCAGAAAAAAAATACATAAATATTCCACACTCATTACAACTTAGAATGGCATTTTATTTCAGTCTTAGCTGTTATGCCTGCATCTATGTTTAAGTTAATTTCGCATACATTTTTATCTGAGCTAATATAGCAGTTCTCATTCATACTGTTCCTCACATTAATATGCCATGTCTTTTTACTTTTGCACAAAGTTGAACCAAAGTCTGAGTACCTGATTGAAGCTCATAAATCCCAAATAATTTGGAGGCAATAAGATATTTTATTTACAGATGGCTGACCTTCTCTCAGTCCTTGTGTCTTACCAGGAATGACCTTTCACTATACAACACTCCATTGGCCTTTTCAGTTTGGAGAGCCATTATACATGCTCTGCTGTTTCTCAGCTTCACAAATAAACACTAACTATGGAAATTGCTGAAGGAAGCTGGTATTTTGTCATTTTCTGATATGCTTGGACTTCCTAGCCATGACTGACTTGGCACAGTGAATGTGTTCTAACCCCAGCTGGCAACCAAGCACCACGCAGCCACTCCCTAACTCACCTCACAGTGGGATGGGGGAGACAACTGGAAGAGTAAAAGTGAGAAAACCTGTGAGTTGAGATAAAGACAGTTTAACATGGAAAGAAAAAGCCATCAGTACAAGCAAAGCAAAACATGGAAATAATTCACTACTTCCACTTGACAGGAAGATGTTCAGCTATCTCCGGGTAAGCAGGGCTCCATCACAAAAAACAGTTACTTGGGACGACAAATATAATCACTTTGAACATTCCCCCCCCCCCCTTCCTTCTTCCCCTATCTTTTTATGCTGAGCCTAATGTCATATGTTTAGAGTTTCCCTTTGGTCAGCTGGGTTCAGCTCCCCACCTGTGTCCTCTCCCAACTCCTTGTGCACCCCACCCACAATGGATGGGGTTGTGTGAGAAGCAGAAAAGGCCTTGACTCTCTGCAGGCAATGCTCAACATTAACTATAACATTCTTCTGTTATCAATATTGCTGTCAACAAAAATCCAAAACATAGACCCCTACTAACTACTGTAAAGAAAAGTAACTCTGTCCCAGGCAAAACAAGCACACTGACACAAAACAATTCTCAAAGCTGTATCTAAGTATAATAACATGGGAAATTTATTCACTGTTGTGTCCAAAAATCTGATATTTGTTACACTAGAGGTAAACCGAAACATTTATTGGTGAGGCTGATCAGCCTTGTCTTACCTTTGAACTTTGCCTGCCTGAATTTGTTGTTGCTTGCTTTATACATTAATGGCAAAACCTTAAAAACACTGGAGAAGGGACTGCCTGTGTGCAATAGCTAGCATGAGAAGTCTTTAGCTCATAAGGCACATTCCCTGCCTTTATAACAGTTGGATTATATAACTTAATTACACTGCCTTTTTTGGGTTTTTTTGTAAAACAACAATACAGAAACAAAAAACAATCTCCCCAAATACCAGCTAACTAAAACCCCTTCCAACCTTGAAGGGGTTGGATTATTTGAATTTTTTCCCAATTTTGGGGAGCTTACTTTTGTATCTTAACTTGAGTCAAATAACTTTTAGGCACCTCCATTCAAAACATCGAGACATCCAAAGTCAGCAAACTGAACTCAGTCATAAGCTGAGTTTTACCCCAGTAGCTGCCTTTGCCTGTACTCTTGGTCTATGGAACCATTTCACACATGCAAGACAACTAAAAGTGTTAGGTAAAGCTGTATAAGGTAAACTTTGTGATTTTCATTTACAGTAATATCCTTTTTCATTTTATACTTTTATTCTGAAGTCTGAGCACTTTGCAAACAGTTTCTATTGTGTAGTTTACTATATATATATAGTATACACATACACTATCATATATATATGATTACTATACTTCATTTGTTTTATACAGGTAAGTAATAATTTGTAGTAGTTCTTTGTTGATGGCTGGCATATATTGACATTTACCATTTAAATATGATCTAATATAAATACGATCTAAAGATAACGATTATCTGTATTCATGCACCA
Source organism: Phaethornis superciliosus (assembly GCA_023637945.1). NCBI lineage: Eukaryota > Metazoa > Chordata > Aves > Apodiformes > Trochilidae > Phaethornis > Phaethornis superciliosus. Next base: position 23,598,321 of record JAJQWJ010000006.1, read on the forward strand.
GTTCTATAGTATATGCATCAACTTTCTTCAGCATTGTGATAAGTTTCAATGTCCCATTGTCCCATTATCAGAACTGACATTCACAAAAGGATGTAGATGTAACTTGAGACGTTAAACCAAGAAAGTCAAGATCTTAAATTTTTTCTATGTTCACTAATCCATTGTTTCAAAATAGATCAAGTCTACCCTGAAAGTTAAATAAATAAATAAATAACTGTAAGTGATTGAATATGATCCAAAGAAAAACACAGTAAAATCTGGAGTGCTTTACTTTTTATCTTTTTTTTTATCTTCAGGGATTGCAGAAGAGTGAACACTCTGCATGCTCTCTGCCATGTGGGATATGCCCATGCCAGAAATGTTAAATAAAAATCAGGGCTTCAGCTTTGTTGTGTACACAGAGAAGAGAGATGCCTCAAAGAATAGCTCAGAATAAGTGCTGTTACATTTAGTGTAGCATACCTAGTGCTTACATACCTAAAGTGTATTTCCATAATAAAGACAATAGTTTGCTTCTGAGGATTTCATGTAGAGTTGTAAGAGGTATAATTACCTGAAATTTACATGTAAATTTTCAGGATATAGTCTTGTGTCTGATGATTGTCCTTCAAGCTAGCAGTTTTGTGGACTAAAATTACTTGCTAAAATTCTTGGAATTCTTACATGTCAGCAATTCAACTGGGCTATTACTTGGTCTCCCAGTTGTGAAACAGCCAACGAGGGGGCAGTAAGACTGACAGTGCAGAAAATAAGCTGTTAAACTCTATCTGGTAACCAGTAGTGTTGTATTGAAAAAACAATTCCTTCTGGGGCCATTCATTAGCTAAGGAGATGAGCTACACTGGTCACCCAAATTTTCTATTGTATTCTTATATATGCTGAAATAGACCCTTTTATCTTTAACATATACTTGTTGCTGACTATTGACTTTTTTTCTGAATATTCACATCTATGTTCTTGAATTTCCCTATAGCTCAATACCTATTGTTGCTTTTCTTTCACTGGCATTTCTCTTTAATTATCTTTTTAAAACATGAAAATCTTATGTATAAAAGGAGCATACTTATGCACTACTTATGCACTGTTTGGCAAAACCAAAATTTAACATTTAAAATATAAGCAAGCATGATATGAGGTAGTGTGGTCTGTATAAACCCAAATGGCCTTTCAATAATTAAAAGGAGTCTTTAAGAATGATGAGGACAAACATCTTAACAGAGCTTGAAGCAATAGGAAAAGGGGTAGTGGGCTTAAACTAAAAAGGGTACATTTAGGCTAAGTATAAGGAAGAAACTTTTTACAATTAGAGTGGTGAAACATTGGAACAGGCTGCCCAGAGTGGTGGTAGATTCCTCATCACTAGAAATATTCAGTCAGGTTGGATGGGGCTCTGGGTAACAGATCTAGCTGAAGATGTCCTGACTCTCTGCAGGGAGGTTGGATTAGATGACCTTTAGGTCCACAAATGGTCCCCAAACCATTCTATGATTCCATGAAATGTTCTTCATTTATCAAACTAAGGAAGCTCATAGCATTTGACCCTGTCTTAAGAGGCAATGCATCAGTGATATTTAATATCTGGGCTACATTTTCAAGTTTTTTGAGGGAAAAAACTTGAAAGTGACTCATACTAGCATTGATTCAATTTTCATCAAAAAATGTTTGTATAGTTATGCAAATTCCAAATGCAACCAGTGCTAAGTTTAATGGACCAATGAAATGAATAAGGCAGCTCAAATTAGGCTTAAACATGTATTGAGATATAGTGATAGAAAACATTTTAAACAATGTATATTACAAAAAACAGCCTTCATCTCTCATTTCAATTGCATATCACACTAGCTGAAGAAAGAGAGAATAATTTTCAGAAAATATTTGTCAGGTTCAACCAAATATGCTTCAACTTAGGTAACACTGAAATTGTGCCTAAATGAAGAATTCTACATACAGCTTGTCCAATCTGCATTTTTTATTTTTAAAATGAATGGTAATCATCTGGAAGGGTATTCTTTTTATAATTTAGTTGTAAGATCATTTTTTTCTGATGAGTTTCTGGATATTTTTAAAGGCAGCTGTGACATCCATGTTCAACATATACCTTAATGCTACACATGTCAGGCTAGTTAAAGTGCAAATCAAGCAGACTGTGACAGCTTTGACTTTTCAGTGTCTATATGTACATGTGTATATTTATGTATGTAATCAATAGTGGGAGACAATACATGTGTAAGAGCTGTGATCTGAATAGAGAAATCTCCCAGGGCTTTTTCTTTTTTTTATACAGATGTTGATTTGCCAGCATGTGTTTTCAAGTACAGGTAAATGAATTACTGCAGCTTTGTACCCATTCATGTGGAATCCAGCAAAACTGAAAAAATACTTGCCTTCTTTTTGCTCTGTAATAATGCTTTTTGAATCTAGGGGTTGCTCTGCAGGTACTGAATGAAATAAAATAATAATAACAAGATATATAAAAAAAAAAGAAAAAAAAAGAATGAGGGATGATGTGTGGAAATGCAATGGAGAAAAGATTTCACAGCAGAAATTCAGAAAAAGGATGAGGTGAGAGGTGATAGTGAGATAGGGACACAGAGGAATGTAATTCTAGATGTCAGAAGCAGGAAGGGAGACAGTTCTTTCAAATGATGGCAACCAGATTACATGAGAGAAAATTACAGAAGTCTGAAATGCACTGGGGAAGAGCATACTACAGATGGTTACTGAAGTTTTCACAGTCACCATCTCTCACTTCGTTGATCTCTATGTGGTATCTGCCTTACCGAAAGCACTCTCCCCAAGGTGAAGTGTCAGAGATACCCAATTTGCAGAATAGTTGCCTCCTATGTGTCTCTTTTCTCCCTATTAAATCAGTGTTGTGATGCTTCATAGATTAAAAGATGCAAGCCTGTGATCTAGCTTTCCTATGTGATCTTGTGACATTCCTTAAGATTAGGTCTAGATAAAACCATTTGTAAGCTTTGGGGTCTAATTACAGACAGAATCTTCAAAACACCTGCTGAGATTGTCTAACTGTATAGTCATAGAACATTTTCAGACTCCTCAGTTGTTCCTCAGGTAGAGAATATGCACCCTAGTTCTTCCTTTGTTTTCTAACAATAAATACTTATCTAGGCATTACTTACACTGCATAATGTGCTGCACAAATAGTCATGATTTTACCCTAGTGATTAAGCATCTAGACATTTCTGTGGATCTGGATGTCAGGCTCCCTGTGCCCCACTTCATTCTTGCAAAGTGAAGATTTTAGAAGTAAATGCATTCTTGAAGTAAAACAGCTATATTCCGGAAAGTATATTCTTTCCTTCCTTGAGCAATTAAAAAAAAAAAAAAATAAAAAAAGCTTTTCTTTTGTTTTTTTGCATACTATGAGAGAATAAAAAAGTTATGTAAGTCAGTCTGTACAGACAAACAGTCTGTGGAGTGTTACATATCTTATTGTTAAATTATCATCAACACACTACATAGCTGCTAGTCTAAAATTTTCAGCTGGAGTATTTTCACTTTTTCCACTGAGATAAACTTCCACAGACTAATAAGAATGGTTAGAGATGCTCTGTAAATCAGGAGAGAATACCTGCATTAATGGAGCAATCCTTCCAGTTAAGCTCTGAGACACTAATTGGAGAGGCATGCCTGGAGAGCAACAGTACCCACTGCATTCATTTTCTGTTTAAGCAGACTTCAAATTCCAGGCCTTGAAATTCTCAGGCTTTATCAATGTAAGTGAGCTGAATAAGATCAAGGACATATCGATACATATTTTAAATAATCTTTTCCCTCTGTCTCTCAACGTTCTCAATGACATTAAATCATACCTACAGTATGATTTATTGTGGGAGAGAAGACTGGATAAATGAATACTAATGTCTGACAAAGTTGTTTTGCTCATTGTAAATGGGATTTGTGGCTGGTGACACTAAGCATGACAAAAACTCATAGTGGTGCTAATTACATTTCAATAAATTAGCTTTATGGTCTTTCAAACATGCTTTTAGTAAGACAGGTGAGCATCAGTTACATTACATATTGGACAAGAATATTAAAAATCAAAACAGCAAAGTCTCACATAGAGGGAAAGCTGGGAAGATTTCTGTACAGTTTTTTTCTCAAGGTATATCACACTGCTAGATGAAGCTGTGTCAGGTGGCCCGCTGGATCAGTAATAAGCAGGAGAGTTGGTAATGAGTTATCCATAGATTCATACAATCCATGAATAATGAAAATTACCTGATGGATTTGAAATCCTTCTTAATGTACATCAGAAATTTGCCGCTTGAACAAAAAAGGAATGATTTAAATATGTATGGTTTTGATAGAAACTGTACTTTAAAAATGACTTGGTGAAAAGAGAAATGTGAAAGAATAGCAGGCTTAAAACTTTTGGGATGTGGCTGGTGTAAGCATGGGCCATAGTTTTTTTGCTTGGTTGTATGTATTTCACACCATCTTCAGTGAATTGTGGTTAATTAGACATTTCTCAGGGCTGAAGACCTCTGTCATTTCACAAATTTCTGGGAAAGAAGGAAAGTGGAAAAATCCAGACTGCAAATTCAAATATATTCAAAATATCTTTCAACATATGTTTTCTCATCAGGTTGAGCTTTAAGATCCTTATCAATAATATGAAATTAAATAACTTTTCACTTTCTCATGATTGCATTATACGTATTTTGAGTTCAGCTTATATTCAACCATGTTTATATCTGCCTCTTTAAGTCTTTAGAATTATTTTATGTTGTCTTGCTCATCATAGGCTGTCAGCTGCTTCATAAGCTTCTGTTTCACATGCATACTCAGGGCCAGCTCTGCCAATTGAAAGTGTACAAGAAGATATTTAGCAAATATTTTTATGGCCACTGAAATATCAATAAGATTTTGGGGGACTGATATTTTCTAGTCTATAATAGAGCCTTTCTAGTTCTATCAGCCAAGTACAGATGTGGGCAGCTTTCTGTCTCTTCTATTTGTGGTGTGCTGCATATGAAAATGCTTTCTATGTTAAAAGATTTTGCTGAAGCTGACAGATCTGGTCAGAAAAGAACACAGTGTGACGAAGTCTGTAATTGCATTTGATGGGAGACTGCAGGAGAAGCAAAAAGCACAATGTACTCACCAACCTGACTGCTTGCCATCCACATTTACTCTCACAGTCACTGTGATATTTTGTAAAATTGTATAATAACTCCTTCTTTATACTCTTCACTTGATTTTACTTCTATTAATAATCACCCATCAGTGAGTTTGAGTAAAAAAACATTTCATATTGTCTGGTGCAAGTGACAGGACAACACTATAATTTAAGATGACACTGGCTAAAACAACTCTAACATGCAAACTGTATAAAATGAGATTAAATTAAAACTTGACTTCATTACAGTATTCCCAGAACTGTTTTTCTAAGTTTGCAAGGCAATTCTTAGTTCACAAACTTCTCTTAGATGTCCAACGCACAAATAGTGCATCATTATAATGCATAAGATATACTGAAAACCAGAAACTGAAAGACTATAAATAGAAATAATCATTTATTTCTAAAAAAAATAAATGTATAAAGCAATAAAAATAAAAGAATTGTGTTATGTTTCTAAAAACTAAAAAAGAATATTCGTGGATTTACGTGGTTGCTGTTAACTTTGTCTTTACTTGATAAAATAACTGCATTTGTAACTAAAATTGAAGCAAGCTGGAGAGGTAGTATTTCAAACTCGCAGACAGAAGTGGGAAGACAGGAAGAATTTCTCACTTTACTAATCTGTTCATTCCTACCTTGATATTTCCTTTCCAGTTAGATTCAAAACTTCCTTAGCATGGCTCATTCTGATATCTCATTTTTTATGACCTATTGATCTCTGGTGGATGAAATCCCTTTTCATCTGTGAGCCTTTTTCACCCATTTGATCACAGTAATTGTCATCCTCACCAAGTTAAAGGACCTGCTGATAGATAAAATCAGCATTTATATAGAATCCTTGGGAGGGTAAACATCTTCATTTCTCAGCAAAGAGGAAATAAGTCTCAGATTTTATTTATCATTCTTTTTTCTTTTGTTAATCACTAAATAGGCCAGATTCTTAAAAGGATTTGCCAGTAAGAAACTGGATAAGATGTCAAACAAATAGAATACTAGGAATTTGCAGATCTGTTATGCTTTTTCAGATTATTGTAAAGATACAAATTGCTTATGGAAAAAGACTACACCAGCTGTTTCTGCTGCCTTCTGAAATTTTGGTGGTTTTGAGTTTTTAGTATCTGACATCCTGACATACAGAAGGCATGATTAGCTAATCAGGAAATAAGTTTTTTTCTTTTGATTTAGCCTAATATTAATATATAATGTCCTTTAGTGAAAAGTGTTGTATAACATTAAATTGTTTCATTTATACTCAGAAGCACTTCTGGCTTATCTAGTACATTTACTCACCTTTATTGCACAGAGGGAAGAGCAATTTAATTAACTCTGCATCATTCTTCCTACTTGACTATCTAGTCTCAGCCTTAAGTATCTTCAATAACCTTGTATTAACAGATGAGACTAAATCTGAAAAGTTGTGGAAAGCTGGCAGCAAACAGCTGATTGATAGTTCTTGGGAAGGCTCCTCAAACTCTGAGCAAATTGCTAGTTGGGCAGACATTTAATTTTCTTGGCATACCTCCTGTGATCTACAGCACTGAACTTCTCACGTGTATTCAGGAAATAATTTATCATATTCCTTTCAAGGTAGGATGCACAATACAGAGGAGAAGATATTTTTCTCTCAGAGAAATATTGTTATTTCAATATACAGAGACTTACCAATGAAACCAGTTTGTGTTACAAGTGGTTGTTCAATATTTTTTCAGACAGAAAGCAGAGTAAGCAGAGACAGAGCATACAATTAACATTATGCTTCTTAGGTTTTGAACACAAAAAGCAGACTAAGAGATCAGATATTGTATATTTAAGGATGTGTGTACAATGTAATTTTTAAACTTCCTCTTAATATTGTCTTTCTAGCTTAGCAGATGTATCTATGTGTGTGTAGAAAGGTGGATTTTTTATTTTTATTTTTATTACAGACCTGCACCAAAAGCTCACCCAGTGCCACTAGCTAGATGAACTGTAAATCTGTTCTGATTTATCTTTGTTTCCCAAGATAGATCTCTCCTCATAGGGGATGATAAACTACCTTCTTTTCCCTCTTGAAAATGTCTTTGACTACATTAAGATAAAGACTGATAAATCTTGACTGTTTAAACAATATTTTGATAACTGCAAGATTATCTGAAAATCTTGATCACATTTTTTTTTCACTTTAAATTTTGTTTGCTATATTGATTAGGAAAAATGACCTTAAAGCATGGTTTTCCGAGTGCAGAGATGGCATGGAGATGCTTACAATTTACCTCAATACAACTACCCTATAGACATTTTAGGAGACATTTATCATACATTGTTTCACTCAAGATAGATCATATTTACTGTATGTTTTATTGGGCATGTCTTAATATGGTTAACTAAAGCATTAATTGTCACTAGTTAGAAATGTATCAGCAAGGATCATTTATTATATTAGACAATGTTTGCTCATTAGGCTAATGCAGAATCTTCTCAAGTTTTCAAATTAACTCATTACTTACATTAGAAAACATATTTGGTCATGATTTTTTTATGGTTGTATAGCTACAACTATGAAGGAGTTTATCTTATACTATTTGGCAAAGGAAACCTTTCAGACACGACTGATTCTGGAGCAGTTGAAGAAATGGCACCTGTACTGCAAAATATCAAGCAGAAAATGGTTTTGAAGTACCTATTGGTGACTTTTCAGAAGTAGTCATTTATTTATTTGTTTCTTAGCATCTCTGCCCAGTAAATTCCATTTACTACCTCTCTCATTTTCACATCTCCCTAATGATATCTTCCCACTATTGATAATTAATCCAGATAATGACACTCCTGGATATGGTGCCACATCTCTGGACACTGAAGTGTGTCCAACATGCCATTAAAATCCCATTAAAACTTTATTCAGTAGTCCCAGATTGAAAATAAACATTGATGGTACATTTGAGAGAATACTGATTACGCTGACCTTGCAATGCACCTTCCAAAAACTGCATCAGAAATTACTTTCCTGTGGCAACTTGAGATGTTATTTTATTTATATGTATTCAAGGGCAAAATGAGTTCTTTTCTAGCTATTGGATCTTTAGTCTGTAATTTTTAATCTGCTGCCCAGCAAAAGGAAAACATGCTTTCATAGGCATAGGGGACAACTCTTCTTTGGAACATGTTATATTCTCCTTCACTGGTAATACAAAAGTGCAGAAAACTGGTCAGATTTCAGTTTTCATAACTGCATTTAACCAACATATGTCTTATTCTAAATTCAGATCATTTATTTATTCCCAAAGCCTGCTATCACAATATTTTCTGCTTTCTCTTTTCACACCATCTTATTTGTAAGTTTTCAAAACTTTTCTCTTCTTATAACCTAAGTTTTCCAGACAGTTGCTCTGAAGATGCACCTGGTTTTGTATGTTCCCTTCTTATAGACAAGCTTGTCCTCTGATTAGGACCTACCACTGTCCTTTACTCCATCTTTTCCTGTTCATATCCTTCCAGTTCTTTCCATTCTAAAATGCTTTCTAGAATCATGTCACCATCTAACCATCTGACAATCTAATTTCTGATCTTAACCATTTTTTATCTCTTAGAAACTGCAATGGAGTTACTGTTTTACCGCAGGAGTTCACTAAGGAAACACTGTGTTAAGAGAAACCCTTAGCTCAGTGCAATTGCACATTACTAAATAGCAGGTTATTAGTCATGTAGTTAGTTAAAATCCTTTCAGATTTGCTCAGATAATTTGAGTGAAGCAACCCAGATTGCAAATCAAAGGCCATTTATTGGTGCTGAAACTTGGCAGAGAATTTTTTTTTTTTTTAGTGGCAAAACCAATACTCAATATCTAGTAATTACTCAAAAAGAAAAGTACATGCAAACACATAATATAGCGTTAATCTTCCAGGGATAAGGAAATTCCCAAAGAGAAATAATTGAATAGTCATGATTATAAAACAGGCTTTTTTGCTTCTCATGTTCCTTTGTCAAAGGCAATTTTTTTTTTCGAAAGCAATTTTTACTTTTTGTGAATGTAAATCAGCATAAACTTTGCAAGGCTTGCTTTTTTTTTTTTCTTTCTAGATTTAGAAGATATTTACATAGCATGCTGTGTTTCAATTGGCACCTATAACTTCATAACCACTTGAAATTCAAATGTACTGATGTTTTAGAATTGACAGTGTATTGTATGTCAGTAGAGCATGCTGATGTTACTCTCTTAACCATTGTCAAGCCTAATAACTCCTCTTCTTGGCAATTAATTTCTACAGTTGTTTTTTGCTGAGACCTATTCTAATCTACACTAATTGGACTAATAAATTAGTACCATACTTTCTTCCTTCATCTTTCATTTTGTAGTCCATTGAATGGCTGCTCAAAAAAAACCAAAAAAAAAACAACAAACCAAAACAGCTTAAAAATTTCACCCAGTCAACCCCTAGACACGGAAGAAAGTTTTAAATCATCTTTTCTGCTGACAAAAGTCCTTCTGACTGTAACTTGCCATAACCTATTCAGTCTTTTTGTATTTAAAGCTGATTTTCTTTGCCCCTTACAGGCAAGTGGGAATTAATTAAAGTTAATGACACAGATAAGTATATTTCACCATAATAAGAACCCTGTTTGACTAGGCTTATTTCTAATTATGAGATTTTGAACAATAGAAACTTCACTGGATGAGACAAAAGGGGTGATTCAAGAAAAAGAAAAAAAATTGCTTGTTGTTTGTTCCTACTAGTGTATGCAATCCTTTTTACATGAGAAAAAGAAACTGATGATCTCTTTTGGAGTCAAGAAACCAAGACAATGTTCCACTCTTAAAATTTTGACTTCACAAGGGCATACTGTCAGGACTGTTTTATCTCCATGATTCTCCATATACTAGTAAAAGTGTAATTCTCAGGTTCTTAGAGTTAAAGAAGTGTAATGAAAGTAGATCGCAAACTCAATTAAATTCTTTTTTGCATGACCCATGTTCTCTTTTGTTTTTCCATCATCCTTGCAGAATTGGAATAATTAGATGTCACTGACAACCTGTAGGAGTTTGACAGATGAAATAGCTTACTTGATAAGGTAAGTTTGTCCAAGATGTAAAGCAAAATTAATATTGGAGTTTTGCACAGAAGAAAAAGTGTTCATAGTAATCAAAGGCTCCTGTCTTCCTTGCTCAAGTGCAAATCCTGAGCAACTTCACAGATACAGACTAACTAATATACATTTGTTTTCAGGGTTTTCTTTATGTATGTTTTAAAACTGTGGAGTCTGATGTGTAAACACCTGGAACTAGATAAGGATCAGATTTTCAGCTAGTACAATGCCATATGGCTCATCCTGATGTTAGTGAGGACCTAACTTTCACTGTAAACACAGCAAGCAGCCCTTGTTTGGGAGTATTAATCCATTGATGGTTAGCATTTCTGCTTACTGTGTTAGAGTCAGATACCAGCACTTAGAAGATTCAAACAAAATCTAATGTCAGCACCATATATGTTTCTTTTTTTAATAGTATGGTCTTTTGTGCACTGTATCTACCTTTCTCATCAGTTTTACATTTTCATTAGCTTTTGTCAAGCATTATCTCACCAGGAACCGATTTTACAACTTGAGCTCAGCCAAGTATTTCAGCAATCTGTACTGCATTCCAATATGGGTATTTATTTAACAAGATTTAAAAAAAATAATCTTATCTTAGGGTCAATTTCATACCAAGCCCATTTGATTTTGGTTAGCAAAGACAGAATCAATCACTGAAGTAAAACTTGCAGTTTACATTTTCCTTCTCTTTTATTCCATTTAAGTTCAGCAGCATTTAATGAAGAAGAGCACTGACCCATGGGCAAACTATGTAAATATTATTCCAATACGTATTTTGTGTGTGTGTTTGGGGGGTTTTGGTTTTTGAGTTTTGTTTGCTTGTTTTACCTTTTTTTTTTAAATTTTCTAGTTCCTTACTTTTCATTAGTGATGTAAACTTCTCCACTCACTCTCACATATATATCACCTAGGGATACCAACCATCTAAATAATTTCTGAGAGAGTCAATCAGGCAGATTTTAGGGTGAAATATATCAAAGTAGAAATGATTAAGACAACTCTGGGTTTACTGGGAGGACTAACAAAGTTTCCCACCAACATTATATGTAATAGCACATTAACCATTAACATGTTACACCACATATAACACATAGTGAAAGGACTAACATAAGTCTTACAGTGGAGGGTCCTACTTTGCATGAGAATCATCTCATATGGGCTTATGGTCTAGGAATGGGCAAATAAATAGATTTTTTTAATCAGAGCATCACTTTATGATTGTACCCACTGATGCAGAGATAATGGAAAGCACCCTGATTTTATTTTCTTTTTTTCTTGTCTTATTTTTAAAAAAATATATTTCTGAAAAATTTCTTGACCTTAGCATTATCCATGAATTATGGCTGCTGATCTGTACCACCTGGACAAGCACTGACATTGAATTTCATAGCTTTCTCAGAGCTGGAAGAAATTCTTTTTTGTTGGATGCTGTTGGTTATGCATTCTATATTGATGAAGACCAAAATGTCCTTAGCTTCAGTTCAGCATGCTTATTTCTGTAGGTAGAGTGATGGGAATGGGTGAATATTTTCAGTCCTTTAGTTGTCAATCTTTTATGCACTTTCTAGTTTTCAAACTAAGGCTAGTCACTTTAAGAAAGAAAAATGAAAAACATTTTTAAACTACTGTCACAGAATTTCTTAAAGAAAAGTACATTTTTGTATTTTTGAGAGGCACATTAGCAAAATCATGATTTGCCAGGTATATATGCAAAAGAAATGCACCAGTTGGAATGCTGATGAAGTAAAACTGATGTTTACAAGAGAAAAAAATTTATACCAAGAACTTCCTTTGTTATTATTTTCATTACCATTGTTTTGCCAATGTTTTACTTTCATGAGAGGAAAAATAAGCATTTCAGGAAAAAAACAACACAGATCATAAAGTTATGGCATCTGAACTTCCTGCGGATAAATTCTGCAACTACAGGTTAGGATCCATGAATATCCCATCATGAAATTTAAAAGGAAATGAAGATATGAATAAGGAAAGAATCTAAGGAGCAGAAAAATTAACTTGACACTCCTCTTAAAATCAGTCCAGCATATGGAAGGTCTGGCTTACCCACTGAAAGTGCTTGTCTTTTCTACACATTGTTAAAGTTAAAAGTGTTTGAACTAGACATGAAAACTTCCCTTAATCTGGTTTGTCATTATGAATGAGAGGTGCTCTCAATTAACATGTCCCCCCTTCCCAACAGGAAAGGGAGAGAGAACAGGGATAGAGATTACAGGTTGGAGACTAAACTACACAGCTTTAATGAAACATTAGTGATGAAGAGGAAAATGATGAAATATATACAAATATATACAAAAGCAATACCACATTTCTCCCTCTCTCTCTGGTAACGCTCATGTTACCACTGAGGCCTCTGGGCAGGCCCTGGACAAGTCCCAGACTGGGATCTAATTATTTCAACACTTTGCCATAATTTTGTAATTTGGGATGGATGGGAAAGAAAACTTAGCATTATGAAAAGTAGCATACGCAATAAAATAAAAATAAAACCAACAAAAAACAAACAACAAAAAACCCAGAAGTATGCAAAAAAAAGAGTAACCAGAATCCATAAGCATTTTGTGAGACCTTAGTTGCGAACACATTCATAATCGGTCACATAGAACCTCAAAACATTCAGGATGTTCTGAACACAAACCCCCTTGATTTCAGATTATTGAACTGTGAATTTTTATATTTTAAACAGCTTCCTAGAGAGCTTATCGTTATGTTTCCTAGCTGTGCTGACTTTCCACTTCAATGATATAAGCTCTTTCTGCTTTAAAAGAATTTAGTAGAGCTACAAGGTGTGGATAGTCTGAATTTGTTCTGTAATTATCCAGGAATAAGATCAAGGTCAGATTTTTACCCAGTGGTGGTGTAAATCTTTTCTTTTCTGTAAAGATTTGTACAGTGAAAAACATAAGCTAGGCAGCAATATTTTAAGCTCTATGCCTGGCAGATATTACAATCCGAAGACTTCTATTTTTTTTTCCCTGGCTTCTTGCTTCGCTTGTTTCACATCTGTACTAGGAAAATTGATCAAAACCTCCACTACTTTCCATGATTCACTAATGGCTGTAAGCCAGCATATTTTCAAATATTAAGTTAAAAATTAACTATTAAAATCCCATTATTATTATAAACAATTACTGTGCTACTCTTGCTATGATTATTTTTTAATTATTGGGATATGGGGTCCAGAAAATGCTCACAAAGCTTTAGAAACAAGTTAGGCAGCTTCATAAAAAAGAATGAAGTAAACCCAGGGACATCTGGATCATTGTGTTACATGGAATTGTAAGAACAAAATTACTTGTCAAAGCTGTCCAGAAGTTGTCTTTAATAAGGCTCATTACATAAATATAGAATTCAGATTGTCAGACTTGCAGTGTCACACAGTATTTAAAGAATATTATTTGGGGTTCTTAAAATGACATATAATTGTTTTCTTGACTTTGGTAGTGGCAAAGCTGTGTATCATGCTGGACACAAGCCAGGCACAGATTTACTCAAGCAGCTACTTCAGCAGCTGTGCTTTCATTAACAATATGAATATGTTAGATGCTTTCCCACTTAAACAATGAAGCTGCAGCCATGTATCTTCATAGCATCCCATTTCTTTCCTTCTGCTATTCAAATCTTGATTCTATCCAGGCTCTTTTCCTGCAAGTGTTCTTGCTTGTACAGATGCAACTATATCTCCTATACGTACTCATATACAACCTTGAGTTGCATGAGACAATAGCAGCACCGCTCAAGCACATTTCTGTCCTGCTTATTTGAGTGTAAGATTCAATTCCTCATCTGAAAAATAATTACAGATATTATAGCATTTATGGTGAAGCTTTGGCTTTGAAAGCAAAAGCCATGAAATTGTGGCATGGGGAGCTGCTGTAATTTCACCCCATGTTCTTTGTGGAGCGCTGACAAGTTACTTAATGGTGTCTTGTAGGCCAGAACGCTTCTATAAATAGTATGTTTTTAAGGACTATGTGGAGAAGAGGTGGTGATACAAGATCATTAAACTTCTCAAATAACAGAAAAAACATTGTCTATACCGTACACAAAATGTCACAGTAGTATATTCTGCAGGAAGGAAAGTACATATTTCTTAAATATTACTCATGTCCTCTTTTGCTAGGACTCCTAGGAGTGGTTTTTGGTATTAATTTATGTGATACTAGATGAAATTAGTACTTAACTTAGTTCTACTACATGTAATGAGCATGTCCCTTGTTTTATTTATAAATTCACAAATGGTGTCCAGAAACAGGAATTATTACAGCTAAGCATTTAAGTAACAAGGACTTTGAAGCCTCTCAAGTGTTTGTCTGTGCAATGTTTTACAATAGCTTTCATCTCCATATGTAAATTTTGTGCCCACTTTAACTATTTTGTGTGTCCTTGTGCTGTTCTGTATGCTGATCATTCTTTATGTGGGGGAGGAGTCACTTTCAAAAGTATAGGTATGCAGATTAGTGGCATACTCCTGGAGACTTTCATTTGCCCTTATAAAGAATTTAGACAGCCTCTAATTTATACATGATGTACATCAGGTGGTTTTGAAGCACTGATGTTTTGGGGTCTGGATTGTTCTGAATGATATTTATTTTGTTTCGAAAAGACAAGGGCTACATTTCTGTCAGCAACATACACTAAGCTGATATTTCTCAGGTGTGTCAGAAAACAAGAATTTAATAATGTATTTAAAACCAAATATCTACAAAGTTTCTTTCAAAATTAAATGCGGAAAAACATCAAATGACATTAAAGATTTAATTTTAGTAATTTATATCATGAGGGTTTTTTTTTTAAAAAAAAGGCGTCATGTTGCCTTTTATGCACTAGAGGGCAATGCAAGAATTACAGTTCTGATGGGATATTCCAATATTTCTTTCCCGCTGCCCTCCTCTATAATATTTTTGTAAACTTTTATAAGATATAGAAAACATATATTAATTTAAAATATACCTGAGCGGGATTGTTTTAAAAGCACTTGGAACATACTTGTTCGTTAGTAGATTAGAATTGATAGCAGCTCGGATCCTGCTTCATGAAGTGGCTTGTGTAATGAACTTTGCAGATGAAAAAAAAAAAAAGAAGAACATGTACTAAACCCTTTCATTTGCTTTGGTACCTTAAGGGGAAATAGAAATAATTCAGAATCATTGTGGATATGGTGGTAGGTATATTAGTTTATATTTTATATGTAAATGAAAATACCTAGTGTGTAGGAAATAAAGATGGTTTCAAATAGTCTAGGCATCCAGCTTGATATATCAAGCAGAGGTTAGTATTTATGTTAATTAAGGTAAACGGGTTGCCAGGCCAATTTGTTTATGCTGTTCCCTTGTACAGTGCCCTCAGCACTCAAAGGCCTGGAGTCCTCAGGGCAATGACTAATAGCTCAACCAGTTACTCTTGGCACATGATCCCTAGAGGATGTGTGTAACTGAAAGGCAGCTAGATCCCTTCTGACCTTGGGCAGCCTACTAGGGAGATCAAGAGAGCCTGGAGAAGCATTAGAACTTGATTTTTCTCTCCTTGATTTTTCTCTACCTTGCCCCTCAGGACCTCATCCCCAGAAATCTGCTTGCAAAGCTTAAGAGAATAAATTTATAAACATAAGGCACCAGAAATAAAAACATCCTTTCATTCTGTTTCCTGCAGTGACATGAGATATATATTGTAGACAGAGCTGCCTTGGAGATGTCTGATTTCAGCATCTCAGCAGTAGATAATAGATTCCCCTCAGAACCACATAATTAAAAAATGACATTTCTGCTACAGCGTGCCAGCTTGGCACTGCCATTGCCCTAGGATTCTGGGGACACAGAAACACTGCAGGGCACAACAAAACAAATCTTACATTATTCAGGGGGACAATGTAAGGTCATGTTAGCAAAGATAAAGATCCTTGGAGGGGGACAAAATGTATTTCTTTCTTCTTTCCTTCTTTCTTTCAAAAGAGAAAAAAATGAATAAATCTGTTTATTAAAAGGCACACCGGATGAGAGAAAGCATATGCAGAGTGGCAGTAGACATTAATATCTTAATTCCCATTACAGTTTAGAAAGCAAGGATCTGGTGTGAATCAGAAATGCTCTCAAGTGAAGGATTCGTGGTGAGGGGCTCTTCCCAATATGGCAGTATTTCTGTGGACTGTATCCAACTTCACTGTCCTTTAACTCTCAACAAAGCAGTACTTTTCTTTTAGCTAAACTCAGTTGTTTTTAATGCTCATAAGGAGCAAAATCCTCCATAGTGTGCATATTAATGTGCCTGCACATAATTGGTCTAGCAGCCTCTCCTGGTAAAAGTAAGAGGGGAAGGTCTGGGCTTTTGGACTGTTTGGCATGCAGCCTCCTCAGATTCATGCTGCTAACATTGGTTTCTGGGGTTAAAAATCTAGGATCTACTATTTTAAATTAGAGAAGATGCTTAATCAGGAGATCTCCATGAATGATAAAAGTCTTGCTATCGAGCAAGGTACACTCATTGAGTTCTCAGAGAGTGAATGTCCTATGTGTGCAATGAAATGAGGATCTGAGCTGACTTGGGACCCTGAAGTATCAAACTGCAGAGTTGTAAGGCAAAACTGCCTTCAACTGCAGTGTTTGCCTGAGTAAGTTTAGAGCTAGCAAAAACAATCCTAGGGGGACCACAGCTCCTTGTGTCTGCTTTATGCACTTTAAACTTTTTCTCCTCTAACAAAGCCCTTTGTGCATCTCTTGAATGGCATTTAAAATTAAAAGAAGCAGACAACAAGGAAAAGTCCCTTGTGATTTTGCTCCTGTTAATTCAAATGCTGGTAATAATTGGCATTCAGAGCTTGAGCTTATCACTAGCATGAGCAGCTAGCCTGTCAGCAGTCTTATTATTTTTACTATTGACATCTGTCCAGAAATTCTGATCTTGAGAAATTATACCAGGTACATCTACTCTATTGCCTAATGAAAAGTCTGATTCTGCTCTCCTCTCTGCCTCTGAGGAATACTTCTTTTACATGCAGCCCCACTGGGCCTCTTTCTTGAATAACAGCAGCAGAGGGGGAGACAGTTGTAACATAAGTGGTTTATAGTGTGTGGACTATGAGCAACAGTTCATTCCCCTATGAATTATAGCTTCTGATAGGTCTGAAATTAGCCATTACTGAGGCAAATACCGCAGCAATAAAGTCTCTCAGATTTTCAGTAGTGTTATAAGTGAGTAGCTATTTTATGCAGGTTGATTGTTAAGCCCACTATTCAGAACAAGGGATAGGGATTTGCTTTATCCACTGGGAATTCAAATGAGTAATTTTAAGTAAGCAAAAATTAATTGCTCCAGCTTGAGAAGAAGCCAGGTCCTCTATCATTACAGTATTCAGGAATTAGGATTTTCATTGGTAGAACACAGAACTGTCCTCTTCAAAACTAAGTGAAAAACACAGAGCTAACTTTTTGATGACTCATAAACACTGTAATTTCAAAAAGCAAAGGAAACTAGTGAAAAGAAGACTATGAGGAGGTGATGATAAATACTGGAAGAGTGTGCCAATTCTGGTATAAATAGTAGAACTATATTGGGTTCCTAAGGAGCAGACTGGTAAAAAAAGGAGATGGAAAGACAGTCATAACAAGCAAGCTTTCTAAAAAGCCAGGAGCTTAGGTAGTAATAAAAAGTTTGATAGTCCATCGAGAAAACTCTTTACTCCCACAGTTGCCACTTGTGATTTCTAACAGAGATAAGAGAAAAAAAGCCTTTGCATGCAAGAAATAAAGATGTGCTGAAGTTGATCAGGAATGTGTCAGAAGAAGAAAGCTAATCAATTTCAATTAATGACAGAGAGATGTAAAACTTTAAAGCCACATGGGAGCTCCCTGAGAGCTGAAAACATCAGAAAAGGAGAACTTCCATCCAGATAGCAATGAAAGAAAACTTGCTGCAGATCGGTGGGCTGGAAGCAGGCTAAATAATAAATACTGGAAACCAGGAAGAACACAGAAGAGTCTGCTGCAAAACAGCTGTCCCATGGGCCTTAAAAATATAACACTGCCAAAGAACCACTTGTTTGCCCTGCTGACAATGCTGGATTCAAAGAGGGATGGTAAAACACAGTTCAAAACCAAAATCAGTTGTCTGTGAGCCCTTCTTAGCCTTTCGTCCCAGAGCAATTCCTCAGTCACACAGACGAGGGCCCTGTAATAGCTCAGCTACGTCTGGTAATTTGGGGGGATTTAAAATATGGTGAAACTAATGGTTGTTGTGACAGATGCAGCAGGTATTCATTAAGAATTTCCCCAGTTAAAATTGATCTTGGTATTGCAGAGGATGGGGAATCTGGTTCAGCAATATTTTAAGTGATGGCTAACAAAAAGGAATACAATACGTTCTCCTAAAGGTTGCCCAGGAATTACCACTCTCAATATTCTTTTCAGCTCTTAAAACAAATTTTCAGACAGATAAAAATACATAATATATGTGGACTTCACCATCAAACAAATGCAAGAACTTTGTCATTGTGTATCCTTACTTAAGTAAATCAAAACAAAGATTTGTGTTCTTTAGGTATATAAATACATACACAATTAAATAGGAACTATTTTTGCATGCAATGGATCTCCTAATAGTAACTGATCTCTTTGAATTTACATTTATTATTGGCCAACAACAACTCAAACTTCACGAGATTTTTGCACACACTTTGGTCTGCTCATCTCCTTCAGTTGTACCAACACTGACTCACACCAGTTCTATTAATGGGAGACCTCTACCTCTGAAACCTGAAATTGCTTTGGTGCAGAGCACTTTTGGATTTGTCCTTACATAACTACTATCTATTTCTATCTTTACTGTGTTTAAAACTTCTAAAAGCATTTAGCAGTAGCTGAATCCCACTGCCCACTTGTTAGTAAAGGAAAACAGGAAGATCACAGTCCTCTAATGAATAGCAGTTTAATAATTAGCCATGTCTACTGACTTGCAGTGCAAGTAGAGAGAAGCATTTTATATTGTCTTAACAACAATTTTATTTGAGATTGAGCGGTATTTCTTGAAATAAATCACTGGCAGCTGGGAAGAACACTCTAAATTATCAGCTGCTTTTCTACTCACCTTTCTTCTACAACAATATACTAACCATGATGCCAAATCACACTCTTCTCTTTTTCATTTATGTGGTCAGATTCCCATCTGCTACTCTTGTCTGAGCCTTGCTAAGAAACACTCACTTGTCCTGTCAGAAAACTGCACAGGGCCATGTTTCCTGTTTTTCTTATAGTCTCTGTCACAGGGAAAAAAACTAATCACTGTTCATAGCCACAGTTCAGTTCGATTATATTAGTGTTGGTAACACCCTGCATTTTTAGGTGAGACACTATCTAGTAATTGCAGATGTTCTGCCAAGAGCACATGCTGTACTTGATGACATATAAACAGATGATCAGGAATAAGAAATAGCAACAGGATGTGTGAAGCTGATAAAAGCTGTATCACGAAGAATAAGAATTGAACTGGAAAAAGAAGCAGAGAAGAACAAAGTGCTACAAGATGCGGCTGAAAGAGAGATAAAATCATTCTTCCCACCTGCATAGTCCTAGGAGAGAAAAAAAAAAAAAGAAAAAAAAAAAAAAATGTTGTGCAAGGGGGAGGGAGAAATCTTACAGGATGTTAATAAGCTGGATAATAAATATTAAAAAATAAATTCTGGTAAACAGGAAGAGAATGGGCAAAAAAGTGTGAAATTAGAATGCTTGAGAAAGAAGGCAGTGAAGTAATCTAGATTTTGCACACAGCATACTATACTGAACAGACACCAAAGCTTTGTGATCCTTTCTGCATCCTACTGTTTGTAACCAAACTGCTTAACTATATGACATGATAAAGCTAAAAAGGATTTTTTCCACATACTTCTTGGTGTTGTTATGACTGCCATCACTATATTGCATAGCCACAATGCAGAAAACATTTTCTTTTTTTTAAGATTACAGGGTAACTTTGTTCTCAAAATGTACCTTGTACATCCTTGTTCTATGATGCTCTGCAAAGCTATGTGAACCTCAATGAACAGGAGATAGCAGGTTTGTGGAGATAGCACTCTGATCTGATTTTGGTCTTTCTGCATCATAATTTCCCAGAATGCCCCATCACTGAGTCAGCAGAATGTCACCACATGTTAAGATGCTATAATGATGCATATTCATATAAGAATATGAAGACAAGCTAGCAGTGTCAGGCACTGAACTCTGGATAGGGCCTATGCTTCTGTTAGAAACCAAAAACAACAAAAACAACCAAACAACCAAACAGGGGGAAAAAAAAAAAAAAAAAAAAAAAAAAAAAAAAAGATAGAGAAAAAAAAAAACCCCACCCCCACATGTGTTCATTTGTGGAGAGGAAAGAAAAATACCTGAAGCCCTAAGGCTAATTGCTGCTTGCAAAGTGAAGTCTGCTTCCCTCACTGTACTGAGAGGTGCTTCAAATTTATTACTTGCTGTGTTGCTTTAGGGGCAGACTTGTGAAAGGGGCAAGAGCTTGAAATAATTCACTTAATGGATCCTTAGTCATTTAACCAGCTAGTTCAGATGGAAGCAGTGCTCTGATTAAAAGGGAGCTACTGATACAGTGAATGACTTCCATGAAAGCCAAATGGAAATGGCTCAGGGAGAGAGGAGGGGGTGGAAGAGGAAAGATGAAGTTAGGGGGCAAGATCACTCCAATGTAGACTAGAAAAGGTGACAGAAAAATCTATCATGGCCTGTAAAGGTAGGACATTCTGGACTGTGAAGCAATATGATATGCCTAACAAGACTGCAACCATTCATATATTTATTGATTGAACTATATCTACAAATAACATTATTAATAACTCCCCCAAGATATGACAGGTCTTCTGTAACAATAACAACACATACTGTATTTGGTTTTTTTGATAGACTACAAAGATCTCTTTCTCGCTTATGTGAAATATTCATACTTATGTGGAAAACAAACCTGAAACATAGAAAATCAATAGCTTTTCCTGGTTTTCAGTCTCATCTTTTCCTCTTTTTTCTGTAATGCTGTGATCTGTAATGCTCAGCTCGAGGTCAAGGTAAGGACACCTGAGTGAAACTCCAATGAGTAGTTCAGAGTCTGCTTGTTGCTGCCCAGCATGCCACAGATCTTCAGAACTGCATCCAACAAAGACGACAGGACTGACATCTTTCTGCTACAGGAACCTGCCAGATCAGTGGGAGCATCTCTGATGTGAGTACTGGGTTTATGACTCACAGCTGAACACTTAGGGTGTCATATGCCAAGGGACAACAACATAGAATTGCAAGCCTCCTTCCTTTTCGCTTGCATTTTTTTTATTTATAAATAAACAGGCATATATATATATTTGTGCATATCGGTCCTTTCCTTTCCACAAATGTGTATATGTGTTCCATTGTGTGTATTTGTTTAAACAATTTCAACTACCTCTACTATGTGACTATTTTTAAAGTCATTGGGACAGAATATTGAGATGCTTTAAGTCTTGACTTTTATACTTTGGGCTCTCTATTATCTATTTCACTGAGTTTAGACATTAAATTAGTCACCCTCACTTCTCTTAACAGAGAGATCTAACAGAGGGTCTAACAGAGACATGAACTTAATACTGCTTGTTTCACTTAGTTTTAAGAAGTCTTAAGAGTCTTAATATGCTACAGAATACATATATTTAAAAAATGAAGCAGAGTATGGAAGCTATTGCTTCCTAAAATAACAGGTACCAAGCAGGATGACTTTTATAAAAGAAAAGACGTTTTGGTAAACAATATATTTTGAATATGTAAGTGAGCTTTCTATGTCCTATGACTTTGCTTTGTGTAGTGAGATAAGGCAACCCCCAGGTGCTGCTAATCAGCAGGCAGTGGGTGTGAGCCTGCATTCAGCCCACCTGTGCCTGGTTAGGGCTGGGCCCAACTGCGCAGGGGCAGGATCAGGAGGCCAATAAAAGGCCTGGCCTCCAGCACAAGCTCAGCTCACTGGCAGAGCAGGCCAGAGGAGAGGTTGGGTGAGTTGGGAGCACCAGCACTGACCCAGACTGACTGACCCTGAAGGCATCAGCTTCTGCCCGAGCACCGGTCTGACTTCAGAGAGTCATACCCCAAGAAAGGTTTGTCTTGCTACAGCTTTGTTTACATTTTTAATGAGTACTAAATAACACAGTGTTGGTATTTCTTGCTTATCATGCACTGGATTTATTGAACAGATTTTGAGGATACATTTTCTCTAATGGAGAAATGGTCATTCACCAAGCCCATCCTTTTCTTTGGTTCAATGAGGAAATGCTGCTTGCCTCTCAGACTTATCAGGTAAGCATGGGGAAGTGCTAATATTGACTTCAGTGCAGCAGAAACTTGGGTTAAGATGTGAAGTTTGTTAAAACAGTCTTTAAGTAATCATTGCAAGTCCCTCTATTTTACATCATAGGTAAAATATAAAATATACCTACTACAGTTGTAACTCACTCTAATGACTGTACCACAAAAGCACTAATGTAAATGTATCAAATACTAAGAAATGCTTATTTTTACATAAATGAAATTCAGTTTTTGAGAAGAACTGAACCATAAATCCCATAACAGTCATGTACTAAAATTGAAACTCTGCTGAATTTAAGGGCATATGTGTTCTTGTTACCCTGATACCATCAATAATAACAGAATCACAGAATGTCAGGTTGGAAGGGACCTCGGGGATCATCTGGTCCAACGCTTCCAATATTATTGTTCATATGGTAGGTCTTAGCACTCAAGGTGAGACTGAAAACTTTCCACATGGGAGAATCCACCACTTCCCCTGGGAGATTATTCCAATGTCTGACTGTCCTTATAGAGAAAATTTTCCTCCTGTCTTGAAATGGAATATAAAGGTCCCACCATGAAGAAGTTCTTGATTGATCCTCAAAGGTTCAAGTTTCAAACTGAGTGTTGGCCAAGCCAGCTACAAAAGAGTACCAAGTGAAAAAAAAACAACCAGAAACTGTTGGCATCAGCACTGGTGTCACCAGTGTTGTGTGAACCCCATGAAAGTGGTCTGAAATAGAAGTTGGACCAGCTCTTCACTCCCTTCACAGTAACAAAGCTGGTAGTTTGTTCCGGGACACTGCCCATCCCTACCAAGTCACAGCTACTGTTGCTGTTGATCTATAACCTCTAGTGGTATCTGAATAGACTCATTTTGTATATACATCAACTAAATATATTTTTTTTTTCATATATATATATATATATATGAAAAAAAAGCCAAAAACCAACCAAACACAAAAAAAATGTACCCAAACACTTAGTACATTTACTGCCTCCAAATAATGTGTTTTCTGAAGATATAATGTGTCAGCTACAGAGCATACAGTATGCTGCCTTCTAAATTTTCTGAGTCATTTCTGGGTCAGACAGATGCAACATATTGCTTAAGAAGAGGGATGTGCCCAGGAGAAGTGTTTCTTTTTAAGGTGTCGAGATCCTCTATGGCTGATGAGGGTTGATATTGGTATTACATCAAAGGCCAGCATACAACAGCTACAGATGGACAACGTTTTTGAAGAAGTTTTAAGGTGTTGAAGTGAATTAAGGCAATTTTATACTGTTCCCATTCTTGCTATTTCAAAACATTTGTTTACACTATAGGAGTAAGAGAAATCCATTGAGTTCCCAAGTGTGCCCAGTGTTATTCATGCTTGAATTTCAAGTAATTTCATAACCATATGAAATGTTGTTATTTTGTGATGTCTTTCATGTAGTTCACTGATTACATTTTATCTGGTATGAAGAGTACCTCACATTAAATTTCTTAATCTTCAATTGATACAACATATCTTCTCTCTTTTTCTTCTCTCTCTGCTGAGATTGGTTCATATAATCATAACAAAAAAGTAATCAGCACACACTTGAGAGAGTGAAAGTATGTCAAGGAAGGAAAATTGAAGCACTAAATCAGGAGACAACAGTGGATAAAAAGAGAATTTAAGATCTTCTATAAAATGTTGTAAGATGTGAGAATGGAAACATTTAAGGAATTAGCCTGCCAAGCTATGGGTGATCCTAATCTCTACAGCATTTCACGTTTTGGTGTGTGTATACCCCATAATCAGGGAAGGAAGGAGAAAGGTGGCTCTTAATAAACAATTAAAATAAACGATTATTAAACTGTGCATATTTTTCTTAATATGCATTAAATGTTTATCTCCTGCTCACCTTTTTTCTATCTCTTCTCTTGTTAAAGGGCATTCAAAATCTTTTCTACTACATGAATAGATGGTAAGTTTAATTATAGTGCTTGCAAAGTGCTTTGAGATCCTGAAGTGAAAGATGTTATTGTACCAAGAGGAAAAAAAAAAAAAAGAAGAAAAAAAAAGATATCTTTTATCTTTCCTTTTCTGCTCACTGTTTTACAAAGCCTCTTTTTTACTCATTACTTCATTTCAACACCTGTCTGAAAGTGGGATGGGATTCCTATCATACTAGCCCATAAAATAGAATATGCTGCAAAAGATTAGCACTAGGGATGGCTGCATAACATATAGTCAGAATAGGAGCTCTTTTCTTTGAGCTTGAATAATTTCACAGTACAAGTAAGCTTCTCAAAACGAGCTTCTGGAGCCCAAAGATTTTTCTAGTGGGCTGCTGAAGTTCCTCACAGATATAAGACACTGACTGATGAAAAACATTGACTCTGTACTCCTAGATTGGAAAACTGTGAGAGATGAAACCAGGTCTTTTGATCTTAATGTGATCTCTTATCAACGAAATGATATGGGTGTGAACAAGTTCAAGGGATGGCAGTGTCACCTGCTAAGCAGAAAGTTTAGCTTCTCTTCAGAAAAACACAAGTACTTGGCTTTGTTATTCTATTGACTTCTAAAAGAACTTTTATTTTTGGAGAAAGTTAATGGTTCAGAGTGCACATAAAAATTATTGAATTACTGGATTTTTTTCACTTTAAAAGGGTGTAATTGAATCCCAAAGTTATACTGTTGCTTCTCTTCCACAAAATTGTCATTTTTCTAAAAATACATCAGTTCTGTGCATCCAAACATCCACACTTTATATACATTTATAGTTCTTTGGGTTTTTATAGAATAGTCCTTCCTTTTCTATTCAAAATGAAGTGTGTTTCACTAGCTAGTCAGGACATGACACATGCAGACTTCCTGTGATAATTTTCCCTTCATAGGAGGGTAACATTGTCCATTTTAGATAACATATCAGTTCCAATGGACAGTTACAGAAAAATGCATGAGCTTTTCCAGATGAAAGAAAACTGAATGCAGTGCTGAAACTCTTCTGTCCTCCCATCCCATCCTCAGAGTAAGGGGCTAGTAACACATCCATACCAGGGTATTGGAACACTTTTGTTCAGAAGGGAAGGGAAAGAATAAAATAACTGCCATATGCTCTATCAACAGTCCATAGTCAGAGGAAACTGTACATTCATCCTTTGCAATTTGTAGTCCTTTGCAGTAAGCCCAGCTGCCTCCAAGCCTGAGCTGTATGCAGTCAGCTCCTGCAAAGTTTCTCTTTCTTTACATGCCCCCCTTCTGTCTTGATAAATCATCTCTGACTTCTTGACAGTCTCCAGGCACATGAAAGGGTGGTGGCAAGAGCAGCCATTCAGTCCAGCTGTGATTAGAGTTGTTGCTTTGGTACTTCACCCTTAGTCATCCTTACAGGTTTCACCAGACTGTAAATCAATCACCCAGGTGAACTCTGCAGCTGGCTAGAATATGAGTAACAGGTTGGGATGCCTCAAAACACAGAAGTTGTCAGAGCAAAGCATATCCATCTGTATGGAGCTGAAAGAGCCCAGCAAAGCAGGACAGCTTGGTTTATACATATGCGTTTGCATACGCACACACGTAGCCAGCAGCACAGCCCAGTGTGCTGAACATCTAAACCAAGCATGTGTTTTCAGTCACAGAATATAGTCAGAATAAGAATATAATCATCATAATAATAAGTGTTCTTCTACACTTTTGTTGTTTTATTCTCCATTTCCTAAAGAAAGGGTGCATTTTCTCATAATCCTACTATGACTTTAGGCTTGTTGAGAAAAAATAACCATAGTGTCAAGCAGATTTGCTGACCCTACTCCAGACTGCTTGCAATTTAAGATCAGGGCAAGACACTATCAGTGATGCATTCTTAAAACAGTGAATAATATTCATCTACACAGTATGTAAGTAAAACATTGTGATTACAATGCAATGTGGAACTTGACTTGAACAGATCTTACCAAACTTATAGGAAGATTTGTGGATAATAGTAGAATTCCCAAGAAAATGTCCAAACTATAAATTCCGTGAGAAAGTTTAAATCAAGACATAGATAAGAAATTGCACTCTTTCATTCCTTAGAAGCTCTCCAGACTAATTCTGTAATATTCCATTGCTGTCTTTGAGCCCTTTTTATGTATGATATTTTATTGGGGGATACATGTAATTTTACTTTTAAAGAACTATAGGATGAAGGTCTCAAGCAAGCAGATGAATATGCTAACAAACCAATCTAAATTGGGTTTGTCCATATAAATATATTAATTTGGCCTTGCTCTTTTCCAGTATTCTTTTCTGTTTTCCCCATTCAGATGGTAGTTGTGTGCCTGACCTCTGTAAGCAGAACCCAAAAAGACCCCATGTGTTTTTGATAAACAAATCATTCCAGTGAGCAGTACTGAACCCAAGCTGACTCTAGGCCTTGAGAGTTGTACCTCATGGCCAGGATGGACACACCATCAGTCTGCAAACAAGTTGCCTATAGAATTTATATGTATGATTGGCATGTAATGTGACAGCCTTTTCTGGATATATCAGAAGATAGGTTGCCTGGCATGGCAGACTTCCTGCAACAATAATGCAGAGAGCAAATGTTTTTTTCCTCTTTGTGAATCATGTTATACTAATCCCACCTGCACTCCTAAGGAGTAGAAATACAGGGTCATTCTCAAGAATTATACTTAGAAGAGAAAGAAGATGGTGTCCAAATGTATGTAATACACATGGTGTTTTTCTCTATTTCTATTTTCAAAATGATGGGTATGCTTTATGTCTAGCTGCCTGTGAGCCATCCTACCATCACTATTTCATGTGTACTTTGAAAGAAAAGAGAGCAAATATTAACTCATTAAATAATGCAAAGCTGATTAGGATGTACAACTGGGGGAACAGTGAGCCACAGTTTAAGAAATGATACTTGTAAATCCAGAGTTGCTGCAAAGAGATTGGAAAAGAGTGGGATTTATTTATTTTTCAAGCAGAGAAGTCTTTAATGCCTAGTTTACAGAACAGGCCTCCTATTAGCTGGGAAACTGTTTTAATTTACTGTTGTCAAAATCCTAGACAACAGTTTGATCTGCTTTAAATGAGATACAGATGGCTTCAGAATCAAGTCTGAATTGAGTAAATGTTAGCTGCTGTTTCACCCTTTCACTGAAACACTTGTTTTGCTTCAGTTACTGCCCAACAATCCTTGATCTGTCTGCTGCAAGTTTTATCAGTGTGAAAAAACTCATGAAAAGGGAGTAACTGAAATGAAAAATTAAGGGGTTGGGTTTTTTAATTTATTTTAACATAAAAGCTGATTTAGGTATAACTGATTTTATAATTAACTGCTTATTGTGTCTTTGACAGAGTAATTTTTGACACCAATTGGTGAGGAAGGGTTTCTCTCAGCCTTAACAATACATTGTGTTTATATATGTTTGCTTGTGAAACATTCCAATTCAGTTCAGAAACAATTTTTCACAGATAAGGTCTTTAGCAAGTAAGAACTGCAGATATAGAAAAAATACCTTGTAACAATACTGAAAAAATAAGGGATGTATAATTTATCAAGCTACAATTTCATTAGGACACAAAGACAAGCCACAGACAACACACAAAGACAGAAAAAGAGAATATCTTTAATTCTAGTGGCAACTCGACTTAAGTTTTCAGCATTACCTGAAAAAAGGTATGTTAAAATATGTTGATGCTCTTAAAAATAGACCAAATATTTTTCAAATCTGAAAACAATTTTAGTTTGAAACTAATACTCATCTTGGTGTTTTTATCATCTGAAAAGTGATTAGTATCCAAATTTGTTAAAAAAACCCAAAATATATTGCATGCATTGGAACAGAACTACTAAACCACACAATGAGTTTGTTTCTATATAGTTCAGAGGCAGATGTGCAGAGCTGAATAAAAAAAAAAATGTTTGTGTACTTGTTTTCCCATTTTTTTTGAGTACTTGCAAAGCAGTCACAAATTAAACCTATATACCAAAAATAATCTACAGAAATTATAGGAGATCTAGTTGCAGGTAAATAAATTTGGGTACACCATAATACACCATAAACACATTTAGATTTCAGGAAAATATTAATGACACAGAGGTGAAACCATAATTAATCAGAACTTATTTGCATGGTTCCTTCTAGACTATTTGTCTTAACTTAAACAGACTTACTGAATATCACTTCCTTTTGACATCATAACATTAGACCTACCTTCATCTTTCTCTGCTGACTGCTGGTTTTCTCACAGAGAATTATCACCCACTCTATCCCAAACATCAAACAAGGACATGTTCAACTGGATTATTTTTACTTCAGAGTAAGGAAAAAAAAATACTCCATAAAACCAGCTAACAGTGAGTTTTCATGGCCAACAGAAAATATCCACCCAATCTCACAGCACCATGTAACATGGGACATGTATCCCAATGAGACAGATGGAGGTGTTTTTTTATTTGTTTGTGGTTTTTGTTTGTTGGTTTGGTTTTTTTTTTTCCAGTTAAAGGGACCATATTAACACCACACAGATAGCACAAGCAGCTGAGAGGCTCTGAAGTTTAATCAGAATAGTACAGAATGACATTTAAGAACAAGAACATTACTTTCAAAGCACTACAAACTCAAAGTGACTTCCCTGTACTGTGGAAAGTGAAATTTCCTTTCCATGAAGTAAATAAAATCAAAAGTTTCAATGTGAAGTACATCTGGCAGTGCTGTATTCTGAAAAACAGGAGATGTGATCCTCTTAGTATCTCATATGTCATTTGCAACTCACCTCTCAACATGTTTCCAGCAGCCTCAAGCAGATATTTAGTTCTGATGGGCTGGGCCAGCCCAAGGAGCCTGGACACTGCTAAAGCAGAGTACCAGCACATTAATCATGCCAAACTTCACTCTAGTTCTGCAGTCTCCATATCAGGCACTAGATTTGTTTCACTGCAACATTAATTTTGTTGCTGATTGAAACCAGTGTCTTCAGAGAACCTTCTTCAGATTTAAGCTTTAAATACTTCCAGTGTTTAAATTTCTCTTTTCTTCCCTGCTCTGGGGTTTGGAAGGAAGTCCAGTAGATGTGTCTGGTGCTTTCACAACAACAACATGTTAAAAGGATAAGAATGAGAACAGCACATTTGCATCTTCTTGTTACTGAGGACTTAAAACGAGAGAGTTTTGCAAAACATTTGTTAGATTGCTGATTGTATAGTTTCAGGCTTCTGCTTCATCCTACCCTGACTTTACTTGAAATGCACTCTGAGATGTGTACTCAGAAGCTTAACTGCTAGCAGTTCAGTTACTCACAATGTAGGATTTAGCAGTTACATGTAATAGATCAAAATGGGGAGACCAATAACTAAGAAAAGATGGATCATAGTTCTGTGCCCAGTCCTGTTTGGCATAAATCCAGCTGGGAGCTGGTCACAAGTGGTGTTCTCCAGGTCTCAGTACTGGGGCCAGTTCTGTTTAATATCTTTTTCAATGATCTTGATGAGGAGATCGAGTGCTCCCTCAGTAAGTTTGCAGATTACAATAATTTGGGTGGGAGTGTTGATCCGCCTGGGGTAGAAAGTACAGAGGGATCTGGACAGGCTGGATCTATGTGCCAAGGCCAAGTGTATGAGACTGAACAAGGCCAATTGCTGGGTCCTGCACTTGAGTCACAACAATCCCATGAAAGACTTCAGGATTGGGAAGAGTGGCTGGAAAGCTGCTGAGTGGATAAAGATCTGGGGGTGTCACTCTGCAGCCAAGAGAATATGAGCCAGCAGTATCCAGGTGGCCAAGAAGACAAAGAGAATCCTGATTTGTATCAGAAATAGTGTGTCCAGCAGGACAAGAGAAGTGATCATTCCCCTGTACTTAGCACTGGTGAGACACTTAAAATAGTGTTCAGTTTGGGGCCTCTCACTACAAAAAAGATCAGGATGCTGGAACATGTCCAAAGAAGGGCAACAAAACTAGTGAAGGGTCTAGAGGGCAAGTCCTAAGAGAAGCACCTGAGGCAACTGGTGTTTTTACTCTGGAGAAGAGAAGGATGAGTGGAGACCTTATAACTCTCTACAAGGTGGTGATTGGTCTCTTATCCCTGGTAAAAAATTACAGGATGAGAGGAAATGGCCTCAATTTTCTCTAGGGGAATTTTAGATTAGATACTAGAAGAAACTTTGTCACTGAAAGGGTCATCAAACACTGGAATAAGATGCCCAGAGAAGTGGTTGAATTACCATCTCTGGAGGTATTTATAAGGTTTGTAGATATGATGCTTAAGAATATGGTTTAGAACTAAAATCAGTAGAGCTAGGTTAATGGTTGGACCCAATGATCTTAAAAGTCTTTTTAAATGAGTACAATTCTGCAATTCTGTGGGTTAGTTGGTATAGACCCAGTGATAGAATGAACATTTTTTGTTTACAGTGCTGTAAGCACATTCAAAATTAGACTCTATTGATTTAGTTTATTGGAATTTGGTTGATTGGGAAATGTGTTATACGCAAGTATAGGAAAGAATTATCTTATTTGGCCCTGTTATAGGAAAGTTAAAGTTAAATTTGAAGACAGAGCCATTAGTGATCTTAACTGGAGAAAGATTCTTGTGTCCAGCTAACTGTACAGTCCCCCATGCAGCCGTAAAGGAATTTTTTAAGTGAATTGAAAGGAAAGTGTGGACCCTTGCCTCTATGGTAATGGCCAAGTATGGCAAGGACGACTACTCAAAGCTTTGCAAGGGGACTTCATAAACACAAGTGTTGTACAGTGACTTCCATCTCAGCAGTTTGCAGTCTCAGGTTTATGTATTTGCAGGTCCAATATTTGAGTTGATTCTCCAAGAAAATCTGCCCTAAGGGAAACAAATCAAATGCAAACTTATCTATACATTGTCTTGATTTTCTTGTTGTTCTTACAAAGATCATATTTCTAAATAAAAACTTATTTAAGTATAATGATTGTTAAGATTATTTGGGTTGGTTTTGCTTCTAACTGATCTTTAATCTTCAGTAGTATAAGTGCACTCATCATTGCATGACCATAGTCAGTCACAAACTGAATAGTCAAATATGAAAACAGTTACTGTGACCATAAAATTTAGAGGCAAGACTGAAGCCTTTTTAGAATTTTTGTATGGATCATTCTCTCTTTAGGAAGGAAACAAAACCTACCCATTAGTGGATGAAGTAATTCTAGTGGCATTTCACTGTACCCAGCTGTAATAAAGGCCCACTTGTTATTTAGCAAATGCTGTCTTTTTTTTTCTGCTCCCAACACTGAATCCCTTTGAGCTTTTGTTAGGGTGTCTACGATGGACTGAAATAATTAAACTACGTGCCTGAAAGTTACAAACTAACAGAGAACTTATCCAGTTCAATTTTATGCTGTATTCAGTGCAGCTGAAAAGGAGTAGTGACTGTATTCTGATGTACTCTTCTCTCTCAAAAGTGGATTAGAACAGAAATTAAATCAATGGCAACAACTGGAATTCATCTCTTGTTTCTGTCCATTTGAACTTTGGCATGAAAATCCCAGTACAACCAGCCCTATAACCTAAGCAATAAAAGCTACAAAAGAAAAAAGAAAAAACTCTGTGGAAATATGTTTTTAGATTGTCCCTGAGAAACCCAACTTTGTGGTTATATCTAATCTTTGGAAGGAACTACTCAAAATGCTGAAGAAGTCAAATTTTAGCTTTTGAATGATAAAGCGTGCAATCAGTGCAGCTATAAGTAGCTGCACTACGTGGATGGAAAATTATGTAAAATAAATGGAGTTACAGGCTAGTATGAATAAACTCTTTAAAAAAAGCAAAGAAGAATAAGTGGCAACTTTACTTTTTGAACGCAATTGTTAGACTGGAATAAACAATCCTAAACTCAGTGGGGACAGTATTTTGGCTATGTTCAGGCATGCAAATCAGGTAGTAATACTGCCTGTACAAGGTTGCTATTTCCTTCTTTTTAACATTATTTATTTTGCCTATGATTTTCTTCTCCAGGAAGAAAACTGGTGATGGTTAAAATACATACTTGCAGAGACTGGGCCTTCATTTTGCCTGACGTTTGTATTAATTTGACACAGAGGCACTGAACAAGCCAACAAATCCAAAAGAAAAGCGTATGTGCACATGTAAGGATGATTTAGACAGTATTTCAGTTGCTATCTTCAGGGCAGCGCCATTGCTGGTTAGTTTCCATCATCTTCACTGATCAGCTATCAATTGACAATAATATGATCCACGATACCTACAACACATAGGAAAACTTGTATCAAATCATGTAAAATTATTTAGTCTCAAGCTGCATGCTACAACAGAAGATTAAAGCACAGAAGATGCAAACTGAGCTTATATAGTTCAGTTTGTGGAAGTGTGGAAGCAGCCTAACCTTTCGGTTGGCATAGCATGAGAAAGATACTTTTATCTGACACACCCGTCCTGACAAGTCAATCCTTAGTTGTTTTATCAGCTCCCTACTGTATATTAAAGTCAATGAATGAGAGGCCTTCAGCC
This sequence comes from Phaethornis superciliosus, assembly GCA_023637945.1. Lineage (NCBI taxonomy): Eukaryota > Metazoa > Chordata > Aves > Apodiformes > Trochilidae > Phaethornis > Phaethornis superciliosus. The sequence continues at coordinate 23,631,326 of JAJQWJ010000006.1, forward strand.
AGCTCCCATGGGATGATGTGGTAATTGATTTTACTCATAGATTCCAGGATCAGGACAAAAAGGTTCACTGAGTAGATATGTAACACAGAGAAGCCTAATATAGAATTTATGAATTAAAGATACACCTAAGAGATCTGACCTATGATTTCTCTTGACTGCCTCTTTTAATGCCATCCTTTAAATCACTGATTTTAATTATTGTTGGATTTTATAGGAGAGGAAATAGCCTTTCTGTAAACTTTTGAACAGGACTGCATATTGCATGAATTTAATTTGCTACAGCTACTGCTGTGCAAACACAAAATGTTGGTCTTGGTTAAACTGTGAGCCAAAACATATCCCTATTACTCATCCAACAACAGAAATAGTTATACTTGGCATGACCTTTTCCATCGTTGTTTTACAGAGGAAAAAATGGGATGGATTTCAGGAGTGGAATGAACCTGGAACTAATCTATCACAGGACAAATCAAAATTTGACACTGCAATCTAACATCTGAGCAAATGCCACCTGAGGTAAACTGTATTGAAGATATCCGATACAAATTTGGCCCTGAAAATCTAATTGACTTTGTTAGGAAGCTAATCTAACTGGCATTTTGGAATTTGCAAATTCTGCTGATGTTAAATGTTGCTATCAATAATTCTGTTGCTTTAATCAAGAACACTGCTAATGCACAGGGAAAAAACATGGTCTCCGATTCATCAGGAGACAGACTAAACAGGAAATAATTCAATGAATTTAAAAGCTCTTTGGGAGAAAATAAATCTTATATACCCTTTGTCTTGACTGATCTCTGTCCTCTGAAACACCCTCACATAGAGGCACAGGACTCTTCATTGCTTCATGAGCAAAAAACCCCCACATCTTGGAAGGGAATGAGCCCTCAATTAGGAACTAAGCCGATAGCTCATTACTATTCAAAGTGCAAATCTCCTCACCTCTCTTAGTCACACAGAGAATTACATTTCAGCTGGTTCTTTTTAGCTGAACTTTTGTTGACTCTTGGTAGAGGAAACATAGAGAAAACAAAGATGTTCTCAGCTTTCAAACTGAAAGAACTCACTTCTGTGGCTCAGGCCTGTGATCTAATCTTGCTGTATACTGAGTTTAACTGTGTGCTTAAAGCATTTCCACTTCTGTTTTATAAAATGTAGTAATCTGATGCTTCTTAAATATGTAATTGAGGACATTAGTAAGGAACAGGCTGTGCTGAAATTAATCTCATTTTCCAGTTACAGTACAGTCTGCTTTTCCTGTCTTTGAGATCCAACACATACCTGTCAGTGCTGGATATAATGCCTATTGCTGTTCCACTTACCCTCCAGAGCCCTGACAGCACAGCAGGTCTGCAGCAACAGCTCCAGCAAACACCTCTCTAGACTCTAAATCTGAATTCCCAGCTCTGTTTCCTGAGAAGAACTGTCTATAACCTGTTTTTTTTTTTTTCTTTATGGTGAGATGTAGATAACTGTCTGTTAAAGGGTAGAATGAGACGTCATATTTACCCATCAAGTAAGGAGAGAGAAAGCCAATGTAGTGTGTCTGTAACCAGTAATCCAAATTGAAGTCCCATAATTTTATTTTAAAGAGATTTAGGACTTCCTAGATGCTATAGGTAAATTGAAATTTAACTTCTGTATACTACGATCTTTAACTGTTCTGTGCTTTGTACAATAAATCCCTGCTTATTTTTCATAATAAAGCGATTTGTGGACTTGAATTTAGAAACACAGGTACATGCTCATAGATGTGCTCACCATTTTTCTGGAAATTTTGCTTCTTGCTCTATAATGTTGTTTTCCTAAAATTAAAATATTTCAAGAGAAAAAAAAATAACATAAGATTACTATTGTGTAAGGAGCAGAGAAGGTTCTGTTCTTTAAATATTAATTGCTGGTTCATTAGGTTCACACAGGACTTGATAAAACACACAGCTTTTCTCCCAGGTCCTAATGTAGCTGCTACAAAACTCTCTTTAGATCTGTTTTTCAAAAAACTAAAAAAAAAAAATCTAAGATTCAGGCCCTCACCTTGAGCTGGACTCCTACTTCTCACTCTGGTGTTTAAAATACAACCTCTTTAGTTACTTCCATGGATCTTTTTACATCAGATATAGCCATTAAGAAACTCTTGGCCATACATATCCCTGTTATTTAGGAGCAGAACATAAAAAAAAAGGAGGAAAGAGTGGGACATAAAAGAAGTGGAATAACTATGGGTATCTTTGCATACTGTAAATAAAGCAAATTGAACTAGAGCTTGAAGGTGTTGGTTATCTCTAAAGATCAACCACAAGGTATCTGACTTGCTCAGGTATTAAGTGATAGTCACAAAAAATCATGCTTTCAAGGTCAGGGAAAATGAACCACATCTGCTTCAGTCCAGATGAATATAAACTACCAGACACTGTTTCAAAGTGAAGTTGTCTTTTCTGCAGCTGAGAGACACACCAGTTTGGCTACTTCCAGGCTACCTGGCTCTATCTGTGAAATTAGTTTTGTACTCATCTGGAGTAGTGTCCAGGCAGACCAGACTGTGAGTGACTGCAGCTAAACCTGGAAACCTCTCTGCAATATGAGCAATTCAGTTGGGTTCAGCATGCATCCCTCTCTTTGGGTTCAGCCTGTGCCAAGTTCTGGCTGTCCAGGGAGAAAGCCAGAGCAAAACCACACCATTAGCCAATGCCCCAGCTTCTGAGGACAGAGCTGTTGTTTTTAAGCACAGAGCTTTTCAACGTGTCTCATTGAAGTTACATTTCACTCTCAAACAGGAATTCACATCTGGCCAGAGAAGTATTTCACAGAATCACAGAATTGTCACAGTTGGAAAATACCTCCAAGATCATAATGTCCAACACATACTTTTCAAGACTTTTCTGTTATATCATCAGTAATCATCTATCATTCACACACAGAGGACATATACAGATTACTATAGAAAAGATTGCAAGGTGTGTAATTACAGTCATGGTAAGTCTGACAAACAAGGATAGAGCTGTCCTCTCTTCTCTGAAGGTAAGGGAAGAAGAAATTAATTAATTAAAAAGACTTCTAACAGTAGGGCATTCACAGACCAAGTCACATTTTGTTCTTTCTGCTGCTAATGCTTCTTACTGAAGGAATTACCATTGCAATATCAAGACCTTTATCCAAGGCCATCTGAGAATTCACTCAGATTCATTTAAGTAAAAATGAAATTTCACACAAATTCTTAAAATTTTACATTTTAGCCCTAGATTTAAGAAAACAGTAATGTTATTTGAGTCATAATGAATCAGAAAATTAAGCACTGCAGCTTTGTTTTTTGTTTTTTTTTTTCAATTTCTGCCTTTAAGTTACAGTACAAGTCACTGTGACAGCACTAGTTACATGATGACAGCACCAAAATTCTTTTTGAAGACATAACACTTGAATTCAAAAATCTATTTACCAAACATTTGCTATTTTTATGCCTCATGAGAAATTAGCTTTAACAATGAATTAATAATTTGCCATGCTGGGTGACTTAGTATATAATTGCTTAAAAAATATTTGCAAGATTTCCAAGTAACTGTTGCTATTCCATGTGTCTCTGATTTGACTTTCCTACCTTAATACTGTTGATTATTTCAGTTTGGTGGCTTCTACAACTAGAATAGTCAATAAAATTGTAACTCAAATGACTGCTCTACTTATTGTAAGAGCAGAGGTCTTGATATACTTTTAGATAATCTGAAATATAAATTGTTAGTTGAGTTAGAGAGTGAGTGGCTCAGTAGTTTTTAAGCATAGTTATTTACCTGCCAGTATATTTGAGTCTCTAGGTTGTAAAGGTAATAACCTATTGACCTTTCTGTGTAACAGTCCTTCTCTCTTGAGCGACAGCAAAAAATGAAACCCACAGTGATAAAGCACACTTGAAAACCAAGATCTGAGTGAGAAGAAAAATGATTTACACTAGATGCTTGTGCATGTCTGGATTGCTGGAGTATAATCTATGCCCAAGGGCTATGCTTCTAAATTGGCAAAATCACATGCATTTCCTTAAAAGCTATCAATATTATATGTTTATTTCTGAAAATTAAATGCCTCTGTTTTGTATGTCATGCATCTCTCTCCTTTTTTTCTTTTTCCACATAAAAAATTCTTCCCAACCATGTGTTTCATGGATGATTTCAAAGTTTTCTGAAAAGAATGAACACACAATCATTACAAGTAACTTCATGTTAATGATAATGAAAATGTTGCAGTCAGCATATACCAGAAATAAATAAAGTAAAAAGGCTGTGTTCAAAGCCAAAACCATGATTGGAGACCATCTGATGTTTCAGCAACAGCCATTTATGTCCTTACCTAATAAGTAGAATAACAGAAGATAAGTATTTCACTCTGAATATACCTCACAGAATCATACAATCATAGAATTATATAATGGTTTGGGTAGGAAGGGACCTTAAGGATGACCTAGTTCCAGCTGCCCTACTATGGGCAGGGTCACTTCTCACTAGACCAGGTTGCTCAAAGCCCCCTCTAACCTGACCTTCAGCACATCCAGGATGGGGGGAACCACAACTTCCCTGCACAGCTTGTTCCTGTGTCTCACCAACCTCACAAGGAAGACTTTCTTCCTAATATCTATCTAATTTACCCTCTTCCATTTTCAAGCCATTACCCCTTATCCTATCCCTACATGCCTTATAAAAAGTCCCTTCCCAGCATTCTTGTAGGCACCCTTCGTGTCCTGGAAGGCTGCTAAGGTCTCCCTAGAGCTTTCTTCTCCAAGCTGAACAATGCTAATGTCAAGATAGTGGAAAATGTATGGAATCCTGAATTTGTCTGTTCTGTAACTTCCAAAGTAATTTAGCAATGTCCTCTACACCCTATAATTAAATATGAATGTATATGTTGCAGAATAAAGACATATGATTTTTGGTGTTTTTTTCTCTTCAATATTACCGTTTTGAGTATGCACCTGAATAACATTCAATCTTTCTGCTTATTTTGTCAAGCAGAAAACCTAAAATATCTTTTATTTAAAATGTTGCAACAAGCATTGTCTAGCAGGTTTGTCTGTTGTAGAAAATCCACTGGAAAACAGTCATTGATACTCTAGGTGCCTATGTCTCGCAGATAAAATCTGCAGGATTTCTAGTTTACTCTGAAAATTGGTTTGCAAGAGACCTTAATTCTTAACCACAGGCCCTACTCAGTTTTCTTCATCCTTTGACTAGTATTGCATTATTAGTATTATAAAACTGTACATGTCAAAACTTAGACACTTCCAGGACTGAATTTATTCCCGAATTGCATCATTGGATGACACAGTCCCTGTCACATTAAATACTGCATGCAGCTAATGAATCTGTAATGATACAGATATCACAAATTATATTGATGCTTGATGGAATGAAGTAATGTAATGAAAATGTTCAAATTTCTGCTTTCTAAAGTGAAAACTGGGATAATTAATGAAGCTTAGTTTGGGGGTCAGGTCTTCCAAATCAGTAACATTAGCTGGATTCAATTTTTCATCCTGTACTCTTGTGCATCCCTTATGTAAATTGAATTGATAGAGAAAAACTGTGGTGATTAAACAAAATTCTCTCTGCATGGGACATATGTAATGAATGAGCACTCTGGTGACAGTTGTAACCATTGCTTTAAATTTCCATTAAATAAAATTCAAGAGATTGATTTAACAATGAGCATTCTTAATGGCTGATATAGGAATCATGCTGTACATAACTAATTTTAGATATATCAAACTGGGGATCAAAAAAATGAAAATAAGAAAGATGTACATTGTAAATATTTGAATTTCTGAGAACATGGGAGGCGTGTGTTATCCCTTCCAGCATAAAAATGATAGAGATTTACAACTAATGATTTTTAGGATAACTACACAAAAAAACTACATGATCAATATGTTTTTAGTGCACTTGTTCTTATTTCACGAGTTTGTGCTGAAAGCTGGAAAAAAAAAATGCAATTAGCTGCTCAGGAATCTACAGTGGATTTACCGTTTGATGAATATGGGTTTTGTGCCTTAAGAAAGATCTTACTAGTTTTCTTTTCCTTTTTTTTTTCTTTTTTCCCCAAAGAAATTTTTCTGTAATTTGTTGCAAATATAAGCATGAAAAGAGAGATGTTCTAAGATACTCCAATTTCTTGTTTCTCATTGGGCTGACATGAATAAAGTGTTTCATCTATAGTAATATTGAATATTGTGCAAGATGGAACCAGGTGTAGGTATGCTAGTGACAGAAGAGGTGGGTGGGAGGGGTTCAATGTTTCCTTGATCATACAACACAAATTTTGTACTTCATCACTTACAGTTCTGAACCTTTGCAATCCTCCTATTCCCCTCATGTAATGGACCTAAGAGATAAGATGTCCTCCAGACTTAAACAAACATATGAGCAGCATGTGAAAGACTTGTCTGATTATAGGAGTTTCTTCTTATATATTGCACATTCCTGTATTTTAGCATTTTAATAGTTTTCTATGGTATCCTGAAATAGTTCCAGATTGCTGTGACCTTTTGTATAAATTTTTTACCAAATAAGATCTTCATTCTGTTTTTTATAACATCTTCAGTAACTACAAACATGGAGAGAGCCAAACCAAGAAGCAAAGGGAAACTGGATCACGGGAAGTAGAAGGTTCATTTGAACTTACTCCTATCTGTGTGAGAAAAAAAGACAGAATTCAGAAGATGGAGGAAGCCTAAAGAGAGAATGACATAAAGGTTTTGGAGGGAAAATCAGCAGTGTAAAGACAGAAAAAGAAGAGATTTAGCAGTGAAGCTGAGCAGACTTAACAAGGAGGAGGAGCATATGTCAGACAATGTATTGAAAAGAAAATAATTTGTAAATGAGGTAATGCATACTCTACATAATCCCAGTTAGGATGCTGCATCATTTGTGTCATCATGTGCCCACAGTCACCAACACGGAGGGCATGTCTGATTTTTCTAAAGTACAAAAGTTTTCCCAGATCCAGTGGAGCTTAAGAATTTTTTATAAACATTTTGAACAGCTTTGATTACAGATAATTGAAGTTGTTCTTTTGATTACAGATAATCAAAGTAATCATGTTAGAATGACAGTTCTCAGAACTGGCATTGCCTGACCTGCTTTTTTGTGCTGCTTTTCTATAAACAGGAGAATGACATTTATTCTTCCATAATAAAACCTTCTGTTTTAAAAATGTTACTGGTCTGACCACCTATGGATACAAATGATCTCAGTAGAAATGCTTGTAAGACTGCATATGCAGCACTGAAAATCACAATTAAAGACCTTTTTTATTGATATGGCATAAAATTTCCTCTGATATATGGTTTTGATTGTGTTCAGTATAATGGGACCTGATTTTAATTGAGTTCTGGGCAGTATCAAAACATGAATTAAGAATGAAAATAATAGTATGATTTCTGTCCTAATTTTATTTCAGACCTCTGCAACAGACACTGCATTATTGTGCTGAAAAGTATTTCTTTCTGCTATTTCCTTTCTTACATTTAAAATTTGTGAGAGATAATTTATGTATTTCTTAATTACATTGTCACATTCCAAAGCCTGGAAATGTGGAGGCTCTTGTTGGATCCCACCAGGACACAGTAAAGGTAACACCATATTGGGTGAAATTACACAACTTTATTGAACAGAACTTGTTGGCATTAAAATGGTAACTATGAAACCTAGTTCAACAGAGAAATAGAAAGGAGCATGAAAACGAGTAAGGAGAAGTGAAAGGAAAAGGAGTAAGGAAAATTAGAGGTAAAATTACAGGTCCTGGATCCAGCACTGGGCTGGCATACCAGGTGAGGCTTGGTATTGGTGGAAACCTCCCCAGAGAAGCCCACCATCCCAGCTCTTTTTATAGGCATGCTGTACTCAAATTCTTGTTGATGAGTAAACATGGCTGAGAAATATTGTACTGAGCACCTGGAACAGACCTCAGCCCACTTGCTCCTCCATCTCCACCACTGTCTCCATATGCAAGCCCTTGGCCATATGGAGGTCCTTATCCAGGCAGTCCTTTAGGATTGTCAACAAGCATTTGTTCAAGGGCTTACAATGGTGTTTTGAAACCACTCCCTTAAAATTATAGTTGTAGAAGAGAAGTAAGAGAGAGGAGGGAGGGAAACAAGGAGGTTATGGTGAAGTCACCACCCAAAGTTTGCACCTCCAGATCAAGGAATTGTTTCATCTCAGCAGTCAACAGTTTCTGGCTTTGTGGCCTCCCATCTTACCAAGGAACTGTCTCTTCTTAAGTCCTTAGGACTGTTTGAGACAAATGCATAAGGCATCCTGCCCATTAAATTTAAGGATAAAGGGATAGACATTTGTAAAATACACAAACAATCTATGTTTGTCTCTGTGGTTTCAGGGTTGCTGTCAAGATTAGATTCAGATACTTTGGTGAACATCAAGCTGGAATTTGCTTGGAAAAAACTTACATGCTTGCAGCTCTTTGTGCCCAAGCCTATGCAGAACATACAAAATTCTTACATTTCCTCCAGCAGTAAAAAAGATGTGGAAAATGGTTTAATTAGCTCTTCAAATAATTTTGATCTTTCTCTGTTTTGTTCTAGTAAAACATTCTGAAACTAACCTTCTCTAAAACTTTAATTTGTTAGATTTAAGGAATTGCAAATTCCTAATGAGAACATTATTTTGTTGAAAAAATCCTTACCAGAACTTTTCAGCATGCATATCACTTAGGGCACACTGTTTCTCAGAAGACCACCAGGCACCACCAGGCTGTACTAGTGCACACATATTCAGCTGCATGTAAATAATGACTTTTAGTGTGCAGGTCTCTTAGTATATATGCGCCCAATATTACACCCAGAATATAATTAAAAATATAACAACACCTGATATGTAGAGCAACTAATTTCTCATCTAGTTGCAATAATACTAGTAGTCCAAATTAATACTGAAAAACCTCCTTAACAATTGTATTTGCAAAATGGTAATAGAAGAAAACTCAGCAATCTATATTTTTTCTAAAATCCCTGTCAATTCTTAGGCTGACAATACCAGTGTTCCTTGAGCATAGACTTCAATGACTGCCACAGTGAACTGTCAGAATAGCAAATTACCTTCCAGGGCTATTGCTCATTATGCAGTGGTTATGTATAATTTCAAAAGCTAAAAAGCTAACCATCTTGCCAAGGCAAGCTCAGGAGAACCCTAAGACTGCCCTAAGAACCCACTGCCAGCACAAGGCCTATGCCCTCTATTAGTATTGGAAGAAAAATACATTTGATGAGATACACTAGTCTACAAAAACCATGTAATTTCTGTACCACTGTGTCCAACAAGCTTTTTGGTATAATGACATTATTTAATTTTTCACCAAGTTATTTTTCTTGAGAGTAAAAAATATATTTAGAAATTGGTAATAGGCTGGAGCTCCTTTGGAAATGTGCTTAAACATGCTTGTTAAAGGCCTGAAACTCTGAATTTTATCTCAAGAAGTAGCTGAAACTGAGGACTGAATACTCTTTTAACATGCAAATGATGCAGGTATGTAATTCATGGCTTCTTGATATTCTCATTCTTTCTTACACAGATTCCAGAAATATGTATCTGCTAGACTCAGCTCTTATTTATTATGTTAATGGTTGATGGAGAAATCAGCCCATTATGTTTTCATATTTGGCACAAGCACAGGTGGAGCAAGTGTTTCGTCATGCAGCAGATTGTTACTTTCAAATTGTTATGTACTACCACCTAGAAAAATAATCTGGGTGATGCCTACTTGCATAAAGTAGCTGTAGAAGCAAATCTTTACTTAATGTAGTGCATATTGCAATTTATAAGCTTTTTTCCTCTGACATAATCCATTTATTTTATTAGAAAACAGTGTACCAGCCATTCTTTACTGGGCACTCTTTCATACTTGCCACAAGCTAACACACACTCTTTGCAAGATTTCCAAGTGAGAACAAGAGATAACATATGGCAAAGCCCTGAAGGGAAATGGAGGAAGTTGGCATGGCATCTGCTTGGAGGAAGTATGGTTGTTTGTAACATCCATTACTCCCTTAACTAATTTTCAGTATTAAAAGTTCTAAAAACACAGCAGATCAATAATCCAAGATCAATTCAATTGAGCTCAGTATTTATGGAAATGAACAATGACCTATTTTATAACTTGTAAAAAAGTCCATCACTTTAAATTCATCCACTTACCTGTATTTTGTTAAGCAGTTCTTTTCTCTCACATACTTTCAAAATTTCTAGACTTTTTTATTGCTAATCCTGAATCTAGTAGTCTTATGTTCATATCAGTTGATAAAAAAACTCATGCAATAAATCCCTGCTGGAACTATCTTTAAATTTACTCCATTCAACTCTTAGAATATCTAGGCTGATGAACAGGCTACAAACAAGATGCTATTATAAAAAAAAGAATAAGCCATTTTGTGAGGAAGGTTTCCATTATGTCATGAAGTTTCCCCTGACACATAATAGAGCACTGAAGCACTGTTTATACTTAAGGATATTTGCACTTGAGTCTTTTCTTTTCTGAGCCTTTTAAAGTTTTTATTCGGGCTTACTCAGTTAAAAATGCCTGTAATCACTGTGGGTTGAAAAAACTGCTGCCTAAATAGTTTCCAGAAGTTGATGTTGCTATATCCAAAAGAAATCTTACATGCACTAAATCTTTATTTCTGAGTGTCATCCTGAGATATGAAGAGTCATGTTAGCATTGAGAGGACTATTCCTTTGTTACAAAATATTTTCTGTAAACAAGAGTGACCTATATATGATACCAATTTTCTCTATGTCAGGATGATCTTGTGATAGGCTGGCTAGCGTTGAGAAGTAGTTCCTGCAGAATTAAAAAGCTGGCAAAATCTGAATTTCACTAAAATTAGGAGTTTTCTTCTATTAACTTTACAGAGACCATGTTTCTACCACAGTTATTAATTATTATTATTCTTTGCTCTTTGCATTGCCAGAAAATCCAAGACTTTTCAGAAGTCCTTGAAGAGGTCTATTAAGAAAGACACTAATTTAATTTCTCTACTTTTTGAATTGTCTCAGAAAAATCAATGACTTGCTTCAGTACTGTAATTTTTATAATTCTTTCTAATGTGATGGCATTTATGCAAAACTGGACTTGCCTTTTTGAAATGTCAGTATGTTATCATGAGAATCTATTCCTCCTCTACTATGATCAGAACTAAAACCAATACATAACATACTATAGTCAATATACTGTACTTAACTAAATATAGACAACAGAATCAATAAAAACATGGCATTTTAAACTTTCATGGAGGAGTGGCAGATGCTTTTATATTGAGCTTTTGGAAGAATCACATAAGAAATTAAGACCAGCTAAAACCAAAAATTGGATTCTAAATGTAGGGGATGATTTGCTAATCTGAACTGACTCACTATTAAAGTGTGAATTGATCTAGGGCAAGTGCTTTTCCTAGAATACCATAAATAAATTAAAGGTGAGGAATCACTGTATAAAGAAAGTGATTTCATTAACACATCATACTAGAAATAACACCTAAAATTCCTGGATTTTTATCTATTGTAATAGTTACAGTGCAAGAAACAAGTACAACACCATACACAGAGACGGGCCACGAAGTGAACGCTGTGCTTTTGAAAAACTCCGATAGATTGAGACGGAGGCGGGGTTCTCGGAACCAGGGAAGACCGAGGGAGAGCAGCGAGACCCGAAAAGAGTCCGGAACCGGCAGCCGCGGCAGAACCGAGAGGTTCTGGGGCCTGCCGGGAACCCGCGGGAAGTTTAAACGCGGCGACAGCGGCAGCTTCCCGGGGCTACGAGGGGAGACAGAGACAGCGGTACCGGTACCGGTGAGTGTTCTGCCGGGGAAACCGCGGTACATTTAAAAGCAGCCGGGGCAGCGGACCCGACAGTCGTGGTGGCAACAGAGCCAAAAGCCACTCCGAGAAAAGAGGGTGGGAAGTGAGACCGAGCCTTGGTGTAAACAGGCGGCCATGCTGGTCTGTGGCTGCAAGGAATGGCACCGGTACCGGTACCGGTACCGGGGGCAGCCGGAGACATCGCCTGCCTGCGGTGTGATGAGATAAACCATCTTCCGAGGGAGGTGACTGAACTGAGGGAGGAGATAGAAAGATTAAGAAGCGTCGGAGAAGTCGAGAGCGCATACCCTGAGGCTAAGGCAGCGGGTGGAGGATCCACAGGAATTTGAGGATCCCCTCCTCTGCTGGCACCAGGCAGAAGGAAGGGACCTAAGGGACAGGGGGAAATAGACAGGTCTCTCCTCGGAGAGGCAAGCAAAACCCCTACTGGCCCCCGTCACCTCTCTAGTTGCCCTTGTACCACAGGTATGGGGCTTTGGAAGCTGAGGACCAGGACCCTGAGTATGGAGATGAAGACCCACTGCCCAGACACCCAGGGCTAGTCACGCCTAATAAAAAAAGGAGGGTGTAGTAGGTGACTTCCTTCTTCTCCATTTGTTGACCAGACCCATCCTACAGGGAAGTCTGCTTCCTCCCTTGGTCTTGGGTTAGAGATGTTAAAAGGAAGCTCTATAGTCTGATGCAGCCTTCTGATTATTGCCTTTCGTTGGTTATTTAGGTTTGCAATGATGAGAAGTCCAAAGGCAATTAAAAAGCACTCCTGAAGGGAGGTTGTAGGCAGGCTGGTATTGGGTCTTGTCTCCCAAGTTACTAGCAATAGGATGAGAGGAAATAGGTTTAAGTTGTGCCAAAGGAGGTTTAGGTTGGTTATTAGAAAAAAAAAATTGTTATTGAAATAGTATTGAGGCATGGGAATGGGCTGCCCAAGGAGGTGGTGAAGTTGCCATCCCTGGAGGTGTTCAAGAAATGTCTGGATGTGATACTCAATGATCTTGAAGGTCTTTTCCAACCTAAATCATGATTCTATGATTATATGAAAATAAATCTCTACTAATGAACTTAACATGATAAAAAACCTGGGTAAGCTAATACTGTTCAAGAACCTGTCTGTGATACAGGGACAGTGTGAGATACACTGATCTTAAATAAATTCATCCTCCTAATGTCACGCAATACAGCCTTTGTACTATGTATCATGAGATTTAACCTTGTTTTAAAGCTTTCAGATATGTATAGTTCTTGGTTAAAAAGAGCTTGTTGTGCTATAAAATTATGATTATTCAAACCCCCACTTGAGTTTAGATTAGTGGTGCTTGGCATGGAATTGGCAGTGCTAGTTTAACGGTTGAACTCGATGATCTTATAAGCCTTTTCTAACCTAAATGATTCCATGATTCCATATATATACATACATATATATATATACCCATGTGAAGTAGATGTTGACTCTGTCAGGTGAATAAAGCAGGTGAATAAAGTTTCTATTCCATATGAATGAAAACTAAAAGTAGCATTCTACTGTCACTGTTGGCATATAGAATAGTTGACAGTGGCTTTGACTTTCTCAAATCCCTACCTCATCATAATGAGAATGCAAACCAGAATGTAATTCAAAACTGATGGGGATGTTGACAGGGTTAAAAAGGATGTGCTTCCATTCAGCTGGTCACAGAGAAGAAAGAATGAACTATCTTTGCAAATGCAAGTAGTAATGTAGATAAATAATAGATACAGCTACTGGCCTGAATGCATTTAGCGAATCCCAGCTGCTCTTCTCAGAGTTTAATAGGTTGGAGGTGCAATTTCTTGCTGCATAAATATTCGATATATTCCCACAGCCTTGCCACATAGGTGTAAACAACAATCAACATAAAGAGGGACATAAATGTTTATTATAGGCCTCATTTCAGCTAACAGATGCTCAGTGTAAAGGCTGAAAGTTAAAGTAAAAAAGATGACTTGGGAAAACCTATCAATAACAAGAAATGCTATGCAAGCAGCTACATGTATACAAGATTTTTTCTGCAGGAGGTTTGTTCTGTTAATTGCAAGAAAGACTTAATCATGATGAGTATACATCAGTTCAAATGCTTTGTGCTAGACAAAGCTGAAACTTAGGATGCAATGACTTTGATTCTCTATACTTACAGATAGGCTTTTTTCTGGAGTTTTCCTAAACTTTCCCATAGCATGTATCTTCTTAGGAAACTTTGTTTATGCTTAGCTATCTAGGGAGTAACAAGGATATTTTCACAAATTGTAAATTTAGTTCATAGTACCAAATTTGCTGTAATAAGCAAGGAATAGTAAAGTGAGAGCTCACTTATGTTCCTTCTGTTCCACAGTTCCCAGTCGAGTTCAAGCAAGGGGAACACAACCTACAGTTTAGGTGTATATTCTTCTCTTCTTGATATCTTATAGTAAGGATGATTAATTTTATTAGAATTGGAGATAGGCAAGTGGAGCCTATGCTAACTAAAGTGTTTTATCTCTTTCTTTGACTTCATCTATAAAGGAAGTCTCTTACTGTCCAGAGGCACAGATAAGTTACCTGCCTTCTGTTCTAAGGAAATACTCCTTATTTAAATATGGAGTAAATATTTAAATATATATAAATAAATATGTTAAATCTTGATATTCATATTTTTAAAATAAAGTCTACACTAGGAAGGAAATTAGCAAAGTACCAGTTTCTGTTAAATGCCTCTTGGCTCAATTTGACCTTGATCTGTGGGAGTTTAACAGTCTTTTCCTATTAAGTTTTATCAGCCTATTATCTGACTACTGTTCAGTCTTTTTATGCAGATAAATTACTCAATCAGTCAGTAATTCCTCACTTCCACATGGAGGATGAAAACAGGGAGCAGAGGTAATAAATGAGAGTGAAAAAATTGATTGATTTTGTAGCTAAGCAGTGTAAAATTATTATTAATTTGATTATTTTTGCTAGTACTAAAATTAGTATTATTTGATCAGTAGAAACATTGAAATAATTTCAGTAAGCATTTTTCTAGACTTTTTTTTTTTTTTTTATGAAGCATGTGAACTTTTACTTGCATATTTTTACCCTATGAGTGCTATTTAATAAAGTCTGTGTGTGTGTGTGTGTGTGTGTGTGTGTAAAGAAAGGAGCAGACCTTTAAATTTATCAAACACACTACCTATGCCAGGACATCAAGCCATCCCTCCTGCATCTTTTCAATCAACATGACCATCCCAGAACTGGGACTCTTACTCTGTTACCCAAATCTCTACCACTTTCTTGCCATATCACACATTTTTACTAGGGATCTTCCATTCTTTCACAGAAGATGGTATAAAAAAATTGTATACTTAAAACTGCTGTAAGAGAAGGAATTTCGCCCAAGAGCTATTAACCAATTTCAGACAATTTATACTGATGGAAATTCTGAATTCTTAGAATTATTGTCAAGAAAGAATTAGGCCATTAGGTGTGCCACAGCAACAGTAGACCATTAGTTAGGTCCTTCAACCTACAGAAAATGTCATAGTTTTTGTTACTTCATGAAGATGGTATCTTAAATGATGTTTTTCTTTAGAATACATATTTCTGATAATTTTTCTTAGGATGATGCTTAAAAATTAAATATCTGTCCAGCATAATAGAGCTATGATTCAAATGTGAACTTTCCCAAAGGTTTCAAACTTTGGAAATGTTCAAATTTATGCCTCTGGTTGAATTTGTTACTGAGATTCTGATAAGATAAGGAGCCTGGTCTGACTTTGAAAGCTCATGAATTATGCCTGTACAGCATCAGGGTTTTATTCTGGAGACAGGGCTATTAAAAATTCAAATAACGTAAAAGCATACTTTTAAGATATAACTAAAGAATTTTTCTGTTTACATTTTTGTTGTTTTATCTATAGATATCTGTGGAATGTAAAAGGTTTCTGAAAAGAAGATACCTATTTTTCTGAAGTCAAATCACATTTGTACTGTACAAAGATTTGAGAAAGTTCTTTTCACATCTCCCCAACTAAAGAGACTAAAATTGCAGGGGTGATTCACAAATTTCACTACTACGATGTAATTTCTAATAAAGCATGTATGTCTTGTTTACATTGTTTGGAATGTAACAACCAGAGTTGTTACAACCATTAGTCTGTTTGGTTGAGATTTTGCAACACGAATAAATTCCCATGTATTTTAAGTATTAGATCAGCTTCAATGCAGAGAACTCATACAGCTGGTAATAGTTTAGTTTAGTTGGGGCAGCACTATACAGTGTATGTGGCTACATGATCATTATCCCTTCATGTCATCTTCAGGTAATGTTGATACCTAATCAATTACACCAGACATCAGTCTCTTCCTTTAGTGCTCTGTGAAACAGTATTCACCTGATCCAAGTGTTCATTATTTGCATCTGGGAAATGTAGTGATGTTCCTATATTTTTATGTGGTTTTACACTTGTCATTTGTAGCAGTGCAACTAAACTCAGGTTTTCAGAGTTAACTTTTCTGGCTTGTTTTGTTTGAGTTGACTTAACAGTAACTGTTATGTATAACAACACTGTCAGCCTGAGATAAGATGCACAAAAGATTATGCGTTTTAAAAGCATTAACAGTGAACGTGGTCGAATAACAGCCAAGAAATTTAGTCTTGAATGGGTACTTAATTTCACAGGAAAGTGAAGGATGCTATGCTGAATTCTGCTAAGAGATCTCTATCAAAATTAGATGGACAAGCTGAATATGAGTGAATCAATGATTTTTTTCATGATTGGAAACTTTCTCTGTATTACCATTATTTCTGGTTATTATATTATTTCTTTCTAGAAACAGTAGCTCTAGAAATGTTGGGTGATACTTAAACTCCAAATCTATCTCTGTTTTTATTCAATCCTGTTTATGACCTAATCTAAATACAAAAATCAGGCGCATCTTTCTCGAGACCTTTAACCCATGATCTGGATCTAGATCCCCTACTCAATCTACCTCCAATAAAAATGTCAAAAACAGAAATATAAGAATCAGAAAACAAAATTCAGGGTTTAGTGGGCTTATTTTTTTTCTCCTAATGACACGATGGTAAAACAGAATGTGTAAGTATATGCATCATGGCACAATTCATTTCATATTTCAAACCAAGCAGAATTTGATACATCATAAGTCTCCAATCTTCCTCGTATTGCTTCAAGAGACTAAGTACCCTTTTAAATGTTCTGCAGTCATCCCTAGTCCCAGAAATGGACATAGAAATGTATTACTGACAGAGCACCTGCCCCGTCTTCCTTTACTCAGTTTTTCCTGTGCTGCCTGTGGTAGATTCCCTTTGCGATATAAGCTGACAGCAATGCCCAAAGTAACCTTGCTACCCATTAGAGGAACTTCTAAAACATGTCATAATCAGGCATGGAAAGTATATTCTGTGGCACTCAATAGATCCAATAAGGCTTAAGTGCCTCTACTTCTAAATGTAGCCTTTTTTAAGTGGAAAAAAAAAGCAACTGAAAAGCCACTGTAAATACTCGAGTGTTAGAACTGATGTGTAGTGTTCTTTCCACACTTCCAGCTGCAATTAAACTGTTCTTTGAAACTCTAAATCCATGCAATGAATAAATACGGCATATTTGGGAATCAGTGATTAAATATAATGGCAAAGGCACAGATTAAATAGAATTCTTAATTAAATATTACATGATTAAAGGGAGGTTTGTAGGATTACAGACTGCTTTGAGCTGTGCCACTAATGTGTTGTCAGAAGAGCGATTCTGACAACTTGATATGGTGGTGATAGGAATGGAACTGTGTGTGTGTGTTGGCAATTGATGGTTTTATGAATGTCCTTGTTATGTGGAAATATTCAAGAAAAGTTTAGGAGAACACTTTATTCTCCATAAACAACAACAGGTGAATGGTTTGTGTTAAATGTGTGCTGGTTACCTTTCAAGTTGCATTTTGTTTCCACCATAATTTTTTCCTTTATTTTGATCAGATTCCTCCTCCCTTCCTAGTTAGAAGTTACCATCTATTGCTGAGTCAGCTACTGTTGAAAGCAGCATCTGTGTTCTTATACTTTCCACTCTCCTTTCTTATTGTTGCTCCTTTCTCTCTTCCTAGAAGCACAGTTCAAGCTTGATGAATCAACTGATCTTTCCAGTCTGATGGCCAGTTAATATTTTTCGTTGTTGAGAATTATGTTTTCTCTTAGATCAGGAAGATGAGATGACTCCCCTTGAAGCTGGGTAGCTGTGAGGGGAGACAGGAGGCAATAGAATAGCCAGCACCTTTGGCCATAAGCATCATTTGGAAAAAATCAAGTGCATTTATACATATTGTGACCATAAATATGCAGATTATTTACATGTATAAACATGTAAACATGACAGGTATAACTCCACTGTCACTGAGAAGAAATGAACTCATGAACTTTAGGCTATTTTCTTTAGAAGCTAGATAATAAACAGAGTGTGAAATGTGCCCAGACAGCCTGTTGGTGTTATGGTTTGTTCTTGGGTTTGAATGTTTCATAACCGTGCTGTACAACTTATAATTTAGGATGTTTGCCATATTTGAAAACTTAATACCTTGTCTCTTTATGCTGTGGGTTGTTTGTCTGATTTTTTTTTTTTTTTAAGCTAAGTATAAATGTGGATTTATATTACTGTTGGGAGACTGTGTTTTGAGGTGTGTCAAGTTCTGTTGACTTAATTGGTGGCATGACTTAACAGCTTCCTAACAGGCTGATTCTGAAAAACATAGATAGGCACACAGAAAGTGTAAGGAATTTTGAATCAAGAAGGAAATAATCTGGAAGAACAATCCTTGGCATTATCAAATTGTTGATCTCACTCAATATACCTAACATTAGCCTACACTAATTCGATTTTTTTTTTTTTTTTTTTTTTAAATCCGGTTTGGTGTCATATAAAATCTAAATGCATTTGATTTCTAGACATTTGGTCATTTACTCAGGTCCAGAATGTTTCGTAAATCACAACTGCTACCACTTATTTGCTCATTTACAAGATAGCTCTCTCTAGCTATAACTGGTGGCTGTCGATGTTGTGAGATTACCTTTTTTTTTTTCTCACATCTTTCTTGGTCAAATGGAAACTATGCACTGATAAAATGTGGATAGAAACCTTAACAACAAATTCCTTCAAGTTTAGATGAAACCATGGGAAATGGGGCTTTGTTTCCACTTAAAGATTTTTAATCAGAGAAACAGATGCTTTCATTCTTTTTCTCAGCAATAGCTTGTCATATCATTCATATTTTACCTTCTTGGACAAGATACTACATTGATGTTTTCACATTAAATAGTACCTATCATACTAGTTAACTTCTAATGTTGCTTCACAATGTATAAAAGACCATTTTAAAAACCAAACTGTTCTTCTATGAAAGTTACTCTTAATATTTTTATTAAAAGATATTTCTTAGTCTCATTATAACAATGTTAGTGTTTATAAAATTATTTAAATATTTAGTGTTAATTTAGGGAAAAAGATGTGTATTCTAGACTCCAGACAAGAAACACTTCAGTCTCATTTATGTCGGCTGATGTTTGAAGCCTTTTTGTCTCTGAATGCCAGTGTTTTCTTTTACCTAAAATAAACACAGACATTCATTTAAGACTCAGAAACTTACAGTCTCAACAGAACAAAATAACGGCCTGAGAGAGTCACCATCAGTATTTCTTAGAAAATGTCAGCTATGCTGGTCCCAGTTTATTCATCTTACTGAAAGGTGTTAGTTCACATTGATAACATAAGATGATGACATCAATTGGCAGATCAAGACAAGGTATTAAAGTATTTAGATTTTTTTCCTAGGGCTCTTAGGGATCATTGCACAAACGACATATGCAGAGGAAATTTCAGTGGATAGAGGGTCAACTGTGTAATTTTTCACTTTAGGAAGGAGGTGACAATAACTCCTTACACTGCACCCTTCAAATAGCAAGTTACTAAAAGCTCCTGAACACATTAGTTTTATGTTATTACTTATTGTAAATTTGGTTGTGGATTTCCACCTGCTTTTTATCCAAACACCATTATTAATGGGGGACTTGGGGCTTTTTAATTCTCTGCCGTAGAGGATATTGGTCTGAAAACAGTGCTACATACAAGGTGGAAACTCCAGACAAAAGATAAAGCCAAATTATTGTTACTAATAAAGCAGAAGATATTTGCAGCCTGGGTTTGAGAATTCTATTTGCATATCCTTCAGTATGAAAGCTGACTAGTGCTTTTTCAACAAAATGAATTGCCTTTTAACTTAGTTCTAGAAGGGAAATGGTTCAGAGGAACAAGTGGCCTGTTATGAAGCAAGGTATTACTACTCCCGATTGGTGACTTGCCACTTAGCAGTCTACTAGGTGGGACTTCTATGGAAGTTTTCTGAAAAGCTTTCTCCCACTGATAGATTTCAAGCAGTTCTCAAAATGTAACACTACATGATTCAGGAAGCTGAGTGTGTAGTGCTTTGAAGGAAAAAAACAGCCTTTTGATTGAAATACAGTAAATGGCCACAGAAACTGTCTTTAAAATTATCCAGGTTGGGAAACAAAAAAAATTACTTTTGGCTATATAAAATTCATTTAGGCTATAGTACAGAGACAATTGGTGAAAAAGTGGGTTTGCATTTTTAATTCTGTTCCTTTCTGTCTCAAATTTACAGCAGAGGCTGTATTGTTATTTTGTGGTAGATTATAGTGCTGAAAAGACTTACTGGAGGGATCAGTGAATAAAGCTAATATGTGATTTTCATGTCTGGGATTTTAATTTTCCATTGGTTTTTGTCCTTGAAATTTGTGTAATCTAGTTAATTATATCTGATAGGAGGGATTTGAAAGAAAAAAGAACATGCTGGGATAAGGCATGTGTTCCAGGTTTAAGAGGAAGAATGGCAGAAAGCTTATATCTAAGAATAAGAGAAAGAGGTGATAATGACTTTTGCATACAATTTTTCTACTAGCCAGACATGATTCCTGTTATATGTCAAATACACTTCACTCACAAACACTCTCAGTCCTATGCTTACATTTCCCTTGGTCTGAAATGCAATGGCATCAATGAGTCTAAATGGAAATTTGCAGCCCCTTTGCTCTAGGCCTACTTTAGTCCTTTTAGACTCACTGAAGTTCTTAAGTCCTGTTTAGCCAGACTCAGTGTGGCATAATATGTTCAGATGAGCATAGTATTTCTAACATGAACCTCTCAAACTATAAAACTTAAGGATTGGGTACTCTGCCTAGGCCTAAGTGTGCTGAATTGCTGTTTCTTAATTCCATGGAAATCTTTGGCCAAGATGCTACCTGAACATATGACATAAGTTGCCAGTTAGTACTGGGTTTTTTTACTACCACTAACTCCTGGGATTTGGGATAGAGAATGATTAATTCCAGATACACATGTAACTCTTTTCACTATTGTGAGAAAACTTTGTACAAACTCTGCTGCTAAGTCAAAATTGAAATCCAAACCTTGTATTTCCCTCAGACATGGAATTTTGACCTACCTCAATTGAGTTTCTCAGACTGAAAGAAAAAATATGATTATGAATATGTATTCAAATCTATGGAAGTTGCATTGGATAACTTTCCATCTGATCTTCCCAAATTTTTTTTTTTTTTTTTTTTTTTTTTTTTTTAGCAATTGCTCTGTGTAATTCCCTCCTCAATTCCTGACTTCAGTTTCCTGGTTTTAGTCAGCTACACTTCATTGGAATAGCTGCTAAGACAGTTTTGATCCAGCCAAACCCTGTTTGAATGACTCCTTTACTAATGGTTCAGGAAATTCTGCTGATAACACAGAACAGATCTAACAGTTTCTGTGTATGACCTGCTCTTCCGTACAGATTGTGGACGTGTAAAGTCTTTTACATCTGTGATCCCCATCTCTTGTAGCAGTCATTTAGAGCAATCATGACACAGAATTTATTGTAGCTGCTTCATGGAAACTGGAGCCATTTCATTATTTCCAGGTTAAAGCCCCTAGGGCAAATTGTAGAGAAAATAATGTTTGTTATAGGCATTAAAAAGTCCTTACTAATTTCTGTAAGCATTGGTATGTTGTATATTCAAGTTGGAATCAAGATAAGGGATGACAGCAAATAATTTCAAACTCAAAATTTTACAATGACAGCTGCAAAATCCTCAGATTTAAAAAAAAATCCGTTTTGATACCTTTAAATACAGGGCAGTTTCCACTATATAGTAGGACATTTTGAAACATTAACTCCCTCAGGCTTGTATGTTCAAAAAGATTTTAGTCCTTTTAGAACCAAGCCAAGTATGCTGGCTGTTTATTTCTCCAATGTTTATTTTCCCAGTAATTTATATACAACCCTACTAGAATTGCAGTGTGTAATCTGTAAATTGATACAAACCCATCCTTTCAAGTTAGAGCAGAACTATGTGAATGGTCACGGTACCTATTTTAAGTTTTTATTTACCTTCAGATGCAAATATTTTATTCTTCTTGTAGAAAAGAACTGAAGTATTTGATTGCTTTTACATCTGATATACTTAAGCATAAACGTTTGCCTCCAGTAGTTCCTTACATTTCACGTTGTTCCTTACATTCAATTGAAAGCTATCCTTTTCACATTTATAACCAAGTAAGCTATACAACTACTTCAGAATATATAGAAATTATATGTAAATAAATAATACAAAGATCTCACCTGTTGAAATTTGTGCAAAAAAACCCCAACAAAAACTACCTGTAAAAGTTAATGTTTACCTTACAGTGTTATTGTGGCTTCAGACATACCTAAAGAAGATTAAATAAAGAAGGAAAAATAAAGCAAATACGACCTAATACGTAGTGCCTAAGCTGCTTAGAAAGGTATATCACATCCTTTGATCTAAGTAAGATTTACCTGGGTACCTGGAGATGACCCATCTTCATTCTCAAATCCCTACTGTTTGTGGGGGGCTAGTGGGTTGTTAAAAAACCAATACTGAATTTCACTTTCAGGACATTCAAGCAGTAGCAAACTGTCTAGCACACACATTCAATTTATTTAACTGTCAGTTTTCAGCAAACACTAAATCCACAGTAAAATCATATCTGATTTCAATACTCAAGGTTGTAGATGTACCTAGAAATCTTTTTCAAAAGGTTATAAAGGGAACTAAAGATCATCTTGCCCCAACCTCCTTTCCATAGGGACACCAGCCACTACACCAGGTTACTCAAAGCCCCTGGCTTTGGACACTTCCAGGGACAGGGTATCCATAACTTCTTGGGGCAATCTGTTCCAGTGTCTCACTACTCTCACAGTGAAAAGTTTCTTACTAACATCTATTCCAGTGTTGTTGGTGTATTACTTTATGATATTGAAAATCCAGCGTGGATCAGAAAATGTGTTCCCTGGTGGTGAGGATTTGGGACTAATCTGTAGTTATACTTGGCTCAGATCAATTTGCTTATAATGGTTTGGATTCTTCAGAAATGTGGTAATAAGATTTAATAGCTTGAAAAGAGAAGTCACTGTTGTAAATTTTAATGTTCATAAAGAACTATGGGGCTCTTCTGTAGAGGGAGATGCCCCCTCAAAGAGAAGTGAAGAGAGAGAAATTTGGTGGTTGTTTTTTTTGTTTTTGTTTTTTTTTTTCCATTTT
The DNA here is from genome assembly GCA_023637945.1 of Phaethornis superciliosus. Lineage (NCBI taxonomy): Eukaryota > Metazoa > Chordata > Aves > Apodiformes > Trochilidae > Phaethornis > Phaethornis superciliosus. Next base: position 23,654,796 of record JAJQWJ010000006.1, read on the forward strand.
TATTCTAATAAAAAAGGAGACATTTTGGTCAATGGCTCAATAATCATTCTGTTAAAAAAATCAGATTATTTTTCCTGCTCAAGTGGTAGAGTTTCAGATTATAACAGGACCATTCCAGGCAACAGATGGAATTAGAATTTGAATTTTATATTTTATGTTTAAGATTCAAGATGCTCTGCAATGCATAAGAATGTTCTTAGTTGATACACAGTTGTAGCTCCTGAGTTAGAAAACAGCATTTCTTTTTATTTTTGTAGGAAAGTAGAACTTGACATGCAGATAAGTAATCTAGATTAAAGAGACCAACTTGTGGTTATGAAACACTGTTGTAGTGTGGTCAACACACTCTTGACAAATTCCTGGATGAATTTAAACTGCTTCACATTGACCTGCTCCAATACTTTCCCAGCTCCCTTCTCCTGGGGACTCTACCTTAGGAGAGGGCCACAAGGTATTGGTACCTATTTGTGTTTTGGTGTTTTTAATCAAGTTTCTGTGGCAACAGGAAATCAGTATTTTAAAGTACTCAGAATAGAAAAATTTACATAAGATGTATCAAGAAGATTGGATAGTTTCCACTCTGTATTGAGGCAGCTTGTTAATTCTCTTTCTTCATCCAGCTACTTGTGTAACTTTCTAGCTTTTGCACTTGAGAATCTATGTAGATATTGGTTTGATGGTTGCTTGAGTGCAAATGAGGGTTTTATTTGGTGAATTGTAGTCGGATGTCATAGTAAAAAAAAGATCATTCTATTGCAAGGAGAATGATTGCAATAGATTGATTACATTCTATTGCAAGGAGAAACGCTTAATTACCTGGGTCTGTGACTCCTGACAATAATATAGATAATTCAGGAAAATGAGAGAGAACCTTCTATTGAAAATGAAGTTGTTGCCAACAAAGGTATGAGATGTAATTTTTTCATTTGTCATGAAGACATTTCAGAATATAAATTATTGGTTTTATGGGCAAACCGTGATTATTCTTAGTCTAATATTGGAGTTAAGTAAAAAAGTAAAGTAAAAAATATTACTTTTGTAGTGGGTTTCATGTTTCATTTAATGCAATTGTATTTTTTAAAATGTTCCTTCTTGAGCCAGTTAAAAATAAATTATAAAAATGGATTCCCACATTGTCAGAACTGGCCAAAAAGTTACATTTGTGCTTTATTAATGTTCATATTAATTATCTTTTGCTTTGATGGCACAGTTTATTCCTCACCTTTTGGAGAATTGTGAAAAGCGTGGTTTTGGCAAAGTCCCATGTGATCCGGAGATAACTGACTATTCTCTAGGTCTTACTCTTCTCATGTGGTTTAGTAAAATGAGTTTACAGTCACCTTTTTCACCCCATGTGCTCTCTGATCTTTCATGTTGACCTTTTTGTCCTTCTCTCAGCAGCAATTCACATTAAAACATTTCTTTGTCCCTCATGCCACCCCATATGTTCAAGACGGTCTTTGAGGCAAAGGATCTACCTTAACTCTTTATGTTCAAATCCATATTTGGATAAAAATCTTTCCCCACCCATAGACAGTTAAATTCACATTTTGCATTTCACCTCAGACTGAAAGTTATCACTTAAAATAGTAATTTTTATAACTTTTTTTTTTTTTTTTTTTTTTTTTTTTTAGTTCACACTTTTGTCCATTTCATATTTTGAGTTAATAAATTTCATTGGGAGGTCAAGATAAAAATCCCAAAATATTTGAATAAGCAAAGGAATTTGTAAACTATATGTTTCTGGAACTATATATTTTCTCAGATGTTTTCTTTCAGTTGTCCCTAACAAGGATAACATCTCACCAGATTGGAATGTGATCTTTTTTATAGATGAAGCTTTCTTTTTTATTTCTATTAATAAGTTGTGTCACATTTTGCTTTTAACATGCATCTTTTCCAAATTAAGACTCTTGAAATTTTATCTTTTCCATTTCTACCTCCTTTAAATTGCTTAGTTACATAGAAATAATTTTGAACCAAATTCAAAACATGTTATGCATGGCATATCTACAATAAGATATTTTCTTATATCTGAGATACTAGAGATGATAGAGCTTTCACTTATTTTTATGTTTAAAACCAGATGTATGTTTCATGTAGAATTCACTTAATAATCAGTAATAATAGGATAATATAATAGAATCATAAAATGGTTTGGGTAGGAAGGGACCTTAAGGATCTCCTAATTCCAACCCCCCTGCCATGGGCAGGGACACCTTCCACTAGACCAGGTTGCTCATAGCCCCATCCAGTCTCACCTTGAACACTTCCAGAGAGTCATCCACAGCTTCCCTGAGCAACCTGTTCCAGTGTCTCACCACCCTCACAGGAAAGAATTTCTTCCTAACATCTAATCTAAAGCTACCCTCTTCCATTTTAAAGACATTACCTCTTGTCTTATCACTACATGCCCTTCTGAGAATTCCTTTCCCAGCTTTTCTGCAAGCACTGGAGAACCACTATATTTGGAGCCTTCTCTTCTCCAGGCTGAAGACCCCCAGTTTTTTTAGCCTGTCCTCATAGAAGAAGTGCTCCAGCTCTCTGATCATCTTTGTGTCCCTCTGGATTTGCTCCAGTAGGTCCGTGTCCTTCATGTGTTGAGGGCTGCAGAAAAGGACACAGTACTCCAGGTGGAGCCTCACAAGAGCAGAATACAGGGGGAGAATCACCTCCCTTGACCTGCTCATGCTTCTTTTGATGCAGGCCAGGATATGGTTGGCTCTCTGGGCTGCAGTCACATATTACCAGCCCATGTTGAGCTTTTTGTTAAATAACAACCATGAGTACTTTTCCTCAGAATTACTCTCAATGTAATGCCCAACCTCTATTTGTGCTTAGACTTGTTTCAAACCAGGTATAGGACCTTGCACTTTGCCTTACTGAACCTCGTGAGGTTAATTAAGTCAAGGGCCCTCTGGATGGCACCCCTTCCCTCCAGACTGTCAACCACACTACACAGCTTGGTATCATAAGCAAACTTGGCAGAGGGTCATTCAATTTCATTGCCCACGTGTCCAACAAAGATGTTAAACAGCACTGGTCCTCATACCCACCCTTGAGGAACATCACTTGTCACTGGCCTCCATTTGGATATTTTGCTGTTAACCATTACTCTTCGAGTGAGACCATCCAGCCAATTCCTTATCCATCAAATGGTCCATCCATTGAGTCCATGTCTCTGCAATTTAGAGAACGGTCTGCCATGTGGGACAGTGTCAAACACTTCGCACGAGTACATGTAGATCATGTCAGTTGCTCTTCTCTTGTCCACTAATGCTGTGATGCCACTGTAAAAGGTCACCAGAATTGTCTGTAGGCTGTTGGTGGGATTATGACTAAATGTGTGTTTATATCCTTATGCTTTGTTCCAAGTACAAAGAAGCACAGCTTCAGTCCATGGCTTTACTGCCATGGAAGTAAATATCAGTGATAGCAAAACACTAGCCAAAATTATTTTTGTTTGCAAAACTAAAGCTGAGTTTCCACAACCAAAGGCCTCTGGACTCAATCCAGTCTAATATTCAGGAAATAAATGTCCAAACAATAAATTTTGTTCCCCTAAGGAAAGTAGTTCTCCCCCAGGCTATACCAGATGGAGAAAAAAATACTAAAATTTCAGCAATGCTGAAACAAGAAGTTTAAACAAGAAGTTTATGGCCAGCACAGATTAACTACGTAAAAGAAGGTCCCAAAGACTCCCACAAATGAAAACGGCTTTGGAACATCATTTTGTTCTGAAATTAGACTGAAAAATATCTCTGTATACAAATCTCCATATTTGCACATCAGTATTCTGTGGGATGACTAAAATGAAGTCTGCAAATTATTGAGTCTGAATTTTGGAGCTCCTAATATGGTGAAAGAGTCGATTACTGCTTCCCTTCTGGTCTAAATTTATGGAGATTTGACATGTGACCCAAGAACATGCTCACTGGTACCTCTGTAGATCAGTCTACACTGAGCTGATGATATAGGAAATCGGGGCCATTAGTCTGACTGCTGGATGCTTCTGATGAAGCTTTTCTCCAGCCAAAGTAATTTGCATATTATAAACAGTAATTGTGAAACATAACCAAATAATATATTTTTATGGATGTTACTGTTTTTCTTCATTTGGCATTCTTATTTAGTATAGCACACATTACTTGATGAAGTTCCATGGATGGGTGTTCTTGATTCTCTTTGGCTCCCAAAATATGTTCTCATCCTCTTTAAGTACCACACCTCCTGTGGAAGTACAGTGTGGGGATTACTTTTCCTCTCTGAAAACATATATTGTGTTGTATCTTGGTTACTTCTGTGGTCTACTTACCAAATCTCCTTCTTATGGTGTGGTGCACATTTAATTCTGTACCCCTGACTCCTAACAAAGCCACAATTTACCTTATAGGCCAAAAATTTGTGGAACTGCTGAAATAGCAATGAATAGGTTAAAAACAAGTTTCAATGACAATATGAGTAAGATAGGCTCTTCTGGATAATAAATAAATAAAACATTTACTTCAGACAAATATTTTTGCAGTGCACTTGACCAGCCAGTCAAATATAATCAGATTTAACAAAACTGCAGGGAGTATTTTGGTGATGTTGTTTTGCCTTGTAACTAGGCTGCCAGAAAGTTAGGAGAAGCAAAAGATAGAATAAGAAACCCTGCTGATAACCTTAACAGAAGCTGCTGTGTTTTTCCCAGTTGCCCTTATCCCAAATCCTAAAGCACATGTCATCCATACTCCTGAACAAATAAGACCCTGAAATCCTTCTCAACATTTGTTTCAGCAGGGGAACATTTGATCAGCCGTGCCCACCACTGGCTCTTTCTTAGTAACCACATTTCCTTTGAGCCAGAGGCTGTTCTGCTTGTGTCAAACTCATCAATCATAAGACAAGTCTTAACACAAAAATAACAGTGTTGGTGAACAGAGAATGCTCTGAGGTCCATTAGCACCTTGCTGATCAAAGGTGATGGGTTAGCTGAAAATCAACAAACACGCTAAAAGGAAATTGTTTCTTTAGGATGCTATTAGGGCTTACAAAGGATGAGCACTTCCAAAAATCTCCTTCTATCCCATCTGGTCCTCTACTTTCACCCCTGAGAAGAAAAAGAACAAATGAACGAAAAAATCAATTAAGATTATAATTATAAAACTTGACAAGAGACATTCCTCTGCATCTTATTTTGAGCTGATGATTATTTTCAAGATGTGCTCCACTTAGGATAGACCTGTTGCAGAATATCAGCAGAGAATTAAGGTAGTGTCCTGCAATGCTGTAAAGAAAATGCCAATTCAAAATTATTGAATTAGTAAAGTTAAGAAAATTTTCTTTTTTTATTAGTTTAAAATGTAACCGCTGAAACACAGTGGTTGATAAAGAGCAAATAAATTAGATAAGATTATTAATTTTTTTCAACCCACAGCAGGGCAGAAAGCGAGGGCCTGGTGGGGCTGAGCAGCAGGGTTAACCCACAGCAATGGATGCTGAGGAGACAGCAGGGGTCCCTGAGTTCTAATTAGGTGTAAGGAAGGCCTTTGACATTGTCTATGGTAGATCTGAATAAAGAAGCTGATGATTAAGGAACTTGAATATCTCTCCTGTGAGGAAAGGCTGAAAGAGCTGGGTTTGCTCATCCTGGAGAAGAAAAATCTCGGAAGGGTCCCTATCAATGTCTATAAATATGTGAAGGGAGGATTTAAAGTAGATGGAGTCAGACTCTATTCAGGCATTCCCAGTGACAGGTTGGGATATAAGGAAACACTTTTTTACTGTGAGGGTGACCAACCTCTGACACATGTTGCTCAGAGGTTGTGGAATCACCATCCTTTTTGTTATTCCAAAGATGTCTGGACATGGTCCTGGACAATCTGCTCTAGGTGACTGTGCTTGAAAAGGGACTTGGACTATCCAGAGGTCCCTTGCAATCTGAACTATTCTGTGACCCTATGACTCAGTGATTCTACAATTGTACAATTTGTGACTCTGGAATAATATTATGTATTCATTAAAATTCATTTTCCTAGGTGAAGTAATAAGATCTTCACACTTCTAAATTGTCCTGGTTTTTACTAGGATAAAGTAAATGTTCACAAGAACCTGTGAACAAATACAGACAAGGCAGATGACCAGAACTATCCAAGGGGGTATTCAATACCATGCTCAATATATATAATGGAGGGTTGCCCAGGGGAGGGGTGATTGGGGCTTGGAAATATGCTGGGCGTTGGGTCCTGGTGCTGAGAAATTGTATTATGCATCACTCTTTATTTTCTTTTATTAGTATTAACATTATTATTATTTTTCTTGTCTTATGCTGTACTAGTAAACTCTCATTACCTTAATCCATGAGTTTTACCTTTTTCTTCCTATTCTCCTCCTCATCCCACCATGAGGGAAAGAGTGAGTGGTCATGTGGTTCTTTGTCGCCTGCTAGGCTTCAGCCACAAGACAGGTGCATTACTGAGTCTGAAACTGAATTCTAATTCAGTTAAACTAGGTCTTCACTTATCAGACCCATTGGGTATGGTATAAGGATTCTGTCTTATCATGAGATGGTAAAATGATGAGATGGCATGACAGGCAAGATGGGGTAGCTGAAACTGCCCCCTGTCACCTGTGAAGTATTTTCAAATTAGGCATTTTAAAAACAAAACGCTTCTTAAACCTTTATAAGCCTTCCTTTGTTCTATTTAAACAAAATTCTTCTCTCACTATGTTATTAAATTGGAACCTTTGCTTTAATTGAAACAAAACAAAATGAAAAACCAGCTCAAGGAATTTATCATGGATTTGGGATGGATTAGAAAGGGGAGGGCACTGCTCTTGAATGAGAATAGTTGTGCTGGTTTAAAAGTCTACAGATTTGGAGCTTTTTCATCCCTCTTTAATTTCCGGGCTTGGATTTGGCATGCACACCTGCGTTCATGTGTGTGAGTGCACAAACACAGTCACCCAGAGTTGACTGCTTAGGAGAAAAATCAATAACATCTCTTCTTTTTCACCTAACTGTTTCAGAGTTTGGATTCAGGGAGTTTCTATTATTTTCATTATGAAAATTTCGAGAAGCTGTTTTAAGTTATTTCCCAGTGGCACCATATTTCAATGTTGTTTAACCTCCAAAACTAATATTATTTAATGTTGACTAGGTGAGCCTGGATTACCTTCTTAGTTCATAATGTGCTTCATTTACACACAGGGGATAATCTGGTTTCACACATCTTGTTCTCTTGGTGGAATTCTATCTCCTGTGAATGGCCAAAGTTTAATAATCAATTTACTTTTCTCAAATTTAATTTTCTCAGTCTTTGTAACTTTGCAAGAATTGAGATAGCACTCTGTATTTTACAATTAAAAAACAGATTGGAAGCAATCAAAAGATGTAAAAATATACTGCCATGAGTTTTTTTAAACTGAAATATATTGATTAACTCAACATGACATTTGCTCCAAAATAGCAGCTAATTAGAATTAAAAAACAGCCCTGGAATCAAAATAACATATTTTCATTGGCAAAAATTAATTCTTCCTCTTAAGTTTTAGTTCAAGAAAACGTCAAGATTTTGAACCTCTTCACAAGAGAAAAATTAGACTCCATGATTTCTCAGACTCATAATATCACAATTTGGACTAAAAAGTTTTTCATTATCTCAGAAAGACTGAGATTTATTTCATTATTTATATCATTATTTTTTATTTTTTTGTTTTAAAATTTATTTTATCATGTTTTTGTTCTGCTGTGAGAGGTGTCACAAATTTCAGTCCTGGATGAGAGCATCTTGAATGTTACGTCAAATGAACTGAAATGAACTGAAATGAAAATAGAAACAAATTTTTTTTTGCCACAAGTAGCAAACTAAGTTTAAATAATATACTGTGAAATCAGCAAGATAGTATTTAGAAAAATATCTAATCTTTATGTAATCAAAGGGAAGATTTTATTAGAAAAACACAATTTACCAACTTTGAAGTAAATTTAAGATGTATTTCTTAAAACACATTGAGTACAGGGCCTCAAACCACACACAATCAGCATTTTATTCACTTTCATCACGAGTTTGGTTTTCCACTTGTAATGTAAAGACACTCTACAACATGTAGCTCAGCCTTTCACTAAACAAAAAGAATAATTAATTGATCATGATAAGAGCTATCAAGTCACTGTATCTGTAACAAGATGAAAATGCATCTTGGATTGGTTTTATGAACATTTTTTAAATTATAAAGCACTGTCAATGTATATAGCAATTGATAGAAAGTGTACAATATTGAAAATGTTCTCCCCCACAAAGGGCATACAATCGAAATTTAGACACTAATAAAATTTTGCAGGAATTTCACTGAAGGAAAATAATAAATTTTCTTTTACTTTTTATGACATCCAGTCCACTATTGCTCATTTTCTCTCTTTTTGCTTAAAAGTTTTGAATATCTGAGGAATTACATTCAGAAATCGTCATGTCTCTTAACTATGCTATTTAGTAAGTAAGATGCATATAATAAACTTGAGACTTTCTATTCAAATTTATAATTTAATACCTTTTCTTTTGTAGAACCTTTTATTTTCAGTTTATCCTATTTATAACTGACCCTGATTGCAAAAACATTTTTACTATTTTCTTATAATTTTTTCTGTCTACAGCATGTTTTTTCCTGTCCACCTTCCTTACTTTTCTTGACCAGTTTGTCAGACAGGTTGATATCTCTTGCTCCTTCTCCCTCGGAATCTCCATGAAATTCTGTTTCTTCCCAGCTTCCTCATTTTTCTTACATTCACTTTTCTTCAACAACCTAGAGGAATACTGCAGTCAGATTATCTTCCTTGTTGATTGCTCTGATCACATCACTCTCATCCTCATATTTTTTCCCTGAATCCCTATCCCCACCATGTCAAATTCAAGCTCCAAAGTGCTCTCTGTGATGCCAGCATTACTCACCAGACTTTGCTCCCGCCTTTGTCCTATATTTTTACCTTCCCCATGGAATTAATCTATGATGTTTAGTTTATCATCCACTTGCGGAAAGATCTCTGTGAAACCTCCATGGATGTTTCCAAGACCATTAATCAACTTTTTTTTCTTTAGAAGACTGAAATCCTTCTAAAGGACCATGTCTCCATAGTTTGTGGAATGACACCTATGAGCAGATATTGCACTATACCATAACATGGAACAGCCTGGTCGTGCTTTGCTTGTCCTGTTCCAGAAACTTTGCCTCCATATCAATACTTCTGTGGGAAGCAAACCCAGCAACTGCCTGTGTATATTTGGAAAAACAAGGGACTTCAAGTTGTGAAGAATTTACATGGCTAGTTTCAGATGGTGAAGGAATTTGTTGTATGCCTGACAAACTTTAAAAAATACAGTATGATTTCTGGAGAGGAGAGAAAAGATACTACAAAATGCCTCTAAGTCAAGTGACACTACAGTGTTTTTTTGGTGCTTTTCTTTATTTTTATTTGTACCACATTGACTTCTAATAATGCTCCTTACTTCAGTTAGTTGACAGATGTTGCTCAATACAGATTTTCAAGTCTAAACTAGACATGACTAGTCTTGAGATTTTCCTACCGGCTACCCTGGCATATTTTTAACAGTGTTATCCTGGTTTTTGTGTATTTTGGAGGGGTAATAAAATTATACATACATTAATTGACTGGAGAAAAGAAATAGTTGTTTCCATGACTTCATGAAAAATATATTTGTGAGATTAACATAAAATGTGCTAGACCTATACTTAGTTCATAGGGAAAGATGTTCATTACCCAAGAAGTGTGAGAGTCTGGGGTTTGAATTGGAAAAAAAAAAAAAAAAAAGAAAACAGGAGAAATTACTATAGAAATATAAAAATATGAATAAAGAAAAAGTTCTTGTTCAAAAATAAAAGGCAGAAACAGCTGGTCTACTGATGCAACAGGCTGTAAAATTTATACTTGTTTTTACATCAATCTAATGGCACAGGTTAATTTTGTGATCTTATGCCAATTTATTGGTCTATCAGTAAATTAAAATGTTCTAATGCTACTGGAAACTCTTTTGTCACCCTAACCACCTGGCTTGGCACCATGTGTAATGTAAAGTCTGTTCATGTGAAGATTTTGAAGTTCTGAAGATTTTGGATGTGCCTGGACTTTTACATAATTCTGTGAAATAACTTCTTAGCCAGTTCTTTCTTACCACTAACACTTAATATATTCTTATGTCACCAGGTTTCCTTGAAATATAGCTGAGAGATCATTCAGCTTTCTTTGTGTCTTTGGAGAGAAGCTTTGTAATGTAAGACTTTGTTTCTGAACATCTTCTTAAGGGATTAATAATAATATTTGATAATGCAAAATATATTGAACAGAAGTTACATGTATCCAGATGTAAAGAATAAACCCGAAGAACTGAGTCTGGAGTTCAAGATGCTGAGTTTTTCAACATATGTTTCAACATCTCCTAACTTATTACTTACAGAACAATTCACCTTACTCTGTTTTCATCATAAAGAGGGTTATAAAATGAAAATATATAAATCATTTATGTTTCAAGATTTTCAGATGTCAATTGAAACATCTGTGCATTTATGGTTTGACTTGCAGTTTCAAAGCAGTTCTGTTTCTGAAATTTATGCTGCATTGCCTTTATTTAAATCTTATGTGCACATGTATATATACATCTACACAAACTTTTTGCAAATCTGTGAAGTTTCTTCCTACTGATTCTTTAAAGCACAAACTAAGCAAAGGAAAAGATAGCTAAATAAGGAAAATAAGCCTACTTATTACTCAGCCAGCACATTGACTGACTGAAATTGACATTTTCTTAGTCTTTTTACTGCATACATCCTTCCCGCTTTCATAATTGTCAATAGTTCTGTCAATAAAATTACATGCCAAAGAAATAAAGAAAATATCCAGCGATAGTAGCTAATGGAGAAAAACTGCTGGAAGTCGTTTGTGAAGAAATCTGAAGTATATCAAAGGAAAAATGAGTCTAGACTATTTGCAAAATAGTGCACTTTATAATTGTCAGCAGCACAACTTGAATTTTAAATGCTCTCATGAGATACTCGACTAAATCTTTAAAATTGAAATTGTCTCTAGAAATTATTCTGTGCATCCTTTGAAGAACAGAAGTTGGATAGTAGCAAATCTTTTTTTCCCTTCATTTTGGAAATGCTTTAACTTTCTTGTCTTCCAAATAGTAAATAAATCTAAAATAAAAATCTCTTGTACATTACAAAATAGTGAAGCTAAAGAGCAGAGCAGTCACCATTGAATTTTTCAGCCTTAACCAAATATTTAATTTTGATTTCTATTTGACAAACAGCATCTGAAAATCATGCACATTAAAAAGTTGTTTGACACATCTATATTTCCTAAGAAGAAAAAAAGAGAAAACTTATGAAGATTTCAACCCAATTTTCAGATAACAGTCTAAATTATGATAACCCAGAAAACAGGATTGTTACTCCAATGTTGGACACTTCTCTAGTTTTACATCATTTATTATTAAGACCTTGTCCTTCAGTTGTTTTAGGTGCAGTTATCTTTTTCCTACTCTAAAATTTTTAAATTAGTGTTCTAAAACTTAGTAACGTTTGTGGTGATCAGCGCCTTTTAATGAGTCCGCTCTAGTCTAGTGAGGACAAGAATATTAGAATCATAGAATGTCAGGTTGGAAGAGGCCTCAAGGATCATCTGGTCCAGTCCATCCAGATAATACTATATTTTAAATGAGATGTTTCAGCACCCTGTTGAGTTGAGACTTAAAACTTTCCCAAGCGGGGCAATCCACCACTTCCCCTGGGAGACCATTCCAATGTCTGACTGTCCTCATGGTGAAAATTTTTTCTCTTGTGTCCAACCAGAATCTCCCCAGGAGAAATCCGTGCCCATTGCCCCTTGTCTTGTCCATGTAACTCCTTTTAAATAGGGAGTCTCCATCTTTTTTGTAGTTGCCCTTTAAGTACTAAAACATTGTAATAAGGTGTTCCCTAAGCCTTGTCTTCTCAAGGCTGAACAAATCCATTTTTCTCATCCTATCCTCATATGGCAGGTGCTCTAGTCCTCTGATCATCCTCATGGCTCTTCTCTAGACCTCCAGCCTGTCTACATCCTTTTTGTAGAGAAGGGACCAAAACTAAATGCAATACTCCAGGTGTGATCTGACAAGGGGTTGGTGGAGTGGGATGATGACTACTTTGTCTCTGCTTGTGATGCCCTTGTTGTTGCAGCCCACATCCTGTTGGCTTTCTTTGCTGCTGCAGCACACTGTTCACTCATGTTGAGTCAATTGTCCACCATGAGCCCCAGGTCCCTTTCCACAAGGCTGCTCTCTAGCCAAGTGGATCCCAGTCTGAACTGCTCTCCTGCATTATGTTTTCCCAGGTTCAAGACCTTTTCCGTAAGACTTCTCTGTGTTGAACTTCATAAGATTTCTGCTAGCCCACTCCTTCAGTCTGTCTAGGTTATCCTGGAGGGTGGCTCTCCCATATGGGGTGTCAAACTCTTCACTCATCTTGGTGTCATAAGCAAAATTCATCAGTGTGCTCTTGATCCCAACATCCAGGTTGGGATCAAACAGCATTGGGCCCGATATCAGTCCCTGGGGGACTCCACTTGTGATCCGTGCCAGCTGGAGGATGAACTATTTACTATCACCCTCTGGTTATGGTCTGCCAGCCAGTTCCTCACCCAACACACAGATCACTTCTCAAGGCCATAACAAGTCAGTTTTTCCAGGAGGAGGCTGTAGAGGGCTGTATCAAAAGCCTTGGAAAAGTCCAGGTAGACGATGTCCACTGCTTGTCCTGCATCAAGCAAGTTACTCTGTTGTAGAAGTCAGTCACATTTGTCAAGCATGATTTGCCCCTGATAAATCCATGTTGGCTTCTCCCATTCATGCGTTGTGTTTCAATTGGCTTGTCAGAGTCCCCAGGAGGATTCGCCCCATGACTTTCCCAGGGACTGATGTGTTGTTGGTAAGTAGTCACCTCTGCCTTTTCAGCATTATTGCTGAGTGGTTCACCTCTCCTATTTAGTAGAGGACCAATATTATTCCTCTGTTTCTGCTTGCTGTTAATATATCTGACAGACACTTTCTTGAAGTTTTTTACATCTCTGGCCAAATTTAGGTCCTGATGAGCTTTTGCTTTCCTAACTGCTTCTCTGCAGTAATGACTTTGTAATTTTCAACTGGTAATGTTCCACTTTTCAACATATGGTGCCTTTCCCTTTTGGCTATGTGTAGACCCAGAAGCTCACAGTTAAGCCATGCGGGTTTCTTGCTCTGCCTGCTTCCCTTGCTTTTAGAGGGGATGAACAGGTTTTGCTTATTTATGAGTGTTTTTGAAAAAAAAAACAGCACTCACTAGCTCCTTTACCCTTCATGGGAGCTTCCCATGGGATCCCTCCTAACCGGCCCCTGAGCACGCTGAAGTTTGCTTTTCTGAAATCTAAAGTATGTACATCTAGGTTTCTTCCCTTCAGGTGAGATGGAAACTGTGTTTACAACCCTGCAAAATTCTTAGTGTCGCTCAGCACTCAGCATGTGACTTGGTCCTTGGTTGCTAATGCTTGTGCTTGCTTGAGGTATGTCTCTCACACATTCTCCTGTTGGATAACATGCTCTTTGTCTCTGAGGCAGCCTAGGCATATAGGCAACTTGGTGCTGTGTTCCTTGAGCTACTTCTATGATAATATTTTTTCTTTTATTCTCAAATTCACTACATAGAAGCTGCAGACCTACTTGTATATTGTCCCAGGACAGCTAGCAGAATGTCCATTAGCTCCTGAGAAATGCAGTCAGCAAAGCTGCCTGCCATAAAGGATTTCTGTTTAAAGTGGTCAAGTTGAAGGGTACTTCTGCATGTCACTTATTTCTCATATCTCTATAACAGTAATGTAAGCACACCCTTAAATATGTACTTTAACCCTGATGAGATTGGAATCTTGTAAATTGGAAAAAAAAAATCCTTCCTTGCACCTGTAATAATCTTTACTGTAAAATCCCAGTGCCCACATCACCTAAATTATTATTTCTCATATTTTTTTAGTAACAGTTGAATACAAAACTGATAACTGATTGAAATACTCCTTGTGGCCTTGGGTTGTACATTAATGTCTTCATTCAGACAGTATATAGTTTTTTTGTAGTGAATTAAAACTGACACCGTTGTGAAGATAATATATTATCATTATTACATAGTTTGGGATGAGGCAAGAAAACTATACCCTCTGAAAATTGAATAAGTTTCTTTGCTCTGTGGAGGTGAGTGACTCCTGTCTCTATATTTGTAGGAAGAGTAGAAATTTTGTCTTTGATAAACCATCCTGGTATATATTGTACAGTTTAGACCAATAGGTCATTAACTTAACGTGCTGCAAATACCTGCTGGTAGCTATTGATTTTAAAGGTATATTCTAGCAGAAGATCATTGTCAGGCTGGTAATCTGACAGTGCTGTAATGTTACTGCATACTAAATTTTTACATTGGTGATAGATGAAAAGCTGAGGTAAAAATGAAGGCAAGATGTTCTAGCAAAGAAAAAATAATCACAGTTTGTTTTATTTATATTTTCATTGTTTATTTTATCTTCAGTGCAAATACTGAGATTCTTTGAATGTACAGTTAACATTTCTGCATTCTTCCCTGACAAAACAGTGTCGAAAAAGAAGCAGGGATTCATTTAAAAAAATCTCTCCATGCACTTGTCTAGGTGTTTTGAATTCATGAAGTGTATCAATGTTTGAAGTTTATATTATCAGTTTGATCCTTTGATTTTAGTGTAATTCACTGACTCATATCCAGTCCTGATTCTGACACGTCTGATAGAATTAAGCCATGGGTGCATCTAAAGTGTTTATGCTTCAGCATCCATCTGGGACTTGTGTGTGGTTAATACTGTGGCATTCATGCAACTGTGGTTTTTAAACATCTCACCTGAAGTGTTAAATGCTAAAGCAAGAAGTTTTTTGGGTTGTTTTTTTTCCCCTCTAAGCAATGGTTTGTGTTTTTACAAAGAGATTTTTTGGAAATATTTACTAACTGAATTGTAGTCACTCATGGACCATACATCAAGTGAGGCCACACCTCAAGTATTGTGTTCAGTGACACAGCACCCCTCACTACATCAAGGATATTGAGTTGCTGGAGCATGTACAGAGGAGAACAGCAATGCCAGTGAAGGGTCTAGAGAACAAGTGTTACTGGGGAGAGGCTAAGGGAATGGAATGGTTTATTTTGGAGGAGAGGAGGCTGAAGGGACAGCTCACTGAGAGGAAGCTGTAGTGAGATGGGTATCAGCCTCTTTTCCATGCATGACTATCCTGTGATTCTGTGGTTCTGTAATATACACAAGGTTCAGTTTAGAGAACATAAGAGTAATTTTGTACTAGTTTGTCCCACTTCTGGAAATCTTTTTACAAATTTCTATAGAGTTTCAAATTTTCCCTTCCTTTCAGTCACTCTGAATTCCTGTTCCTTTAAGTCAGAGCACTGATGAAGTATCTCCCATGCTTTTTGCTGTTATGAATGAATATCCATGTTATGCCCATGCATATCAAGCACATAATTAATTAATGACCAATGGATCTGGATTATGCAATTCCTTCCTCTTTCAAATGAAGTATAATACATGAGCTAGTGCTGGAAATGCATGTACAATTTAAAAGGTAAAGAGGAAATGAAGACATACAGGTGTTCTCTTGGCTAGTAGATGAGATTTAGGCAGAGAAGAAACAAATATGGGTACAAAATTTGATCCTTTGTATTTCTCAACAATATTTGAATCTCATGGTTAGGGGTTTTGTGCCTCTTCTTCTAGACATAGTGATTGTGTCAGCATTATCTTTTCCATTTGCTTATTCTCATAAGAAACACAAAATAATCTCCAAAGAAGATCATAGATCTTTGGAGAACAAAACTGTAAATTTCTCGACTTTTCTAACATTTTTAATGGTAAAGAAATAGTGACATAAAACCTCAGAAAAAAAAATACATGTAATTTTAAATTTTAAAAATATTTATTTATTTATTTATTTTATTTATTTAGAAGAGTTGCAGTGAATTACTCCTAAAAAAAACCTTTTGTGTTTTTCTAGGCTGAAAGGGTGGGTGTGTTGGAGTTTTGGGGTTTTTTGTTTGTTTGGGTTGGTTTTGTTTGTTTGAGTTGGTTTTTCTTTCCCTGATTTTTATTTTCGTGGTTAGCAGGTTGGTTGTTTTTTTGGTAAAATTCTGTGATATTTTAATATCATATAGGTATAAAATTGTTTGATGAAGGCTTCATTTTTTCCATTTAGCATATACTCAATTGTTACAAAGAATGTAGTTTCTAGATATTTGTATAATCAATTTTAAAATCATGTAAATGAGAGGAAGCTTAAGCAATTTTCAAGTACTCAATAGTGTTCAATTAAGGAATATTTTCTGATGTTCCTGTTTAAAGTGTTTCTTTCTCCAATGAGTTTATAATCTTATAAAGTTTATATTCTTTCTACTCAGACAAAATTTGTTTATTTTTTCCTTAAGAAGTCATGCTGCATCAAGACCAATGTTAATGCATCAGTAAGGTTTCTGACAACAAGTTGATATCCAACCTTTTGTTGGAAACATTAAAATTTTAAAGACTGGATTTTTTCATAATCAATTTTCATAGGTTGTCAGGCTAAATATCACTAGAACCAAAGTCTACTGTCAAAATGAATAAAATCCATTCATATGACTTCAAGGTAGAGCATTTAGAGCTCTGCACACTTGAATTACAGAGTATGCTGAAAGATAAATGTTCAGTCCTAGTAATTGTGTCAGATACTAGTTCATATAGTAGCTCTTACGTCAAGTGAAAGTATTTTCAATTTCAGAAAATGTATTATTTACTTCAGTCATGTAAGTTCATTTAAGTTTAAGTCATTTAAGTTCATTGTTGAAATGAATAGACCTAGGGAAATCTATTTGTTTTGAAATACTTTGCTTACTAACCACTCATATAGTCATACAGCTAACAATTTGAAACTTTTGAGACCACAGAAATAAATTGGACCATGTACAGAGAAGTTGCTATCCAAAAGTTGCAACTGTCAATGACTTTGCCACTAAAGACTTTGCCCCATTACTAGCAGGGCTCATTGTGTCCCATCTGTAGGCTTTTGAAACAGCTTTACTTTCAGAAGAAAAGATATTTTAAAAATGAGGGTAAACAAATTTCAAAAGGAAACATAATAGTAAATTACCAATAGAGTCCTTGAATAAAAGATGCCATTTCTAATGTGGACCTAATGCTATTCAGCCTTCCATTAGCAGAGACTTTTGGATAACCATAGGCAAGCGTCAAATATGCAGTAATCTATAATGGTAATTCATACAGTGATAAAACAAAAACATAACTATGCAACGAATGAAAACCCACAAACTGAGTTTTGTCTCCAGGCAAAACTTTGTCTTCTGTAAACAAATTAACATGCAGACTTCATTGATGTATGGAGAATTTACATGCTTCTTTTCTTCTTTCCTTGCCTTTTCTGTATGATTTAGAATCACATGCTGTTTTATCTGGTGTGTATAGTCAGGAACGTGAGTAATGGACCTTAATGTGTACTGAAGTATTAATGAAAATAGCAATGCAAGAAATTTTTCTCATTTTCAGAAGGAAAAAAAAACAACCCAAAACATGCAAATGCATTGGGGGAAGGCAAATTTGGTATATAAGCTGCAGAGTTGTGAATGCAAGAATTCTACTAATAACGATATATGTAAGCTATATAACATTTACATAACTTATCTTACATTTAGAAAGCAAATAAAATAGAGGGTTTTTTTTCTGGTTGGGTTTTGTTTTTTTGTTTGTTTGGGCTTGTTTGTTGTTGTTCTTGGAATGAAGTTTAGTCTGGGTTTTGTTTTGCTGCTGGTTTTGTTTGTTTGATTGCTTGCTTGTTCTTATCTCTAGCCAGACCAGAAGTGCTTGGAGATTTCAGTTGTCCTTTCAATGACTTCTTGAGTAGTTATTTTTTCATTTTGAAGTAAAGGCACTCAGTTTTTATCCTGTATTTCCCAGTTCACTTTCTGTAATACCAATATTTGTCATAGGCTTTGAAAATACAAATCTGTGATACAGTGCCTTGTAAATGACACTCAGACGTGAACAGGTAGTTCAAGAGAGATGAATTCAGTCTGCTGCTGGTGCTTCAGCCTGCTGCCAATTAAATTTCAGGCCCATTCACTGAAACTGCAAACTGTCATGTTCTTGTGAGGTGGAAATAAACTAAAATTGCTTGAGTCAAGAAATCCTAGACCAGTGAACCACCGCATAACTACATGACAATAGCTACAGCATTAGGAAAGATTGAGCTTGACAATAACGACGTGAAAGCTTCAATAATTCAATATTCTTTCCAGTTACTCAATTTTAAAACATGAGTCTTTAAAGCCTTGAGTTCCCATATGAAAATTCTTTATTCATCGTTAACCTATTTAATGCATTTATTAATGCTATTTAATGCATCATATTTAAAGCATTGTGTAATTAATTACTTTTACTCCAGAAAAGCACTTGGCCCACTTTGTTTTTTTAAAAAATAATTATTACTCTTTCTTATTAAATCTGAAATGTTTTTCATACTTCATATTCAGGACACACCGTATGCCAGTCTTTGAAATGAGTTAGTTGTGACTCTCTTGAGTTATTAATTTATTTTCTTGGTAAGAATTTTAAAGTTTTGAGTGATGGGTCGCATGTCTGTGAGGGATGTTTTTCTGAAGGTATCTTTTGTGCATGAACTGTGCAAATACCAAAGTCAGCTTCTTTGACCATAAAACAGCAATGGAGAATCTGCAACAGGCTGCTCTCAAGAGGCTTTATGTTATCACAGTGAAACAAGAATTAGAAATACCTATAGAAGGCCAGTAAGTAAAAGGAGTCAAAGACCAGAAATACTCAAAAATTAAAATGTATCCTCCACTAGCAGAGAATGGCATTTTAAAACTGGCTTTGCTTACAGAAGTCTTGGACACATACACATGATTCATTGGTAGAGCTGTTGTTAGTCAACTTTGTATTAATTATCTGCATTTTCTAGCAAACTGATGAACTGAACCTGGGCATGTATTTTTTAAAATTAGATCTTTCATGGTTAGAGATCAAAAAAAAAGAATGTTTCATCTGGTGGGAAGAAAGGATGTACTTACAAATGTGTTAAAGCAGACTGCTCTCAGATGACTGAGAATGTGTGATGACTTCTCTTTGATATAGTTGTGACCATGCTAGTCAATGACTTCTCAACTCAGAACTATCCTGTTCTGTAATGATCCGTAAACTCTGATTTCTAGTCTGCACAATCCCAACTGTCTTGTCCCATGCTTCTACTGGGACAATACTAGAGCTTATTGTATGGAAGCTTGTAAGATTACTAAGGAGACAAGTTGTAAACAATTTCATGTCTAATTCCCTGCCCACAGATGCACTGATCTAATTCTCATGGCTAGTAAAGATAAGTGATGGATGTGCATGAAATGCTTCAGATTTAATTGGTAAAAACTATTTCTGGACGTAGGACTTGACACTGAAAAATTTTGGGACAAATTGCACTTGGCAGAATGTATTACTATATATTGCTAGTAGATACTGAATCTTTGTCATCTTACAGAAACATGACACAGAAAAAAATATTTTAAAGACCATTGTGTTCATCAAGTGGGAGTAACAGAAAAAGGAAGGATTCTCAGATTTGGAACTGTGGATCACAGCTGACTTGTTTAACTCAGCTTGATAACAAGAAGGATTCTCATATAAGACCTAAAAACTTGCATTTCCAGAGAACTGTTTTGACACCAGTACTATAAAAGTAATGGCAGACCTTAAGTAGAAGAATCTAATCTAAAATCATCTAGAAACTTTGAAAAAAATATATTCATGCTACAAACTTTTGTAAAAATGTGCTTTGTTTGGCCATGTTATGAACAGTAAGTGATTATTAGTTTAAAAAAAATGGGACTGAATTACTTGAAATATCAAATCCTCGTGTAAAGAGATCAGTATTTCATTGGTTTTTGATGCATTGTCCTCTGTGTATCTCAGTGCTAACTAATTCAGCAACTTTCACTGATTATTCTCTGGTTACCTTTTCAATTATATATGAACCATTGCTTAGATATAAACATTTATTTTCATTTAAATATATTAAGTGAAATTAGTGGATATGAAATGTGTTCCTACCTGAATGAAATCTAGGCCTCTCCAGTCCTCAAGAGCACTTTTCATTGCTCCATAAAAAAATGTGATACTCCCAAGCAACATTTTCCAGATATCATGGATCAAAGAAATTAGTTTTTTTAAAATCCCCAATGTACAGAATTTTTGGTAATATCAAAGTCTCCCAACAAAAATGTGATCTAAATTAGTTAATGAGGTTGTGTTCAAAACTATGTTTATGTTCTGTTTTGTTTGTCTTTTTTTTAATAATATATGTGAAGGAGAGGCTTGGATTTTCATATTTTCTAATGAATTTATATCTAAACTTCAATCTACATGTGGAATTCATCAAACAGGCTTTAGTGGCGTTTGCAGATTTCCTCTTTTCATTACTGTTTCATATTAAGCCTGAAGGGAGCTGAGAGTGATTTTTGCTGTAATTTATGGCATTTGTGTCTATTTGCAACAGTTGTAAAAATACTGTATAAACAGAAACATCATAAAGCATTCATAAAAAGTGTCTTCTAAAGACGGCAAAAGAACAGACTTTCCACAGCAGCTAATGATACAAAGGTGAATTATACCCCAGATGTGATGTCAATAAAATTTGCTGTCTTTGTAATACTGTTTTATCATGTATTTATTATATCAAAATAAAAATAAGTAAAAGGAATGTAAAAGGAAATTTGATGTCATGATGTTTCCTGATTATAGGGAAGAGAGATTCAAAATTTAAGGGAGTTAATCTATGATGTAGGCAATGCAAATTCATTAAGAAAGGATGATTTTTCTAGCCACATTCCTCGTTGTAAGTGAAGAGAGCTTTTGTTACAAGTGGGTAGTGACCTTCCCAAAATGGCAAATACTGTTTCAAGGGGATCTCTGAAACACATGCTACTCATCAATTCTGCTTTCTACCAGGTCTCAGCTTTATGCTGGCTATTTTTTTTTTTTTCACTGCAGAACAATGATATGCAAGGTAGAACACTGAGTCTTAGTTTTATTAATTTTTTCTCTTTGTTCCACTGTCATACTCAAAGCTTTCCATTTATGACACTGCAGCAGGCTATTAGGAAATAACTGTCTGAGTATTATGATTTTTTCTTTTCTCTTTTAATGACCTCTTTGTATTATACCAGAAGGACAAGAACACAGACTTTAATTCAACAAGCACTAATAAAAGGCTACAGAGTTCTCTCTCTAGGAAAAAATAATCCTAATTTTATATACTAGATAATACAAAAAGAGATAGAACAGATATAGAAGGATGAAAGAGACTCAGGAAGGAAGATGTATTTATTAATTGCTTAAAACCTGTGAAAAATAACAGCAACTAGAAACAACTAGAAGTGTATAAGAGTCATCTACTGAGTTTGTTGAAAACATGCCATTGGGCTACTCAAGTCACCCTGAATACTTGGTGTCTTATTTGCATCCAAGTGAATTTTGAGATTAATGTTCACATAAGTGTTTTGGGGAATTTTATTTTCTTGAAAAATCTTAATCTCTTACTATGTGAAACTGCACAGCAGCTGAATTAAGTGTT